>CM044435.1:76998806-77026914 GCA_024363595.1 Xenopus borealis | reverse complement strand
TTGGGTGCTACTGGCTGGCACAGATACAGATTGGGGACAATATTTTGGGTGCTACTGGCATGCACAGGTACAGATCGGGAGCAATATTTTGGGTGCTGCTGACACAGGTACAGATTAGGGGCTGGCTGGTATATGTACAGTTTGATTCATTAATGTGTTTCTTTATTTATGAAAAAGTGAATATGTGGGAAATGGTCATACAGAACGAGGGGGGGGCGCTGTTTGTACCCCTAGGGTGTCAAACTACCTTGGCCCGGCACTGCATGAGAGAGGTTATAAAAGCACCCCTGCTTTAGCATCCATCCAGAACCAGTTGTGTGAGACTGTCCAAGTGTGCAGAGAATCTGCTGTTTCATGCTGTGCAGTTGTGCTTGAGAGTTCTGCATCTCTAGATACAGAGAGAGCCCATCCTGTTCCCTGCCAAGCTGCTAGAGACTCAGGAGGTGAAAGGTGCCACTGGTGAGATTGATACTGCTGCAGAGCTGCCTGTAAACTCCAATGTGACTGCCTCTGAGATCACCCGGGTGAGTTAGCCATCCAAGGGAGGATATATGGCATGTATAAAAGTGTGGGGCACCAATATGAAGACAGGTTTTGTGCATTTACCTGCTACGAGGGATTGTTTGCTAAGTTACAAAAGAAGAGGTACTTTTGGGAAAGGTAGCGCTACCTGGAGTATAAGAGCTCTTGGGAAGGGACATTTTCACTTAAATCAAATGGACTGGGACTTTGATAATAAAAAGGACTGTGTTGGAGAAACAGTCAGATACCTAATAGTGAGTTAGGTAGGTCCCACATGTCCCCAGCGCAGGATTGCATTATGTATTAGTTCTTTCACTACTGTATTACATAAAATTATATTAATTTCTTTTACAAACTTGTGTATTTTATTTTTCATCTGTGTTCTCTAAGTGGTGGTACTGAGCTGTACAGACCAGTTCCCAGTACCTTTCATAATTGTTATTTAAAGAGACAGTAACCAAATGAAGGTTATACTGTTTTTGCCAAAATCATGAAAGGATTTTTTTTTTTATTGAAAATACTGCTCTACGAAGTTATACGATTTTTTTATTCCCATCGCCCTTTTTTAGTCATAATAAGATAAAAAAAAATGCATGGCACAAAGGATGCTTCATTTATTAATTAGTGCAAAGTGCATGTAAGTTCTGATGCTGGGGAGCATCAAGTTTTTTATATTTGTATTTTTTAATAAATACGGTACCATTTCTGCTTTTATAAATTGTAAGTTTATTCAAAGTAGAAAATTGCATAAATACCCATTTTAATAGATAGACCTCCTTGTGCTGTGCCTGTAACATTAATAGGTGCAGTAGTGCCAGGCACAAGAAAGACTAGATGTGTGTTTTGTACACATTAATTTGGAACATGTTTTATCTAGTGAGGCACACACTGATAACAAATGAAGCCAAGTAAAGTATAAAATCCCTTACTCAAGTCAATTGGATATTTGTGATAGGTGGCCCTTTAACAGCTCAATAAAAAAGAACCAAATATGCTTTAAATCGATGTTCATCAGGCATAAAAAAAGAAAATGGTAGTTGGGTAATTATATATAAGAAATAATCAATTAGACAGACAAAATAATAATCATATAATTAGAATGATCATAATCTGAATCACCATATATTAAATCTGCTAAAAAAAAACATTTAGGGGGTCATTTACTAAAACTTAAATTAATCGGTTGAAAACCCCCAACTTTATCAGATTTTCCAGTGCAGATCACAATGTCAAGAAACAACTTCAGGGACATCTGCCATTGACTTCTACAGATGCAGCCACTGGGATTTGTGAGTTAAATGCGTCATGACTCAGGGTTAATTGAAGAAACTGTGTTATCTAAAGTTATCTTAACTCATTTAATGCATTTAACCTTTTCATTAGCATACCAAAGCACCATTGTTTTCAATGGTGAACTCTTTAATTGTATGGGATTCTGTGCTAAGTGGGATAAATTGGATAGATGAGTTAAGTTTTTCTGTGTCAAAATGCACAATCCAAAGTGGCTTCATCTGTACATGGCCTCAACTGATTTGGGATGGAATATTTTTGGATTTGGATTTTCAGCAGCTTTGACCTTGACCAGAAAAAACTGAGGTTTAATAAATGGGCCCCTAAATAAACCCAATGGGATTGTTTTGCTTTTGATAGGGATTCATTATATCTTAGTTTGAATGAAGTGCAAGGTACTGTTTTATTTTTACAGAGAAAAACAAAATCATTTTAGAAAATAAGCATTATTTAATTAAAAATGGAGTCTATGGGGCAAATTCACTAAGCGCTGAAAATGCGCTAGGGTTTGCTTTGCCGACATTCCCCGCACTCCGCCAGGCGTAGTATCACCAGTGCTACATAAATTCACTAAAATGTGAAGTTGTGCTCAGGGAGGCAAACGGTAGCAAAGTTGCGCTACTGTTACTTCGCCAGGCAAAGTGCATTTCCGCTAGAGATGCCTAATTTGCATATGATGCGAAGTTAAACGTATAATAGGAGTATATGTTACAGCCAATACATTACACTAAACAAGCCCAGGAAACTTTTATTAAAAAAAATAAAGTTGTTCTGTTGCCCTAAACATGTGCCCACTGTATAGTTGAGTTGCCATATGTTAGGAAATGTAGGGGGGGAAGGAGGGTAAGAAAAAAGGAGGGTAAGAAAAAAGGGTGAGATGGTCTTCCCATAATCCAGAGCTTTCTCGATAATGGGTTCCAGATAATGTACCCATACCTGTATTAGTATTTTGGGAAAGTACACTATAGTAAAGAAATGCTCCATGCCTAAACAAAAAGAAGATCTCCAATGACTTTGCTTATCCTTGCCAAGTCCTGTGGCTGAATGAGATTTTAAAGTATAATGGAAGAAGCTCATGAAAACAAAAAAAAAATCTAACTTTCAATTATGACAAAGAAACAGGAGGGCTAGCATTTAAACAAGGCTAAAGTCTGCCATTCGCTAATTTTGTCCAGAAACCCCTGCAAAATGACACCTTGTAAATTTTCACTCCAACAACAAGTACAGGAAAAAAAGGTTGCAAAAAAGTCCAAGGGCTTCAATGCATTCAATTCAATACAAAATGCCCATTGACCTGAATGCATTCTTCAAATTCATGAATTACTACTCATAGTGAGTTAATCAGTTTGCTCTAAATAGTGTAAGCCAGTATCTGTTACCTCATTGTGCCCCTGCAGCAGATCTGAGTTATGTAAAATGTATACCCCAGTACAGTACAGTACATTGTCTGCAGTGTGTAAATCTGATTTGTTTTTTGTAAAAATACTAGAGAGAAAATATGGCAGACGTTTTTCTTTTTTTGCGCAAAAACCTTTTAGTATCAAGATTCAGGCAGTAAGTCTATTAAGTATAATTCAGTTCATCATGAGTTCCCTTAAAAGAAACAGGTGTTTCACATTTAAAATTGATAAAATATAATCATTTTGAAAATATTCAATATCAGAAAAACACGTCAAGAAGTAGCTCTTGTCAGTAAATAAGGTTTAATATTTTCAAACCTCTTTATGAATATTCTAGTTCACAATCTATTTACAAAGTAGTGGGTCTCTTGGGTGACTGATTGCAAAAGTTTGCTTATAGACTTGTCTGCAGTGGTAGAAAGTAATTAATATATGCCAGAAAAGCAAATCAGGGTGCCAAGGTCTGCTCCAGATGAGAATGTCTCCTGTTAATAAGATGTAAACAGTTCTAGTGAATCCAAGAATAGACTCCATTTGGGATGACAGCCTGTCGTCATTAGAAAGCTATTATTCGTGGAGCTGGGATGAAAGCACATTAACAAAAGGTATTTCTTAGTCAATTATTAATGACATGAAAGTATATGAACAGATTGTCAATAAAAAGACCTGCATGATCATTTCCCATTTGGTTTCCAAATACCAAGTACCATGCAGAATATAAGCATTTAAAGCAAATCAGTGCGACGGAATGTACAAACTGTGGGCATTTTCTGTGCTTGTTGAAACCACCTGTTCCTTTTCAAAAATGACTTTATTTCAGCAGGCAATATTGAAGTCTTTGGTAATCAATTCAGAGCAAAATTAAAATCTATAGCTATATGCTTTGGGACCCAGGAAGACAAATATAATACAGCTCATATAAGCAAAATAATCTTCAAGTGATTTTTCTCCAGGCAGGGTTATGAATGGATTATAACTGACACCTTATATTGTGGGATGTATAGTTGTCAAATTGCATCCCTAGGGTTTGCAGCTTATTAATCAAAACCAGTTTAGTGCAAAAGAATGGAAATACAGAATCCTAGGGATATAATAATTTATTGCTTAGACTGATTTTTTTGGTGAACTGCAATATATTATGGGATACCTTGTGAAATAGACTGCAAAACACCTTACACAGAATAGCTTCTTCATACTGCCTTATATCTTCCACTGGAAGATGCTCAACCAAATAATGTTAGGTTTGCTAGTTCCCCTGGACTACTAACTCCTGAGAAATTCTGTTAAGGATACTGTACCATGTAAAAAGATTTAGCAGAACCAAAGAACTAATAGGTGCAATGCAATTGCCTGCATTCTTTTTGGTCCTACTGAAAATTCTATAAAGTCCATATTAGCTGACTTTAGCAGTCTTTCTTGTAAGTAAGAGTTAAAATTAACTTCTCTTTGGAAATTTATAGCTGTAATGTCTTAGACAGGCAAATAAAGAAAATAATATTTGGAAGCAGCGGAGCATGGAAATTGACTTCATATGCTGAAAAACAAAAATGGGATCATATTTGTAAGTGCAGATGTGTTTCAAACTGTGAGATCATTTGACTACAAATGGTCCATTCCGTCATGCCTCCATAACTACAATTACTTTTTTTTTATTTTGGCTTTCATGCCAAATGAGTTTTTTCCTTTGAGAACTATCCCTTCCAGCTACCATCCCTACTCCAGCTATTGTGAAATGGGCATAGATCAACATAACTTGCATAACGAGATGCATTAGGCTACATAATTAACTTTACAGAACATGGCATTTATAAATCACAACAGAGTGCATTATGAATAATGTATTATTTTATATCCAGTTACTGTAATATTCAGGCATGAACTAAATCGTTGATGCCCTGAGTTCTAGTCGTATCAATATTTTCTACAATGCTATTAACAAGAATTTAATGGCATATGACCAAAAGTAATGGCCTGAGACTCTTAAAAACCCTTCGCCCACTTTCAGTAACATACAGATGATCACATCAAGTTGCAATCATGCTGAGTGCAGAACATTAATCTAGATGTCTAGGGCAGCAGATATCTATTTTTGTAACAGCAACGAAATGGATACTAATTATGCAATGAGAGCAGCCTATATAATTACTCAGTATAATCTCTATATGCATGGCAACTTCTTCGTTTATTTTCGGAATGGGCATTGGGTTGAAAGTAAAGAAAATCAAAACATTATAAAATAGCAGGAGCTACTTTTTTTTAATATACTTACAGTGAATTTTCTCTGATTCAAACATTCTTTGGTTTTAGACTTAAACAACCGTGGAGATAAATTGTGTAGTGTGTGACCCAGATGAAAAAAATAGACTGAGCTCCATATGCACCGATATAAATGCAGTATGCAGATAAATGCTTTACACTTTTAGTTGCCATTGATTGATCAAAGCTTATTGTTTACTGAATGCAATGGGTCATTGGTCAAATCTGAACTGTAGGTTACCAAATAAATGTCTTCATTTAAAATCACCTTGCTTAATAGTGTTGTGTAAACATACAGTATGCAAAAGCATAAAGCTACTCTTCATAGCACAGAAAAACAAAGAACTGTTCTTTTAGCCAATAAGGTGTCTCTGACCTCAAGAAAAGGGTGCAAGTGACCAAGGCTAGCTTGAGAACAGAATCTATCCAAGTCAGGGGTGTTCTCAGGGGTAATCTGTACATATGCATAGGGGGTCATTGATAAACACTGGGCATATTTGAATTAGAATCCTTATTATGTAGATCATACTGCATCCCCATGATATGGCAGGAATGCTGGTCTTTGAGACATGTCCAGATGTTGCCACTTAACTGCTAGCACAGGCAAGGGGACAAAGAAAGTGGTTTTGGAAGACTTTTTTTATCAGTTCTCATACCTCTGTCTCTCTCTCTATACATTTATTTTCTTATAAGAAGCAAGTATATGATGGGTGTGATAAGTAGGAATGCTCATATATAATGCAGAAGTTTGAACATATTTGGTTTACTTCTTGGACACTAACATTCTTAGTCTTTGACATGTTCATAAGTTTTGACCGAATAGGAGTGGATCCATTTTTACAGATTAAGGGGACTGCAATTTATCCTTTTATAGTCATGCTAAAAATTACAAAAGTTATATGTTTAGTCCTCAATTTTACAGTAATGTTAGCTACCTTGTAATGATTTTAGCTTTCTAATTTAAAATGGCTCACTAAAAAAATGGCTAAATATTTCTGTTTATAACAAATCACACAAAAGAGCTGCTAATATATCAGAACGCTAATGAGCAAAATGATCAAAGTAACGTAACCACTTTTCATTACCTCCTTTGGACTCTTTAGAATAATATTGATCAATGGGTGAACTTTAGAGTTCACCATTTGATAAATACACTTGTAAAATCCCATTGGAATGAATATATAGTGGGTGAGTTTTTTTTTGTTTTGAAATTTAATCTCACATTTTGATAAATCTGTCCCTTAGAGGCTAATTTAAGAATGCTCAAGCCTTCAGGCTCAAGTATCCAGTACTAAAACCATGGGAGACCTCTTCAACTCTAACTGGGTTTATTGATATGGAGGTTCCTGCAGAGTGGGATTTATTTTCCCTAGGCTTTCTATCACATGGGATTACTATCTGAATACTCAAGCCCAAAAGCTAGATCATTGAATCCGCAGTTTCTAAAGGTGGCTATACATAGATACACAACATCGCCAAATGAGTGGATCTCTCCCAGAGATGCCTACTTTCAAGGTTGGTGATATCGGCTGATCTGATAATGGGCCCTAGGGCCCAATTATCAGATAATAGTGAAGGTTATACAGGCAGTTAGATTAGACACGATTTTTACCCCTGCCCGATCAACATCTGGCAGATCGATCAGGAAGCCCATCAGAGGGCCCCATACACGGGCCAATAAGCTGTGACTCAGTCTGTCAGCAGCTTTTATTGGCCTGTGTATGGTTACCTTAACAAACCTCAATTTATTCTCTTCTGTTTTACCCTCTTATTGATATATTATAATTCATTGCCTTATTCTTAAACCTGTCCCTCTGTCCTTAAACATTTGTTTGTGAAAATATATGTGGATGTCCTTACAACATTGTATCATTCTAGCAAGGCAAGTAAGAAGTATACTAGAAGAACAAACATTTTCATAAGAGAAGCCCATACTGTAGCTTGGGTTTTGCATTTTCCAATCCTTTTAATTTCACTTACATTTAGGAGGGATAGTTGTGACAGATACTGCAAACATGAAAACATTAATGAAATAATTTCCAAACTATCAAAAATGTCTGATTTCTCTGTGCTCATTAAAAGATTTCCACTGAGAATTTAGAAAAGTAAATGCAAAAGAGGGCCTTCTCACAGCAAAGTACACAATAATTATGAGTCAACCCTTGTTCTTAATATGCTAGGCTTTATGTGTATTTATGAAAGCATGTGTTACATTTGCAAATACAATTTTGAATTAGATTTTGTGGAATTTTCTCTTCCTCTCTCGAAATTTGGGGAAATCTATTATTCAGTTGGCTACTGTGCAAATTTTAGCTTCTGGTAACACATATTAACCATTTAACATGTGCTATTTACTCAACTGGTGTGAAAGGAATTGTAATCACTTGCTTTAGTTAGTAGACCTGAAGCAAACATTGTTCTTAATGCATCATTACTGTTAGTTCTCTGTCTGCTCCTGGTGGTTAAAATTAGGAATGACAGAATGTAATAACAGATTCAATATTTATTATGGGCATGGCTACCAAAAAAAACAGAAGTTTTGTTTTCAAATAAAAGACTAAAATGCTACAGTATGTATTTTTTTATACCAGGACCAATGACACCTTAGTGTTCTAATTTCTGCATTTTTCACTTTGACCTCACTCCCTTTTAGATTTGTTTTCCCCTTCTCTACACAAATTTGTGGGAACGCCACATAATCCACCCTGTGTGTCTTTCTGCCTCTACACCCTTGTCTTTTGCTACTTTTATATTTCTTTTTATACTGTCTTTCCCTTTTTAATTCGTTCTGCTTTGTCAATGTCCCCACTTCAGGGCCAGAACTAGGGGTAGGCACAAGAGGCACGTGCTTAGTTTGGAGGGACCAGGCATGTGCCTTCCCTGTCATTTACCTCTAATCCAGCAAATGTTACCTCACAAGAGTGCCAATTTGAGTTCCACTCTCTGAATTCAAAGTGCAGTGGCGCACGCCTCATCTGTGCACATGTTTTCTTGTGATTCTTTGTGCACATGGGGAGGGCAGGGGCAAAGCAGCCTGGGGTGCCCAGCTGTCCTTGTCCAGCACTTGCTGGCTGCTTAGCACTTGCTAATGCTTCCCCTGTCTACCTGCCATTTAGTCTGGCATATTATATCAATTTTCCTCCTGTGTTAGTTTGCTGGAAACTGCAGTGAGGATTATCAGGCCCAGAACATTTCCAGTTTACTTAACTCTCCCTGTCGGAAAGTGATTAGCAATGTGTAAGTGAAGAGAGGAGGGCATGTATTAGGCAATGTCCAAAGTATGATTATTTACAGCGGATGTGTGCACAGGTTGTTTTCTCCGCATGTGTTCACACCTCCCTTGTGTGTACATTTGTCAGTAGAGAAAACAACCCTTGTAATATTACACTGATCTAATACATTCTAAAAACAATAACATGTTTGTCTTGTCAACTATGATTTCTGGAATAAATAATTGCTTTTCTTGTTGAGCAATATAAAGGTTTCCTATTGCCTGAGAAAATAATATATTTAAAATAAATATCTTTTTAATACATCTATCATCTATCTCTCAACAACAGAATTACTTAACTTTCTAGATGTTATTTGGGGCACTGACAAATGCTTCAAAAACAAACAGGATTTTGTCCACAATCAGATCACTAACTATACAGCCATAAAACATTTCCTGCTTGCGAAGCCCTCTTAAAAGCCTCTTTATATATCAGCTAAGGCCAATGCAGGTGCAGCCTCTTGTCCTGTCCTATTGCAATGCAACCCTTCTTAAAAGAACAGTGGTTTCAACAATAAAGAAAAATCCTAAAAATTGTCTGTTTTTCCTCTTTAAAACATGTGTATCAATTTTCATAAACAAGCCAGTTACAGGAACAATACATTACAAATATTCAAAATATAGGAAAAGCCTGAGTTAGCACTATACAGAAGAAAAAAGGTAAACTAGGAAAAATTAAACATAGCAAAAGACTGAATAGAAATGTGTACAAATAATACATTGCAAATATCAGATCAAAAAGGCTGTCTGCGTTTCCATACACAAGTGATCTGTTCAGTTCATGAAAATATTGTTCAGCCTTAATTTTGGAATCTAAAAGTTAATTCCTTTGTTTAAAGGAACAGTTCAGGGTAAAAATAAAAACTGGGTAAATAGATAAAATAAAATAAATAGGTGGGTAAAATAAAAAATGTTACTAATATAGTTAGTTAGCCAAAAGTGTATAAAGGCTTTGACACAAGAGTTTCTATAGCAGAATTGGCCCCTTCTTACCCCCTTCTAAACATTTTCTTATGCTCCTCTTTGTGCTCTCATTCCAACCCTCTGACTCCTATGACTATGGTTCCCATTCCCAACCCCACATCTACCCCCAAGTAAAAATCCCATTGTTCAGCAGAAGACAGTTGTGTTTCCATTGAGATTTAATCTGTCCAAGTATGTGGCCTGCTATCCAGAATGCTTGGGGGTTTTCCAGATAAGGGATCTTTCAGTAGTAATGGATGGGTCCCATACCTATACTACTTTATTGCTAAATTGTGGGTAGGATTAATATCTTTATATTTTATTTCAGGATTTGCTTTTACCCAATAACGGACACCAAGATTTTGAAGAGAGTTATTTAAGATAATATTTTTTTCGTTGTGGACATATCAACTTCAAACTTTAATTTCATTGTATAGCATCATTATAAAGTATGTTCATCTATATGTGGTAATATTTGTACATTAAATCATTAGTCTTTTTTTGTACTAAATTTTGAAGCAACAACAGTCATAGGGGCAGATTTACTAAAAGGCGACTCGCCAGCATCCACAGGGATTTCGCTTATTTGCTAACAGGCATAGGTGTCATTACGCTAGTGAAAGAGATAGACACTAGCGGTGATCCGCACTCTATCGCCAGGTGACTTTTCGCTCTGACGAATGGAAGTTGCTCTGCAAATTCACTAAAATGCGGATTTTACTGAACGTTACCTCATTTGCCAGGCTTGCCTTCACCAGCTCAAACCAGGTGAAGTGCAATGGAGCGCATAGATCTCTTTCAATCTTCAGTTACTTACATCATATTCTGTGAGTGGAGAAAAAAGTTCTACGTTCAAAAAACGCTGATGTCTTTTCCTTTTTTCAGGGTGATAGACTGCAAAAGTCCTAAAAAACTATTTGTGTGTAACCGGTTTCCCCATACATTTTCTACCATATGGAAAATTATTTTACAGTGGGCTCATGTGTAGGGCATTATAACAACTCTATTGACGTTATTAAGGTTTTCTGGACATGTCTACTTATAAGCGTGAATGTAATGTATAAGATGTAACACAAATAGCTCCATTCTTCTTTAAATTTCCCACTGTATGCAAATTAGCCTGAGCACAAGAACTCTAGCAAAGTTGCGCTAAGCAGAATTGAACACGCTTTGATTAGCGCACTCTTCCGAAATAACACTAGAGAAAATTCGCCAGTGTTCCTCGCCCAGGACGAAACTTTGCATTATAGTAAATTAGCATTGTCCCAGCTAATTTTTGCCTGGTGTAGTGTTGCGATGGGCATAAAGCGGTCACTTGCGAATTGTTGCTGGTGAATTGTCCCTGGTTAGTAAATCTGCCCCATAGTGTAATAAATGCTACAAAGATTGTGGAATACCTAATAACCACTATGACCCAATGAAATGTTAAAAACAAACAGGTGGCCTGTGACAACTGTATAAGCTTTTTACTACTTGCTAAGATATACTCTACCTGCCACAACTTTGAGCAATTAATTGCATTACTCTGTTTGAGCTCTATTCATAGAATATTTTTAATGGGTAATAATGTTTAAGGCTTTGTTTCCCTATAGTTGCGTACATATGTATTCTCTTATATTTTCACTTCAATTTAACTTGTTACTGGTGAATGAGCTGTGTCGGTTTTAATATAAAGCATTTTCAGCACAGTTATGAAATGTGTAAATGTGATCTTCAAGTGATGAAGAAAGTTTCTGCTGCCTAATTATCTTAAGTAGCTTTTAAATAGATTTAGTGCATGGGTGAGAATATATACAACTTTTCTCCTGTCACCAACTGTCATACAAAGCTACTTCAGTTTTACACAAGATAATCTTCTGCCCTTCTTTTCAAGAGGGATTAGAAATGCTACTGATTTCATTTTCATTATGATACATTGCTTACACTTAAACCACACAACCCGTTTCAGAATAATTATCTTGAATATCCATGATCTAATGGAAGCATATTCTGTTGATCTACAGCTTAACAAAGTTGAATTAGATGACTTCTATTTTCATGCATAGCATTTATTACAGTGCACTACATTGTTTTTTTTTAATAACTGTATTAGTCTAATAGTAAATGTAATAGTAAATGTAATCTGTAATGTAATCTAATAGCAAATCTGCATGTGAGAGTTATGTACAAGGCATAATGTACAAGTTGAACATGGAATTTAAAAGTTTTATATGCAAATAAGAAAATTATTTGTTTTACTAATAACCCTGCAATATGTATCTTATGAGAAGCATTTTAAAGTCATGCTCCTGCTTTGTACACAGGCCCAGATTTGTGGAAAGGCCACCTAGGCCCGGGTCTAGGGGGTGGCATGCTTCCCCAGTCACACCCACATTGGTTCAGAAACACTGGAGATACGCAGGAGATATAATAGTTTTTTAAATTTCCCATGTGCCAATCCCCATTGATCCGGTCCTGATGATGAAAATTTGCAAATAAAGGACAGAGTATGGGGGTGACGAACGGCAAAGGCCCCAAGGGCGCCCGCCATGCAAATACGGCCCTGTTTGTACAAACAGAACTAAACCACAAGAGCAATATAGGACACAATTCATGGTTTTACATTTGTATTTATATTTAACTCATTAAAAAACAGAGTTAGAAGTAAGCAGTAAGATTTGTGCCCAAAGACAAAACTCACGTTTTATTGCTTTTAAAGAGACATTCCAGGTCACAGGAATATTTATCACAGTGTTTGAAGAATTTTTTTAATATACCGTACAGTTATGGTGCCCTAGGGTACACTTGATTCGGAACTGGTTACCAGTTGACCTCAAAACAGATCCATTAAATAGCACTTCAGTGGGTTCCCTATTATTTCTATAATTTTAAAAAACGGCTTGAGGACTGGGCAGCATAATTTAAACACAAGTGTTTATTTTTTTACAGTATAATTTGATTCATTTGTAGCACAAAGCATCTGAAGTTTCAGGTCTTGTTAAAGGACAAGGAAAGGCAAAGAGTTTACATTATGGATATTTTGCTTGGTCAAACCTGTCTACAGTGTTAATCTGTGAAGAACCCAGCAGAGGGGTTTCAAAGCGGACACGTGCCATTGTGAGCAAGTCCAAATGAAAATAGTTCAATCTACTTACAATGAAAGAAACTAGCTTATCTCCTTCAGAATACATTTTAACTTTATCAAGTTGAAAGCGACCAAGTAATAAGTGACCAAAAAACACAAAATACTGTTTTCGAGAAGAAAATCCAGTAGTATGATAATGACAGCTTAATTCTTGCAAATGTTTTCAGTATTAGAATAATCATTACACAAAGTATCAGTATAAATTTAACTTGCTTTATAAAGCACCTGTGAATAAATTATCCCTGTTTGTCATGTTTGTCAAATGTATGCATTTTTTATGTAAATGTGCTTTATGATATCTTTTCACACTTTCAAAAACAAATTATGTAATGCAAGTACAAAAACGAAATTAGCAGGAAAAGTTTGCTTTTCTATGAACAATTTTGTCCAATAAACATTCTAAATAAAGGGTTTGTGAACATGTAGATTTGTATCTGCTGTAGGTAACAGATAGTAAGTTTTATGTTAGTGAGCAGTATACATACTTAAAACTTCTTACTGTGAATTATTATTTTTGCTCCAACAAATGCAACAGGTTCAAGTGTGTCTTTAAAAAAAGTTCTACATGCATTTACATTCAAAACTTAATTACTGACTAACAAAGAAATATAATATTCATTTGTACTGATGATGGGTAGCGGGGAGTTGTCCTCTGCCAGTGCTACACAACCTTTAGAATGGAAGTAAGGGATTTTTAGGAATCTTAAAATTAAAGAGGTCCAATGGGTGGTATCTGAAGGGTTAAAAATTATATTAGTCAGTAACATACAAAGTAACATAGTAATTAGTTTGTAAAAGACCACACCTTCATCAAGTTCAGTCTTTTGTATGAACTGCCAATCCATTAGTGAAAATCCCATCTAAAGCTTCTCCATTAATGGTGTTATGGGACTGAATATTTTTACATTCAAAGTGCAGAGCACCTGCCACTTAACTGCCCACATTGCCAGTTTGTCCAGATCCTGTTGCATAATTGTCACACACCCTGGATGTAATTAATCAGGCTGCATAGTTAGTTTAGTGCCATCTGCAAACACAGATACAGTATATTACCTTCTCCAGTATTCAGGCAATCATCAGGGCTGACTGGAAACTGCAGTGGCAAGAAAAGGCAAGAGATCAAGAACCAGTGAAAACCACAATAATCAATAATTTAGAGTGCAATAAGGATTACATTAAAAAAGACTACAAGCAGGTTCCCGATAACATCACAGGCCACACCGACCTTACAAGGGCAAGGTGGAAAGTGTGTGAATAAATGTTTCCCTTTGTATCTTTTCAATTGTTCATATCAGGGTATTTTGAGGGTGGTGGTCCATATACACTTAGTCGTCAGGCTATTGTATTTTAGGTATTCTTGTATTCCTCTCTGATCCCCCACAGTCTTGCATATGGATATGCATAACCTTCCCATTTTTCTTTTTAACTTGTGCAGTTGCAAGACAAATAGTCTCAAAGGTGAGCAGCTAAGGAGTTATAAACCATCTTTGCATTCTTTCTTGCTCTAACTCTACAGACCTTAGTAATACTAAATTTTGATCATGAATTCTGTTTGTCACTGACTGATTTCCCGCATGCTCTTATGAATTTCCTTATTGTGTACTCATCTCATCTTTGGTCTGAAATTTACTTTATATTTGCCATACGTGTACCTGTGTGTGTCTCTGCCAGTATATGTCACAGTTATGGGCTTTTCACAATATTTAACTGTACAACTTTCATCATATTAGAGAAAGTGAAATAATGAGTAATCCAAATTACATGTTGGTATAATTTGCTACCTTGGAATCAAGGTCACCACTTACAAACAAGTCTCTATTTGCCAGTAAAGAGCACGGAACAGCTTTGCATTTAATGAGACACTGCAACTGCAAAAAAGAACATTGGCTAAACACCTGCAATTCTGCTCTATACATACACGATTTAGAAACTTGCCGACTCAGTGGGAATGCTGTACAATATAAATAGCCTTATTATAATTGAATGTGTTTAATGCTACCTGGACACTTTGGAAGTACAGCTCTGGCACTGTTTTCAGAAATAAGAAAGCAAGAATATCAGCTATCAACTCCCCATTGCCCACTTTTATTCAGGCCAGCAAACACATTTTAAAGTATTCTCTTTATCTATCTTATGAAAAAGTTTATTGGAATAAGTGTTGTTCTCATTTTCTAAAATGTTAGAAGCATTAATAGTTTCTAATGTACAAATTAGGGATTTATACACTTTAAACCACCCCAAAGCCTTCATGGGTAGTAGGAGTTTTTTTATTTTCCCCAAATATAAATTTCTCATAAAGTGCCATTCATGCTTTGCTTTATACTGCAGACCTGACCCACAATTACTGAACATAAAGAAAAAAGTGATTTGAGAATCATTTGTCAAAAACTGGTAACATCTTTTTCTCTCCCCTACAGTTTTAATATTTCTTTGATAAATCCGTCCATATTGTGAGACTAAATCAAATAGCATAACATAATAAACACCCTTATCAAAAGAAACCAAATATATCACCACCAATTTATAAACATAAAGCCATTTAAAAAATGATTTGAAATCCTACAAATAAGTTTTTTTTTAAATTTCTTGGATAATCTTAGCAGCATATTTTCCACCATCTGCTCTGCTGTGTGAGTAAGCATGAAAGACATAAAGGCAAAGTGCTAATATGAGAATACACATCATACAGCTCTGATAGTAGATGTTTGTTAAAACCCTATTTCAATAATTAATAATACAATAAAATCACTAAGAACAGAAGCACCTCTAAGTTTCATGTATCGTCTTAAGTGCTTCTAGTATTGAATAACAGATTTGCAATATTATGTAAACCTAATGAATGATAATGAATCTGTCCTTTGATAGATGACAAATCACAGTGAATGGAGTTGCCATATAATATTTAGCCTCTCATACTGATCATTATGAGATGTCTACTCTACTCTATTTAAATAGAACTATTTGGTAGGTTATTTTTTTCTATTTGGCTTTGCCTACATTTTAAATCAAAAGCACATTTACTATGTTTCATCAGGGGTGGTGCTCTAGTGACTCTTTGCCTCCACTGTGTTGCTGTCTCCTCCTCATATTTTGCCAGTAATTTTTAACTCTGAATTAAATACATGGTTTTATATATCATTATTATGCTTAGATATTTTAGCAAATGCTGATTCCCTGTACTGCAGTATTACTTGGGTTCTGAATCGGGTCCAGTTCATTTGTTTATTAATGGTTAATGTATTACTGTACCTGGAATATAAAAATATGCAAGCTACTTATACCCTTAAAGGGGGACAGTTCAAGGCACAAAATGTCTCAATGTCTTAAATATATCGATAATGGGTTGAGTGCAGAGGACCTCTTGTATTTGTGTGTTTGAATCTTGTGGTCACAGCCTCATTGCATCCCCACTTAATGGTTTAAAAATTATTGGTGAGCACAATTCTCTTGCTTGTTATAGTTTATACTTCACTTGGAAAATCCATAATGGAAAAGGACCTTGGAGTACTTGTTGATAATAAACTTGGATGCCGCAAGCAATGGCAGTCAGCAGCTGAAAGGGCAAACAAGGCTTTATAAAAGTAGCATAGATTTGTGAAAGGAGGGGTTAATCTTCCACTTAAAATGCTGGTAAGGCCCCATCTTGGATCTGCTAGAGTTTAGGTCCCCAGTGCGCAAACAGGATATAATTTAATTGAAGAGACTCCAGAGAAGGGTAACTAAGCTGATAAAAGGTATGGTAAATGAAAAAACACTGGCCAAGTTGGGGTTGTTTATAGTGGAGAAGAGGCACTTAAGGGGAAATTATGTATATAGTTACTGTATGTATTAATATATAAGGGGGCCATATAATAATCTCTCTAATGTTTTATACTCCAGTGGGTCCTTGTAGTTGGCACAAGGGCACCCATTCTAAATTAGAAGAAAGGAGGTTCTGTCTAAATATTTGGAAATGTGTTTTTTTTACAGTGAGAGCTGTGGAATTCTCTCCCTGAATCAATTGTACTGGCTGATAAATTAGATACCTTTAAGAAGAGGTTGGATTGTTTTTTGGTAAGTGAGGGAATAGATGGTTATGAAAGATAGCTCATCGTACAAGTTGATCCAGGGACTGATCTCACTGCAATCTTGGTGCCAAGAAGGAATTTTCCCCCCAAATTGGAGAGGCTTCAGAAATGTTTTTTTTTTTTTGCCTTCCTCTAGATCAGCAGTAGATCTAGCAGTTAGGCAGATTATAGATAGACATAAAAGCTTGCATTTGCTGGATGTGTGTTTTTTTCAACCTAACTTACTATGTTCCTAAAGATTTTCTACCTCATACTGTTGCCAAATGTGATGGGCCATACATTACAAAGGGTCTCTACCCACCTACACATGAGCATCTGAATATAATTGAGGTGGTATAGTGCAAAGAGATGGTTTCTTTTTCAACACCAGATAGTTGGTGCTCTATCTGTGTACCCTATAGTACCACTGTCTTTTTCTTTTTCTGTTTCAATGCTCAATGGGTTTCCTAAGTTAGTATATTTATTATTATTGGAGACAAACATCACCAGTGATGTTGCCCATAGCAATTCAACAGTCGCCTATAAGTTAGAAAACAAAAGTTCTCATTGTTGCTATGGACAACAGCACATGTGCTGTTTGTCTTGAATGTTAATACATATGTCACATAGAATGTATTTATTTATTTGATGAGAAATAAAAAATGGGATGAGAGCAACCAAAATTATTTTCCTGCCACTTATCTAAGGCATATGGAAAATGTTAGATTTTGGTGGCTTGTTCACTGCTTGGTTGTGGCAAAATAAGACAATAGTGGTAATTAAAGGTTGTGCAAAATCACTAGTAAAGGTATGAGACCTGTTTTCCAGATAACAAATCTTTCTGCAGTTTAGATCTTCATGACCTTAAAGGGGAATTCAATCCCTGGGGCGCTAAACTTTACTAAATAAAGTAGTTTGCATCAGGTCTTCGGTCTTTGCTTGTCATAAGTGATCTCAATGTTGTAACATCATACCACAGTTCATGTATTTCACTAGCTCATTTATTGCTTGGACTGAACACAAAAAAATGACATGGTAAGAATAGTGAGAACAGAAAATGGCTGTCGAGACAGAGCAGGTGTCAGCAAAACAAAAACATTTAAGTGGGAAAGTGTGTGCCATATGTACATATACTACAATATAAGTGGGTCTGTGCCATGGGTGCCTTCTTTACACAGCAATGCCCCAGAGATTGATACAATATAAGAATAGCAGTACTGGGTGTGGTCAAATTCTAGTGTACCATGCTACTCAAAGTACTGTCTTCCCACTCTTCTCAGTTTTAGAATATTGGCGAATTTGTCAGCACTCCTCACTGGAGATTCAGATGCCTGGACACATATACCACTTGCAAGCAACATGGTTTATACTATTACAAACTCACGTATGTGCAAAAAATATATCAATTCAGTCCTGCTGGTTAGAGTTTATGATCAAGGAGTCTGTGCTCTTTGTGATGATCAGTTTCCTGTTCTGCCTGGCAGTATCTAAGAATCTGTGTATGTTTAGGAACGCAGCTGAACTTTCTATAGTGCTTTGAACCTCTGTATCTGCAAAAGTCCATTTTTCATAGAATGCTTGTGTTTTAATTTAGGAAACTAGACTTGATTCCTGCTGTTTTCCATTTATATTTAATTAAAAATAGCTCAGAAGAATATATCTTTGTTCTGTCTTATATTGCTTCATACATAATGCTGCGCTCATTGTATTCAGTATATGATTTGTTTGTTATTATCTTTTAGAAATGTTCATCATTCTAGGTTGTTGCCTGGTAACAAACATCTGTCAGATCATATGTGTATGCTATTTGGTATAGCAAGTAACAGAAATGGGTGTAATTTATTAAATCTAAGAATAATATAATATCATTGCCCGGTATAATGGTCAGAAAGTGTTCTGGATAATGTATTCACGAAAAAGAAGTAATGAATGTACAAAAGGTAGCAATCCAATTAACAAAATACAATGAGAAAGTCTACTAAGTGAAAATTATTAAATGCAATATAATTTCAAACCATGTTAAATTCAGACAAAAAAAACTGAAAGTGATTGAAAAAAATGCATCGTAAAGGTAAAACAACCTGTTTTTTAATTGATTTTGATTTAGAGGGGTGCTTTGCATTTATGACATACATGACAGTAAACTGAGGATATAGAGGTATGGGATCCGTTATCCAAAAACGTGTTATCCAGAAAGCTCTGAATTACAGGAAGGCTATCTCCCATAGACTCAATTTTAATCAAACAGATTTTTTTAATTTATTTCCTATTCGCTGGCATAATAAAACAGTACCTTGTACTTGATCCAAGCAAAGGTTTATTTAAACATTTTTGTAAGCAAAACCAGCCTATTGTGTTTATTTAATATTATTACGATAATGTCGTGGGAAAAAATATCTTTTTCAAAACCACTTAATAGTGCTGCTCCATCAGAATCCTGCACTGAAATCAATTACTCAAAAGAGCAAACAGATTTTTTTATATTTAATTTTGACATGGGCCTGGACATATTGTCAGCTTCCCAGCTGCTCCCAGTCATGTGACTTGTGCTCTGATAAACTTCATTCAATCTTTACTACAGTACTGCAAGTTGGAGTGATATCACCCCCTCCCCCACAGCAGTTTAACAACATAACAATGTAAAGGTAACCAGATAGCAGCTCCCTAACTCAAGATAACAACAGCCTGGTAGATCTAAGAACAACACTCAATAATAAAATCCAGCTCCCACTGCAACACATTCAGTTACATTGAGTAGAAGAAACAACAGTCTGCCAGAAAGCAGTTCCATCCTAAAGTGCTGGCTCTGTAAAATGGCTGCCTACACACCAATATTGCAACTAAAAAATACACTTGCTGGTTCAAGAATTAAATGTTATATTGTAGAGTGAATTATTTACAGTGTAAATTTAGAAATAAAAACTACATCATACTGTAAAAATCATGACAGAATCCCTTTAAATGATTTTTAGTAGACTCACACTATGGTGATCCAGTTTACGGAAATATGTCTTATTTGGAAAACACCAGGTGCTATGCATTCTGGATAATAGATCCCACACCTGTAAAGCTATCAAACACTAAGAAGGATGCATACCAGCCTCCTGGTAAACCCCTTTTGATGGGGAGTCATTGACAAGACATAAGATACAGATAGGAAACACTGTAAAATGTATAAAAAGTCCTAACTGTGTTTGGCAGCCATATTTTTTTTGTTAAATATGCTCTTTGGTTCTCCTTCACTGAAGGAGGGAAGGCAATGAATGTGGATGAGCTTAAAGTGAAGTTGAGTAAAAACCTATTATGTTGAGTTGCAGATTAATTGAGCAGTAGAGGTGACTAACCCCATTGAGCTAAATGGTTGTTAGCCAATGGAAGAAGAGTATAGAAACTATAGTCATCTACTGACATTTTGGATTTGCGACAAACCCAAACATTTAAACAAAAAATCCTTAGCTACTTTACTGCTGAACAATATGTGGAATGCTGTAAAACCTGAAGTACATAAGCAACTGAAAGCATTCAATGTCTAGTATTGTGATTGATTAATAAATCTTTATTCTTCATTCAGTGCCTCTTTCAACAAATGGGTGATTTAGGTATAATTCTGCAAACAAGTGAATGAATAAAATCTATTACATTAGGTTAAGCTTTCCTCATTAGAAACTTGTCAGATAGCACAACCATGATTACAGGGTTAAGAGAAAATATCCCTTGTTTCTGTGTTGGGCTTACTTTTATTTTATTTTGCTCAGTTGAATATGCCATCCTGCGCTATTTAGAAACTGAATGGACATTTAAAAAAAGTTCTTCTCCCCCTCCCATTCATTCTTTGTTTCTTTCAGAAATAGTTTGTTCTAATTTGTACAATTTGACGGTCAGCAGGAGGTAAATTAATGACTACAAGTATATTTTAATTATGTATTCTATGTTTCTAATGTAGCTATTTGCCAAAAAATAACAATGTGAATTTGGATTTGTTTAAGGCACCACTGAGAAGCATGATTAATTTTAAATCAATGAATACCTCACTGTAGAAATGGAAGGAGGGGGCGAGGTATCACAGCATTCTTTGTAATCACCTCTTTGGCAAACAGAATGCTGCTTATTTGCATGGTTATTAAGGTTCTCGTCAGAACATATGGTTTGCCTCTGCTAACTGTACATAAAATCGGAACATTCTGCAGCTGTCAACTTAAAGTTGTTTTAATCTGCAATACTGTTTATTGAAAATATTCGGGAGAAAAGTACAGTTGTTTAAGATTTCTACAAACAGCTGGAGGCTTGTTGTGAATTAAAATGCTCACAATGTGAGTTATTGTTCTACTCTACTTTCTGCTCCATAATGGAGGCTTTACATACAGCATGATTTTGTAATATTATTTACCCTCCTTGTGACCAAGGTTGTCAAAAAGTCAATATGGTGTGTTTTTTATGCTAAATTATAGTTACAGCAAATAAATAATGCCTGCTAGATGAGAGTAAGAGAGAAATAAAATATGACCTGCTGTAAATTATTTAAAGTGTGGGGATTTGACAGCTGACATGTTTAGGATTAATCTAATACCTGTAATAAATGCAAGGGTATAATATAAATACAGGTATGGCATCCATTCCATGGAATGCTTGGGGGTTTCTAGTTAAGGGTTCTTTATATAATGTTGAACATCATGCCTTGCAGCTACCAAAATTATTTAAACATAAACAAAATCAATAGGATTGCTTCACCATCAATGAAATCATGCTAACTTAGCTATCGTCGGATGCCGCCAGGTCTTAATAAGAGAGGAGCCAAGCAAGGGTTCTGGACAAGCAATGGGCATGGCCATTATCAAGGTTTTTGGATGGAAGGTACAGTTCAAGGAATAGATAAAACATAGTCAGACAGGCCAGGGTCTGTGCTTGCAGCTTTCTAGGATAGTCAGACAAGCAAGGGTCAACACCGGTAGAATCAGAATAGTCTGGCAGGCAAGGGACAGGATTGGAGAAGTGCAGAGTAGTCAGGCAGGCAAGGGTCAGAGTTGGCAAAGTTCCAGATACTCAGGCAGGCAAGGGTCAAAACAGGAGTAAAACAGCACAGAAATCAGAAAGTTAGACCTAACAGCGGGCACAGAGCCCCTTTGGATATTAAAATTTTGTGCAATTGCAAAGATGTAATGATGCACCAAAACCCGGAAGTGCAGGACATAGCAGAACCATCAATCAAGCGAAGAGGATAACTGCTATGGGCATCCTCGCCAAAGGTGCACCGGGTGTCCTCGCCGGCCCACTAGACCACCAGGGTTCACAGTGCTGCAAAGTCAGACAACTTGCTTCTGGGTAGTGATAATGACTTACTTAATGCTTTATTTTCTAGTTACTCCATAATTGGATGGCAGAATAAACTAAGCTGTTTAAAACATATTATAGAACAATAAATTAAATAATACAGTTATTAGTACATTAAAACATTACTCTAGTAAGTCATTTGCTATAGTTCTGGAAGTAACAAATGCTACAAAGAAACATCCTTCCACACAAATGTCAACATAACTATCCCTAAACCTGCAATTTTCTAGATGCTGCTTTGAGCTTAAAGAGGGGCACAATGTCATAGATATTTTCATAAAGAGAAATGATGAACCCATTAAGTGAAGCATCAGTATTTATGCTTTGAATAAAATGATGAAAATAAGAACATGAATTATGCTTAAAGGAAAACTATACCCCCTGAACAATGTAGGTCTCTATAAACAGATAATACATCAAACAACTCATGTGTAAAACCCTGCTTCATGTAAATAAACCATTTTCATAATAATACACGTTTTAGTAGCATGTGCCATTGGGTAATCATAAATAGAAAATAGCCATTTTAAAAAATAAGGACGGCCTCCTGGGATCCTAGGATCCAACGGTGCACACAAACATACCAAACAAACTATAAAGTTAGGTCACACGAGCCAATTAACAGACAGAGTTCTGTCTTTTGCTTCAACACTTCTTCCTGTTACAGTTAGAGTTTAAATATTTCTGGTCAGGTGATCTCTGAGGCAGCACACAGACCATCATGAAATGGTGGTTCAAGGCAAGAAATGTAAAAGGGCAATATTTAGTTAAATATATATATTCCAGGTAGGTAAGATTCTTTAAAATGTCACTCAATTTGATATAAACTATCTGTTGCTCAAAAATTCATTTTCAGGGTATAGTTTTCCTTTAAAGGAAACCGATTTGTATTAAGTTTGGGATTCAGTCAAAAATTATTGATTGAGGCATCTCTAACATAATGACAAGTGGTACAAATAGAGCTCCTAAATAAAAATTTGTCATAAAGATGCATATTTGCAGTCTTTATTAGCAGTTGAAAACCAATGCAAATGTATACATTTACCAAAGTTTAATATTCATAACTAGCAGAAATCTTCGAGTCCAGACTCAGGGGCCTATTTATGAAGCCACGATTTTTTCTGGTCAAGTTTTTTAGGGGGACAACCCAAACTTTTAGAGGGGATAAAAACCTTGAATCCTAATCTGAAAATATTCCATCTGAAACCTGTTGATCTCATGTAGAAGTCAGTGGCAGATATCCCTTTTACAATTTGAAGATGTTTCTTGATATCATGATCTGCGCTGGTTTTTGTATGATAATCTGAAAAAGTCAGGGTTTTTAGGCGACAACTCAAAAAAATTGTACGATTCAGGAGTCAAATTAGAAAAAAGACTTTTCCCCACACAGACTTTTTCAAGCTGATTTTTTGAGAAATGAGTTACATTTGTGGATGGGAGTTAGGCATTGCCATGACTGATATTGGAACCCTACTGAAACTGTATTCTGCAGAAGTAGTTTTATTGTTGCACATTGGCAAAGAATAGAGATGTACTGTGTCACAGACTCCTGTAAAGGTGAAATCATGGGTAAAATTTAATACAGTGTATTTTTCCCACAGTTCTATTAAGCCTTTAATTGCCAAGCATCTAGGTACGACGGGCAGACAGGAAAATGCTGTGACTGCCAAGCACGTAGTAACTATGTGCTGTGCAATAAAGGGCTTCCTAGTTACACTATTGGCTGTTTGCAACTGTGCAGTAGGCAACAAGCAAAGTCACCTCTCACCTAGGTCCTGCAATACAATCATTGCACGGCAAATAACTTACCTAATCATCTGAGTACCTCAAGGACCCCTTGCAGGACAACGCAGGACCTGACTTCCAGTGCCTCCAGCACTGCCCACTTACATCCTGCAACACAATCCCAGGACCATCAAAACTGCCAAGGACCCTCCTCCATGCAGAAATGGAAAATAACCTTTCTTTGTACGTTTATATGTTTACACACTTTTACACACACACATACAGTACATGCATTTACACACAATGTATACATTTTACTAAAGCTAGCTTTTTGTTTTTGCTTTCCTGGATGTGTTTTCTTTTGCACACTCTTATACATGTTTACATACCCACATACACAAGCAAACACATACTTTTTTGTTTTAGTTATTCATTCTATCATTTTGCCTAATATTCCCCTAAAAACTGTTGATTATGACCATTAACCATGCTGTGGGATCAGTTGTTAGTAATTTTATTTCATTGTGTTTCCTAATTGTATTTGATTTTTGTGATGTTAGTGTGGTTTTATGTTTGCATTGTTGTTCCTTAGGTTTTTTTA
Source organism: Xenopus borealis (assembly GCA_024363595.1). Classification (NCBI taxonomy): domain Eukaryota; kingdom Metazoa; phylum Chordata; class Amphibia; order Anura; family Pipidae; genus Xenopus; species Xenopus borealis. The sequence continues at coordinate 77,002,388 of CM044435.1, read as the reverse complement.
GTGTAGCTTTGCAGTTTGATAATTTAGAGTTGAAAGACATAATTGCCCATTTTGGTTTGGTAAGAATGTGTACTTAAAAACATATGGATTTAGGGGGTCTTTGCATTGTTAGGAGGTCTTACGGTATATAAGAAGCAGTCAGGGGGCTTTGTTCACAGAAGGCAAAATGGCAGCCGAGAAAATTTGTTTGCGCTATTTTAATTTGTGGTCTGTACATGACAGCTGTTTTGGTATATCTATGCATATTGGGCATCAAACTGTTCAGTAGACCCTTGATGTTCATATTTAGGGGGGTTTACCACTGTACGTAAGAAATTGTGTGAGATTGGTTAGACAAATTGCAATATTTTAGGTGATTTTCAGAAATGTCATAAAAACCACTGCCTTTAGCATAGCTTTGCAGTTTGGTACTAGAAAGACATAATTACCCATTTTGGATTCATCAGAATTTGTTCTTTTCAAGACTATTTGGTAGTAATGGGTCACCATAGTTTTTTGCACATATTACCAAACATAACACTGTCAATGTGTCTAAAAATTAGGTTAAATGTGAGCCATAAAATAAAGTAATCCTCAAGATAGATTTTGGGGTCTTTACTTGCCATGTACTGTGATAAACCTTTGTACATTGGATATCAAGCTGTTCATCAGACCTCTGGCATTCATATTTAGTGTGTTTTATATGATTACCTAATAATATGTGGGAGATAAGATGCTCCAAATGGAAGCTTTGAGGTGATTTTTGGAAATGTCAGAAAAATCACCAACTTTAGGAAAGCTCTGTGGCTTAGTACTTTGGAGTAAACATTTACCTGTTTTGGATTTGGGGGAATTTGTGATTTCCAAAAATATATGGCTTATGTATTTCTTTATAGCTTTACCCATCCTAAAAGGATGTAATTTGTTTATTTTGCAGCTTCTGAAATGATTGATCATATGGGGTGTCTTTATCTTGGGGCCCCCACATTCCAGATACTTAGGTAAACTGATACACATTGGGCATCAAATTGTCCAGTGGACTCCTGGTGTTTATATTTATGCCTTGGTACCTAATGATAATGCAGTGAAAAGGTTAATCCACCACTCAGGCTGCCATGAATCCTTCATTCCCAGCTGTGTCCCTGAAAAACCTGCTCCACTAAGGGAAATCTGTTCCAAATTTTACACAATACACAATCATGGTTATGTAAAAACACCAAAGTTTGATACAGGCCTAGTTAATTACAGTAACCAATCAGTAGGAGGCAATTAAAGGGGACCTGTAAAAAAAAGTAAACGTCTTTTCGGTTGCTATGGGTTACTGCACCTTGGCAAACAGTGTTTATTTCATTCTCACAAATAAGTTTTGAAAAATAAAATATAGTAAGCATTTTGTTCTAAATTATGGAGGCAGTATAACTTAGTCAGCATGGATTGAACAAGTTACTTTCTAGGTGCTCCCAAATGACCAAAATGCTTTCTATCTTAATTAAAATTAACAACACTGTAACTTATACCCTGACAATTACAAAATGGTAATAATCTAGCCATAATAAAGAAACACCAATATGCCAAGCAATCCCCAAACATTTTACATATCAAATATTTAGAAATGTAAATAGGAGTGTTTGATGTAAAAGATACTTTGAAGGTGATAAGCATTATGCATAGCATGTTTACAAGTTTGTATTCATGCATCTCATTAGCAATTACACAGTACATTGGGGTCCCATGTGAGAATTATGAACTATACATTAAGATATTGCAGATACAGTATCTTGTGTTTATAACAATGTGCTGAATGTTTTTTTTTTATTTCAGGAAATATCCCTATATTATCACTTTTCAAGATAATCTATAATTTGCTTTTTTTCCAATATACCTGTTATCAGTGTACAATATTTTCATGAATAACACTGAACTAGAAAATTGTATTAGTGGAATATATATATATCTGTGTCCTTTTAATTCTTATTTTAGGGATATCTATAATGTCTATGGCATAAAAAAACTGAATAAAATAAAGGAAGAAGGTGTTTAGAGTGTGGTAATGCTGTGCTTTATTTGTACAGTTCAGTGTAAAGGGGCAGATGAAAAACAAACTGGTTAAAATAAATTAGTCTTCAATCAAGTGATATCAATCCAAGGGTAACTTAACTCCATGTCTGACGAAGGGGCACACCCCAGAAACGTTACATCGCTGACGTTGAATAAACACGCAGGGGTTCACCCCGCTACACTGGCCTTGTTGGTAATTTGTTTCCTTGTCAAACTTAACTCCACCCCATAAAATTTTTTGCATGATGAAAGAAAATATTATTCTATGGAACCTTTCAATATATTGCACATATAGTACATTACATTTATGGTTTTAATCCTTTCACTACCAGAAGACTTGGTGCTTCAGGTACTTGTATTGCCAGACAATTTATGACTATTTTGTGTTATTTAAGTTTGTTTTTTTTTAAAAAAGGATTTCAATGCAAGATTCTGCTGGAGGAGCTCTATCAATGCTTAAACACACACACACACATTTCTCCATGACCTAATCCCTTTAAATTGCATTTAAAACAGAGTTGTTTTTGCCTGGGTTATCGTGTGCAAGGTTACTTGTTTTTAGATAAAGGGATTGTTAAGATTGTTGAAAGACTTGTTATATAAGTATGTGTATAAAGTACTAAAAAACAATAAATATTTTACTGATAATAATGATCATATCACATATCAAGTCAAGGTCCTTGTTCAGTCATAATCTCTTACACAACCAGCAATGTTAAAAGGATATGTACCAGAAACAAGAGTTTATTGTCTATAAACTGCATCAGTCAAATGCATATTAAGTAATGTGAAATGTATAGTGTTTTCTGTATATTAGAAGAGTTTCAATGCTTATTAGTATGCTTTATAAATTGATACATACAATGGCTTTACATCTTATGAATTTTCTACTTTCTCTATGGTTGCGCCATGAATTGAGAGCATGAAGAACAACGCAGTTTTACAAACACCACATTTATGTAACACCTGTTTTTATGGTATAAACATTTAACGGGGTTTACAAGTATGCCTTTTAATCACATTTGTAATCCTTAAACTCATATGCTTGCAAAGGTTTCTGTTTCATATTGAATGAGAGTTCCTTACTAGAACACTCATGACTGCTCCCACTCATATGCATAAACACAGTTAGGCAGAAAATCGTGTGTCTATGCAAAGCAACCAGTGCGAATATGTTTTAATGAGCATTTCTTGAAAAAAAATGTGAATTTAACATGAAAAATATTTTAACTAATAAAAGAAAACATAATTCTTTCAGTGCTTTGAAAGTTACATTGTTTTAACAGTCTGAGCCAACAGGGCAGAGAACAGCAAGGGACAAAACAGCCTTATCATCACATATACAAAGAACATAAAAACATAGATGTTAAGATGAATGTACTGTATATTGTAAATATAGAATGAGTATCCAGCTATGGACACTTTTCCACCTTCACCACCTTAAAGGGAAACTATCATGTGAAAACGTTTTTCTTTAAAACGCTTTAGGTAATAGTGCTGCTCCAGTAGACTTCTGCACTGAAATCCATTTCTCAAAAGAGCAAA
>CM044435.1:76957298-76996424 GCA_024363595.1 Xenopus borealis | reverse complement strand
ATTAATGCTGAGTCACGACGCATTTAACTTACAAATCCAAGTGACTCTATCTGTATAGCGATAGGGGGATGCCCGCAGTAGTCGCTGGCGCTATTGAACAATACTAGAGGCATACTTATGACTTAATTCAATAACAAGTTGGGAGAAAATTGCCCTGTGGAAAGTATAATTCAATTAAGCAAACAGTTTGCAAAGCATAGCAGCTCGCACAACTGAAGGATAATTGGCACCAATTAACCTACCGAGTATTGTTTGAGTGGATTGGTGAACTACAGATACAGTCACTGGGATTTGTAAGTTAAATGCGTCGTGACTCAGGGCTAATTGAAGAAACTGTGTTATCTAAAGTTATCTTAACTCATTTAATGCATTTAACCTTTTCATTAGCATACCAAAGCTTCATTGTTTTCAATGGTGAACTCTTTAATTGGATGGGATGCTGTGACACAATATTCTGTGCTAAATGGGATTAATGAGATAGATGAGTTAAGTCACGACGCATTTAGGGCTCTTCCAGACGAAGAGATTGCAGGGAGATTTGTAGCCTGCGACAAATTGCCGCGTGTTTGAAGCAACAAATCTCCCTGCATCTCTTCCCCCAGTCTTGCGCCCGCTTAAGTTAAAGTCGCGTGTGCCTATTCACAAGCGGCGCGGCGCTTTTGCAAATCGCTCGCCAATGCATTTTCGAGCGATTTGCAAAAGCTCCACGCCGCGTGTGAATAGGCGCACGCGACTTTGACTTTACCGGGCGCAAGACTGGGGGAAGAGATGCAGGGAGATTTGTTGCCCCAAATATGCGGCGATTTGTCGCAGGCTACAAATCTCCCTGCAATCTCTTCGTCTGGAAGAGCCCTTAATTTACAAATCCAAGTGACTGCATCTGTATAACAATATCCAGGAAAGGCTATAACCGTTCATGAAATATAGAGCACTATGAACTGTGATTGATGGCGGATGAAATATTCAGTGATTTGTTTTTTTAAAGTCCATTTAAGCTTTTTAAGAATATATGAACTGCAGTCAGTTAAACAATTGATTTTTTATTTTTCTATTTATAATTCGAAATTGGTGAAATAAATAAGATATGCCGGCCAAGTGCATAGACTTTTGTTGTTTTATTACACTGTTTTTTAGTACCAAAAAAATTTATTTCAATCTGTATATTGTAAAGTTGCTTAGAATTAGGTTTTCTTTGTATTTTTGTTTCTTTCCTTTTGATTTGAGTAAGAAATTTAACTTAGATATATCTTAAAAATTCAAGTTTGAACAATGTGAATTCAAATATACTTGAGATCATATTTTTTGCTGTGACTTTCTTAAATCTCACTAAAAACTTTGTCCAATAATACTGCTTTAGCAAAAACAGTACAGCTTTCCATTAAGAAACACACAACTATTTATCCCCATCACTCAAAATACAGTAACTTAGAAGGTTTTTTAGGCAAGCAAGAAATTTCAACTGAGCATGTGTGAGATTTCAGAGCTACGGTTGGCTGTGAAGATATAGGTAGGAGGAGTCAGTGAAATCCAAGATGCCTGCCTCAGCTAGAACTGCAGAGGAGATAGGGGAGATTTTGCAGAAGGTATAGTGAGCTGATGATTTACATTATACAAACAATTCTAACTGTTTTGAAAATCGGATTTCTTGAACTTTCACATAGTGTATTTACTTAGTAAATGATTTTAGTTATGATTGGTGCCTTTTAAGTGATCATTACTGTGAAGCCCTCTGTTGATGCACCTCATTTCACTTTCAAATTCTATTTAGAGAAAAAAGAATGCTAGCGCCCAAATTATTATTTGGTAGTTGTAATTCAGAGGACATCTACCTCCAACACCCAGATGAAAAAAACATGTAATGTTGTTGTTCCTTCACAGCATCAGGAGCAATATAAAGTGGCGTACTATGAAAATAAGATTTTTTTTTCTGGTACTGATAAAGAACAATATTTTCCTGCCAAGAGGCAGACATGAACTCAAATAACAGGGCAGTTTATTTGTGCTGGTAAGCAATTTAAAAACATCTGCTTGGACCCAGTCATTCTAATTGCTGCCAATAAACTCATTTCACTTTTGCGTATAAATATCTCCACAGACTCCAAAAGAGATTTTGTTTAGAGTGCAGCAAATAAGCTTGCTGTCATTCTCTATTGTATTTAACATATTCACCCTAGGGCTCCTAGTTATAAAGGTCTATGCAGTCTTGATGAGATGTGACAGTTGATACAGACGAAACAATATGTGCTTTAAGTAATTTCTACCTAAAATAATCATTTTAATGGAATACAGTGTGTACTCTATTGCATCAAACGTATTCTTTGAAAGTCATTACTTTAAGATTGGCTAATAAGATATTGACATTGAATGGGTTATGAAAATATCTTCAGGCCTTTTTGCCAGCTGTCACGGTTATAAAATATCATTAAAATGAATAAAATAAAATATGTCTGTCCATGCTGTACATTCTGTATATGTTTTATAGCACAATTCCATATATTTTCAATAACTTTTCTTATTAGTTCTAAGCTGTTGATAGAAATTGTATCGGCCTAGCAGCATTTTCACACTTTAACAGGCAATTTGAATTCTACTAGATTATATTCTATTTTTCCACTTTTATACTTAAGAACGGAGAACCATCGTTGTAGCATGCTGTGGTATGACAAGAAATGAATGCAAAAATCTCATAAATCTACTCCACCAAGGTTCCTACATGCCAACAGAACCTAATTTTTTGTAAGTTTTCATATTAGTTTTTTTAATAATGGCACATATTGAGACAGTGGCGAACCTGGCTAAATAATTGATAATGCAAAAATATAAACAGTGATCAGTTCTGATATACCTTTTAACCAGCTAATAGGTTATACATAAGTAAGAGCCACATAAGTGTTACTGTTGTTTGCTGGTGCATATTACTATGATTTAATTTTGCCAGGGACTAGTGATGAGCGAATTTATTCGCCTAGCTCAAATTCACTGCGAATTCCTGCGATTCGCCACCAGCGAATAAATTCATGAAATGGCCGTGAAAATTCGCCAGAGGAAATTCTCCGGCATCAATTTCCGATTTTCACAAATTTTTCGTGAAAAAGTTCGACATTCACAAATTTTTCGTGAAAACAATCAAAAGTCACGAATTTATAGTGAAAACGTTTGAATTAGTTCAAAAATCACGAATTTATAGTGAAATTGCTTGAAATTCACGAATTTATAGTGAAGTAGTTCAAATTTCCCGAATTTTTCGTGAAGACGGGTAAATTTCAAAAAAATTTTGTGAATTTTCCGATTTTGACATTTTCGCAAATTTGTCGGCGAAGCGAAACGTCCCAGATTCGCCCATCACTAACGGGGACAAATGTTTTCACTGCCGCAAAATACAGAAGTTCACCACTCGTGAATAAATTCTTCCATCACTATTTATACCTTGAACAAGGCACCCTATAACACAGAAACCACATAAGTGCAAGAATAAATGATGAAGGTAAAGTTTTATATATGTATAAGTGGTAGAAAGAGATGGCACATATGGCAGACTGTGTGATAATAAAGTCTGAGAATAATTGTCTCTCAACTTGCAGTTTGAACATGGCTTAATCTGACTTAATCAGCCATTTAAAATATTAATTGTTGTAGGGCACACTAATGTACCAAAAATACACAATAATTAAATGTAATTTGGTTAATTACAGGTGAAAGAGCCCAGGACTTGCCACCACACTAGATACAATATACACCAGTAGGGTTTGCACACTGAATAAAACAGAAAAGGTGGTATTGCAAAAAAAGTAAAAAGTGTATTTACACTAAATAGTTTTAAACACTAATACAAAACAATAATTTCATCACATAGAAATAGCAAGGCCAAATTGTCCAAAAAGTTTGCAATGCATAAATACATACCACCCAATTTAAGTAAAAAAGTTATGCTCATCATAAATTAAGTGGATACTTTTGCCACAGAATGACAATTACCCCCAACATATCAGCTGGTAGCCTTTCTCAAGGGGAATTCTCAACCGGCCTTTGTCTCTCTGTCAGGCTGTCTCCCGAGATTCGCTTTGCCGAATTTTTCGCGAATTTCTAGAGAAATTCGCGAAACGGCGAAAAATTCGCAAAACGAGTCGCGGGACGATTTTGTCGCGCGTCGCGTCAATTTTGTCGCGCGTCTGTCGTGCGTCGCGTCAATTTTGACGCGTCGCGTCGTTTTCGGCGCGCGTCGTTTTTGACGCGTGTCGCGTCGTTTTCGTCGCGTCGCGTCAAAAACGACACGCGACTGTCGCGCGACTCGTTTTCAGCGAATTTTCGCCAAGCGAAATTTCGCTGGTGATTCGCGAATTTATTCGCCAACGGCGAATCGCGGGAATTCGCTGCGAATTCGACCTAGGCGAATAAATTCGCCCATCACTACTTATCCCCTCCCAGAGTGCTGCTATAATATAATCCCAATGCAAAAACATAGACTGGGTTACAGTCTAGCAGTCAATATGTTTATATGTTTCCAAATTATATTCAATCAGTTATTGTAACCACAGAATGCAATAACATTGACTTTTATTAAACATAAAGCTTGATTAAAAAGACACAATTTTAGCAATAACAAAAAAAAGGTTTTATTTTTTGTGTAGAGGTCAAACAATAATTTTGGCAAGTCTTCTGTCAAGTTATTATTGAAAAGATAATTTTTAGGGTTGCGATTAGTGATGGGCGAATCTCCCGCGTTTCGCCGAAAAATTCACGAATTGGCGAAAAAATTTGCGGAACGAGTCGCGCGTTGTTTTTGACGCGCGTCGCGTCGTTTACGACGCGCGTCGCGTCGTTTACGACGCGCGACTCTTTTTTTGGCGAATTTTTTAACGGCAAATTTTTACTGCCGTTTTGCGAATTTATTCGCCAGCGGCGAATCGCGGGAATTCGCCGCGAATTCGCCCCTGCTGAATAAATTCGCCCATCACTAGTTGCGATCAGTTTTATAATATCTCAAACTATTCTTAATTTATCTTTAACTGCCAAGATTATATAGTGTTATTTTACATAACTGACGTGATATACACTTAAATACAAAACCAATGTAATAAGATTAGTTGAATAATGACATTGATCATATAAATTATATTCCTCATATATAAAAGGTACAATTTGTTTCTTTTAATTAAGGTTTCCTAAAAAAGTATAAAACTGGTCCAATTATTAATCTTTCCAAAGCTCCTCCTTAGAAGGAAATGTTATGGACTGCCTAATTACACTAATCACTTCTTACCATGGAGTGTTCATTAGATAAAGTGTAAATTAGAAGGCCAAAGAAGAATATGCAGCTATTAAGGAAAAATTAACTTTCTGCCAAATCTCATTAACACATTTCTACAGACAAAAAGTGTGTTAGATCTGAAACATGTTCAGGATTCCATTTTGTAAGCTTTGTAGAAAGCAACAAGATTGGAGGTCTCAGAGTTAAATTAACCATGATGGTTGTCTGACTTCTATTTTAAATCAGGACTTCCATCGGTTGTATACAAGATGAGGTGTGAACTGTTTGAGAAGGAAAGTTATCCTATCCCCTAGGGTTTACCTTAGACACAATGTCAATCTAATTCTAGACAGTCTGGACCAAAATAAATAGAAAAATTATGTCATCTGTAGACCTAGACAATTCATAAAATATAGTGTTTTACAATAGCCTTTGAGTTCTTTAAGTACTTATTCCAGGCTGTTACAATGTATTATCTGTTGTTTATATAGCACTGGCACATTTATGTAGCATTTTATAGAGATATATAGAGATTATACATCAATCACAGTCCCTGTCTCAGTGGAGTTTACAATCTAAGGTTCCTATCACATTCTCATACACTATGGTCAATTTCATCAGAAGCCAATTAACCTGCCTGTATTTTTGGGGGTGTGGATTGAAACTGGAGTACAAGAGGGGCAATCCCAGCAATCCATGGCAAGCATTTACTAACAGCAGCCCAGCTGAAAGGTATGTCATCACCACTAAGCCATCATATTGTCAAGTCTTTGCTAAATAATTTCAAATGGAATGTAATGCAGGAGATGCATCAAAATAATATTTATACAAAGGATAATCTACACATTAATATAACAAGTAATGTGAAACAGCCTGATATTGTGGTTGTAGCTAAACCTTGTTCTGTCAAACTATTTTGCCAAATCTTACTATACCAGTGGCAGCATGCTGTGAGTTACCAGAGCTTATACAATGTACATTTACAACAATCCTGTATACACCCACATATTGTGTATTTTATAAATACATGCTAATTGCAACTGTAGAACTCACTGACCATGTGCAGTATCCCAAACACTGGAGAGGTGGTCTTACAAGATCCATTCTGGACTGGTACAATAATTTCAACATATAAAACTGCAGCATATTCTTTCACATAAAGTGTGGCATAATGATCCAGACCTGTGAAAGTTTATAAATCAGGCCAAGATACATCATGAAATAAGCTATCTGTACCAGAAACAGATAGTTTACATGCCTCTGCTCAGTGAGGTCCCCTGTGGAAAGGGGTAACAACCTGTGGTGCTCTGATTTAAGCCCTGTCTAATAACCGACTGATAAGAGCAATTCCATGTGGGGGTGAAAGTGCATGGAGGGGGAAATAACGCCCTTATACATGGACAGATAGAAGCTGCTGACAAATTAAGTCTGCAACTTATTGTGCAGTGTATGGGGTCATCAGACAGGCTTCCCGAATTTATTTCTGGCCAAAAGTTGGCCAGATGTCAACTGGGTGGGTTTAAAAGTCCCTTCAGTTTGAGGAGAGTATTGTTTTTTTTTTAATGCAGTCCTCAATCCGACCTGTATTCTTCTTTTTGTGATCTGATCTCTGGGGCCCACAATCAGATTAGCCTGATATCGCCACCTCAAGCTGTGTCCTGCTAGGCCATACCCCTTTGTATTCCTGAGAGGGGGGGAGTGTCCAGTTACCTGATGCCCCTGAAATAAATCAGTGGTAAATAGCCAGCTCTTCTGACTAAACTTTGGCTTTACTTAGGAAGACCCAGTTCCATGGGGGTTATCCCATTTGTTTCCCCTTGCCTCCATGACCAGGAAACTCTATATTTGAAGCGAAGTATAGGTTATCTGTTTTTTCCCTTTTATTTAATAAATTGTGTGTGTAATTTTGTTTATCTGTACTGTTATACCTTATATAATATTAAATATACATTTTTTTGGTATAATCTCTGTTTATTATTTTTCAAACATGGGACGGGGATACAGAAAGAAAAAAAGGGGACGGGATGGAGGTTTATATGCAAGCATGTTAATATACATTTCTGACATATGTAATATACAGCAAACAATGATATCAAGTCATATCTACAGTAACAATGTAATTCGGTAGAGGATCTTTATGTCTATTATTTCTTTTTTATTTTCCACATAGAGCTGTAGGATAAAATTAAACCATTTGGGTCTATTTGTAATTGGGGTCTTAGTGTTCACTCTACATGTTAGTATTGTTAAAATTATTTATCCAAGGTGACCAGGTTTTCCAATATTTTGAACTATTGTTATGCATTATATGTGTCAATTCTTCTAGTTTTCTTCTACTGTGGAAACCCATTCTTTATAGGTGGGGGGCTTGGTATCTTTCCATTTCCCTGGCATGAGGGCTTTCGCTACTTGAAGGAGGTGAAGTATTAGAGGACTTAGAGGCTCATCATTATCACTATTTGGTATGTTCGAGAGAATTAGAGAATGATTTTTTACCGGGATTTCTATTCCTGTCAATCTTTTTATGGTGCCTAGCATTTCTTTCCAGTAAGTTTCTAATTTTGGGCAGGTTAGCCAAATGTGGGTGTGTGTCCCTATTTCAGAGTCACACCTCCACTGTAAGCCTTAGCCCTCTGCATGCTGTGTGCCGAGTAACCATTTGAATGCTGGTAGGAAGAGTATGTGTTTCAATTACATTGACCCTTAAACTACTGTACTATAGTAACTAGTTTCTTTCATCTTCACTGGGAGAAGTATGAAAGTGGCAGCAGCAAGTTTTTGTAGGTATCTAACCTGTGTGCAAGGTGTGTGAGAGATTGAGCTAGTAACCCTTGATAGCCACACCTAAAGTCACGTGCAGCTGGAAGTACTGTTATCCATGACAATGTTATACACCTACTGTATGCTTAAACACTTTGGTGTCAGATTGCACTAGCAATCGTGTTTGATTCACCAAGTGAGTAGTTATCCAAAATAAATTTTAGAAATCTGGCAATAAGTAGCAATTGAATACATTTATTCAAATATGGTAAATGCAAAATAGTGCCTCTCAAATGTTATAGAACCTTGTTTTACTTTATGAGGCATACAGATAAAATATTTATAGTTGCAAGCTGAGTTTGAGCTTCAAATGGATGTCCAATCATTTCAAATTTCATTAACTTCAATCCTTCAACACAACAAAGTAATTCAGTTTTATAGACAAATGTAATCATATCCTTCGTCTAAGCATGTTGTTCATTTAGAAATCGTTATCTTGCTTGATACTAATGAGAGGTATTTATGAAGATTCATATACAACATAAGGACTAATGGTCTTAACCTAAAAGATTTTCTACAATACTGCAACCTATTGAGGATTCTTCAGATCTTTGTAATTGTCCATTTCTCCCTGTTGTAGCTTTGTTCTTGATCAGTCTCTCTAACCCATTCTGACTTTTGCTGCTCTACATAGGTTAACATACTGTATATTATAAAACATGGTCAACAACATTTTATCACTTGTTTTTCTAACGATGAGGTTAAGAAAGCTTGAAGCATTTCTTTAATCCAACAGATTCTTTTCAATTATTATGATTAATAATATTCGTTAGGGCAGTTTTTGTAATATATTCTAGATAAGACCAGTCCATAAGCATTTTAATTATAAAGAAAATTCCCTGTGAAGAGAGTAGAAGCTTTTATACTGCTAGATAATTAATTCCTCCATGGCTATCTATTTGATGTTCTGTAGAATACAAAGCAGTTCATCTTAAGTAATCCCTCAAAATTGTGCTTGCTTCTTATCCAAACATTGGATTAAACAATAGGGGTTTCTTTTACAGTTAGCAGCTTCAAAGTGTGCCTGAAATATTATTACTAACCTTCATTTGCTTAAGCCCATTTCTTCACATCAATAAATATAAGAGGCTTAAACTAATCAAATCACATTTCAGTGTGAACAAGGCAAAAAGGAGCAAAACTACAATGAAACCCAAACTATAACTAATTTTAGCAAGGATGAGGCCATCACTGTATTCTTGTTGGGAGAAGCAAAAGACTACAACCACAAAATTAATTTGGTTATATATAGTTTTGCAGGTATCAAAGATGACATTATAATATATGTAATACTATAAATAGGCACTACAATTGCCTTATACAGAAGAGGGATCAATCAAAGGAGGAAATGCTTAAAAAGAAGGAAAAGAAAAGTAGAATAAATACACATGATTACTGCTTGTGCAGTTGAGAAAGTCACACAGTATGCATATGGAAGTCAAGAATAAGGATTGAGAACCAAGGATAGGAAGATCAGAAAATAACATAGAAAAAACAAATGAGTGAAGAGAAGGAAAGATAAGTATTGAATCAACTAGTCATACCATTAAGGTACACAGGATGTTTCCAAGAATATTTAAGAATTAGTATTCAGTTAAAGGGAAATTATTGTGAAAATGAAAATTTTATATACGTTTCATCACACTGAAATAAGTTTTCCAACTATAATCAATTAAAATTTCTGAACAATTTCTAAAATATTCAAGTTACTCTTCAATATTCCCCTCTCAGCATCTGTCTCTCCTCATTCGCTCTCCATGCAGGGGTTGGGAGTCTGACTTTGAATGATAATTAAATCCAATATATATTTTAGGGGGCTCCAAAAAGATGTAGTGTATTAGAGCTCACTCTATTAAAATCACCAGATTCACTACATGCAGAATTTGTGCCAAAGTCAGTTATTTGGTTATATTTTGTTTGTACTGGAATCAGTTGAGTTAGCTGTAATACATCTGCTAGGAAAAAGGAGCCCCCCTTTAAATATATATTGGATCTAACTGTCAATGTAAATCTGACACCCAACTCCTGCATGAAGACAGAATGAAGAGAAACAGACGATGACAGGAGGATAGTAAAGATAAACTTAATTATTGATTGTATATAGAAAGTTTCTTATTTCGTGATGAAGCTTATATTACATTTTCACTATAGTTCCCCTTTAAGGGAGGTCATTGTAAGTCACCTTATATTCCAAAGGGCTGTAAAAATTACAAAGGTCAGAGAAACCCAACACCCTGTCATAGTGGGAGGTGGGACAGGCTATTACTACCACCCCCCTGTTCTTAGATCAAGTCCAGTTTCCCATGCATTTAATTTATTGCACTTAAATTCTGTTTGTGTCCCATTTGTAGATAGTTTTTTTACTACTGCCATAGAAGCTAAGAAATTTACATTGGCGATTTAAGCCCTAAGTCTAAGGCCTGAGCCTCTTATGACTCTTAAGATTCCTAGACTCCTGGGTTTATTTTGTGCCCGTGGACTTGTTTAGCAGCTGATATAATATGTACAGAGTAGTAATGTTTCAATGTTCAAGCTGTGAAAATAAATGTGTGTTTTGTGTGCTCAACTGCATGGGCACAGCTTGGTTTTCTGCCTGGATTTGCCCCTTGACAACCAAATTAGTTGAGGGGCATAATTCATGGCAATGTGTCTACTACTATGCAGTGTACATGAGGCCTATAATATGAAAAATGCTTGTAGACTACTGTTCTCTTGATTCATTGTTTGAACTGTGCAGTGTGTTTGCTGTGAGTGTTATAATCAATACAACCAAAGCTAATTTTATCCATCTACAGCATAGTCGATATATTGAGATATATTAAGTTAGACCACAGATCATTAGCACCTACAGATTAGATAAAAGTAAATTGCCATGTTTAGAAAATAATCCATTCGGCTCCAATATAAAAGATACAGAACATGTTTTATACATGTTGCATTAGTGGTGTTCAATAGCAGATTGCTAAACCTTTATGATGTTGTATATATTCTTGGACAACATTTTACTATAGTAAAATATTGAGTTTAATTATCTTAAATGTAAACTGACATGCCTTTATTTAAAGAAATTGTTCAGTACAAAAGTAAAAACTGGGTAAACAGATAGGCTGTGCAAAATAAAAAATGTTTTCAATATAGTTAGTTAGGCAAAAATGTAATGTATAACGGCTGGATTGACTGCAAGTCTAATCTAACAGAACAGAACACTATTTCTTGCTTTTCAGCTCTCTTTCGTTTACACTGACTGGTTACCCTGGTTACCAGGCAGTAACCAATCAATGACTTGAGGGAGGGCCACATGGGTCATAACTGTTACTTTTGAATCTGAGCTGAATGCTGAGGATCAATTACAAACTCACTGAACAGTTATGTCCCATGTGGCCCCCCCTCAAGTCGCTGACTTACTCAGATTTAGAGAGCTGAAAAGCAGGATGTTGTGTTGTTTTCTGTTATGTGATACATCCAGTCACTCCAGCTTTTATACATTACATTTTTGGCTAACTAACTATATTAGAAACATTTTTTATTTTGCACAGCCTATCTATTTACCCAGTTTTTATTTTTACCCTGAACTGTTCCTTTAAATTAGGGACCTTTTAATGTATAAGCCAAATATTTAGGAATAGTTACTGGTGAAAACGTTTAGACTATAGTAGATCTATAAAAGCAAAATATTTATTATACACAACATTTGACTACAGTAATGCCATCCACATAGAGAATTTTTGATCAATTAATTTTTTCAGAGATTTTGTATTCCCATTGTTAGGTCAGTAAAAATATAGCAAATAGGCCTTTAAAATGTACTCCATGCCTGAACTTTTGCCTTTTATAGTATTTTTTTTGATAAGATGTAGATTTTCTCCTCTGAAATAACATGACACTGTGGGGCAGATTTACTAAATTCACAGGAAGGATTCGAAGTTCGATCGAATTTCAAAAAGATTCGAATTTGAATTTTCGAATATGCAAATGAGGCAACTTCGACCATCAAATTTTCAATATTTGACCAATTTGAATAATTTGAATATAATCGCCCTTTAAAAAAAAAATTGATAGGCCAGTTCGCCAGATTGAACCTACCGAAGCTCCCATAGGTGTTTTAAAGTTTTTTTTTACCGAATAGGAAAAATTTGATCGAAGGGTTAAAATTGTTTTAATCATTCGATCAAATTTTTGATCAAATTTTTCCTATTCGATCGTTCGAATATTCGGATAGCGGTAAAACCATTCGAATTTTATTTCCCTTACTATTCACATGGTCGAATTTCTAATTTTTTTCAATTCGAAATTCGACCAATAGTAAATCTGCCCCTTTGTGTATTAAAGTGCAGTACTTCTTATGATTCTCTGCAGACCACTTCTTAAACTTTGACAAAATATGGTGTTTCAAACTTTAGTTTAACTTTTCACAATTATAACAAATATCCTGCTTGATGTGACATATTTGTTTATATTTTTTCCTTTCCTAATAGAGATACTCCATCTATTATTCAAAGATTAGCCACAGAAAGCAATCAATTTAAGGGGTTGTTCAAATTTAAGTTAACCTTTAGTATGATGTAGAGAGTTGTATTCTGAGACAATTTGCAATTGTTTTTTTTTGTTTATTATGATTTGTCGTTTCTGAGCCGTTTAGTTTTTTATTCAGCAGTTCTCCAGTTTGCAATTTCAGTATTCTGGCTGCTAGGGTCCAAATTACCCTAGCAACCATGCATTGATTTGAATATGAGACTGAAATATGAATAGGAGAGGGCCTGAATAAAAAGATGAGGAATGACAATAGCATTTGTTTTTTAGATGCAGTCAGTGACCCCCATTTGGAAGCTGGAAAGAGTAGAAGGCAAATTATTCAAAAACTATATAAAATAAATTCTATAACATTCTATAACATACTAAAAGTGAACAAAACTCCATACCATTAAGGATTTAATGTTAAAACACCATATATGCAAATCAAAATGTTCGAATATTTTCAGCTAAGGCACTTCATACAACCCTACATTAAACAAAGACAAAACGAAGCCCCAACGCCATTTGAGAAGGTAGCTCTACAAGGTCTGCCACAGAAAGGCCTAATATCTCGAATATATAAACTTTTATATAACCCAGAAGAAGATACCTTTCCGCAACACTCATACATAATCAAATGGAATAACATAACACAGCAAGCATTAAACAACGATGACTGGTACCAGTTCGGGAACAATGCAAAAAAAATGGTGACTTGTACCAAACAAAGGGAACACATTTACAAAATTATGATATTTTGGTACCATACACCAGATAAGCTAAATAAACTTTTCCCTAATTTGCCTCAGGATTGCTGGAGAAACTGCGGACATAAAGGGACGTTAGAACATTTATTCTGGGACTGTAATATAATCCAGTATTTCTGGGACAACGTTTCATCACTACTAAAGACAGCAATGCCGTTCCCAATTCAAAAAGTTATCACAACCTTTCTACTAGGACAACCAATACCACAACTACCCAAACAGTCCCAAAAATTAGCCAACCATATACTCACAGCGGCTAGATTAGCAATTGCTAAGAACTGGAAATCCACTGTATCCCCCAACCATCACAGAAGTATTGCAAAGAACTAATACAAACAGAGAATTCTAACTCAGAATTGCCTGGATACAAAACCAATACAGCAACACCTAGACACCTGGGCCATTTGGGAAATCCGTGGACTGACAAACACACAACCACCACTGAATTGAACCAGTGAACAATAGAGCTATATTAAGATACAACTACTGTATGTCCCAACCTACAATAATGTTACCCATCACTAGCCGCAAAACCGTTCCATTTTCTTCTTTCTTCCTCCATTTTTTCCCTTACCCCCTCCTTTCTGGCTCAACACTTCACTCTACCCACCCCCATTCTTCTTTCCTCCTTTGGTTCTTACATATTGTGGATAAAAAATAGAGTAACATGGGCTGAACCATATGTTAATCTATTCCACACCACTGGCTACTTATTGAAGGTAACGTGACTCATGTTCGTTTCTATTGTTTATCTTTAATAATGTAGATAACCAGAACATTCTGAATGTACGACTGTATATTACTGGTACAATAAAAATATAAGTTACAAAAAAATAAATTTTTCCACTAACATTTTAAGTTTCTTCACAAATTGGTTACATGAACACAATTCCTCCTTGGTCATAAAAACTGACTGTGGTACAGTATATTCTAATACAATCTTAGAAAGTGGTTATTACTGTAGAAACCAGTTAACTGCTTATTAAAAGTTTGCCAGAATATGTTGCCTCCCTTTTAACTTACCTTAAAATCCAGAAATGTCATCTTCTTATGCTTGCAAATCAAGAGCTTTGGCTTTCTTGGAATTTTGTAGACTAGTAATAGACTCAATTGATTCATATGCTTATTTCTGGCCTCTCCAAATAGATTTTCCATTGTCTTTCCCCCACAATAAATCAGATGAATGCCTACAAGACAAACAACGCTTAAAACCTATTGTGATTGTATGTGTAAGTGTTGCAAGGATCACATATAAAGTATCATCAAATTTCACTCTTTGTGTCTATTACTCACATTAAGAGCAAGGTTGTGTTTTATGGTGTTACTTTACACCACAACAGAAATAGTAGATTTTTATAGATTTTACAGTGTGCAGTATACATAATAAAACATCTTGCTGAAGTTATATATACCCCAAAAAGACACCTTGAAGCACTTCTTAAAAGTGCCAAATGAAAATTTTAGATAGCAAAATGCTAGTTTTTATTAGTTGTAGCCCCCACCCTTTCCAGCTATAGTCAGGTGATCCCACTGGTGTCTAATAAAAGGGCATCCATGATTGGGAGTTTTACTTTGAAATCAGCAAGCAAGTTGCAGGTAAAACTTAGTCCCTTTGTAAAATGTTTAATGAAGTAGTGGAATTCTTAATGAATCAGATGAAAATTGAGCGTAGGACTGGCCAGATATGGGATGACTTTGACGTAGTTGGCCAGCTTAAATATATTGCAATATATGGACAAACAATCCCTGTTGTTTAAAGGGTAAGGCATTTTTTAGTAGCTGTATGCACAGAATGTCTCAATGTCTTAAATATATTGATAATGGGTTGAGTGCAGAGGACCTCTTGTCTTTGTCTATGTATTTTGTGGTCACAGCCTCATTGCACCCCCACCTAATGGTTTTAAAAATTAGTGGTGAGCACAACTTTTTCTTGTGTGTTGTAGTTTTTATTCTTATTTGTGTGAAATATTTTTCCCTTTGTGACTTTTATTACATTTCACAACACTCGCTTTATTCACAAATTTTTATCAGAACAGAGATTGTGTTGCCACCATAACGCTTTCATTAATACAGGGGGCTTGGGAGCAAACTTGCATTTTATTTCACAAATGACCTTGAAAGATGTAAATTTATGTACCCAAAATTGGACCCAAAACAGAGAGATTAGCACTAAGAAGAATACCATCTGTTTTTCATGTGCTTACTGATTAAATTTTTACCAGTACAAATTAAGCCATTTTATACTAATTCAAATTACGTTTTTTTCTGCTGAAAAATACTTCAGCAATTTTAATAACAGTTAAATAATCATAATTATTATACCTTATACTGAAATGTGCTTCTATGTACAGTACAGGAGTTACAGGGTAAAGCATCAGTGACTGATAAAATACCACATTTCACAACGTTTCTCTCTGGACTGTAGAAGATACATTAATTTAAGGAGAGTTAATAGCCTAACAATTAGTTTTACACCTTCCAGATATGTTATAAATGCTGCACTTAGTAACTGTAAAACATCAATTTTTTTAGACACTTTAGAGCTTAATTTATTAAAACATGTTTTTGTCTTTAAGATATGCAATGGGATATATTAAACAGTGAACTGATGAAGATCTCTTGGGTTTGTGCTGAGGATATGGGTAACTAGAATATATATCTAACTCAGGGGCGCTCTGCCCATGAGGCTAGTTGAGGCACCCGCCTCAGGCGGCAGCACCCCCCTGGTTACCAAGGGCGGCACAAAAGCTGCTCATGGTAACTAAGAGCCAGTTTTCAACCCGGAAATTTGGCTCTTCTAGTGCACAGCGCGCACTTGCACACTAGCGCACTAGCGCCATGGTCATGGGATTCTGGATAACAAATCCCATACCTGTACTGCATAAAAAGCATAAAGCATATTTTGTAGACCTAAAGAAACATCTCTAGCCCATTAAAACTTAACAAATGTAAACTATAGTTATCAGATTTCAATTTTTTTCTTTATTCATAGTATATAGATATCATTTTACCTTATTCTTTAGTTTATATAAATACTAGAAACTCTTGGTTAAACCACTGTTGCATGTAACATAGGTTTAAGAACTTTAAACTCTGTATATATCAAAGTCTAGGAAATGCTTTTAATAGCAACATATATCTGTCACAAGCAGACCTTTTCAGGAGTGTTAAGGCAGGAAACTGCACATCTCTCATCTAAACTGTACTACTTAATGTAGACCAAACTATAACAATGATTTATAGTAAATGCAAAATGTATTTCAAAGACAATTTATAAATCATTTGATAATTTCCTACAGCAATTTACATAGACAGAAGTACAGACTGAAAGACAGAAGACAAGAGATAACTACAAAGCAAATTTCTGTTTACACCATCAGCAACCTTAAAAAAGAAAAAAAAATGTGTGACATTAACTTGAAATGCCAATGCACCAGCAATCTGTTTCTAGTGCATAATGCCATCTGCAAGCCTATGAGATATTTTAGCTTTGAGTAGTTCAGTCTGATAGAATGTGTTTTTTTGCCTTACAATCTAAATGCAATAACGACAACAAAAAAAATGCAACCAAAACTGACACTAATTGGCTCTTAAGTTGGCAGGATCTATACAGAGGTCAGCTACCCAACAGTTTAGAGCTGAACTATCACATCTCACCTTAACCCCCACATCTGGTTGTTTCGTCATTGAGTTGATACCCTTGCAGCTCTCTGTGAATTTTCAATACTCTTGGCAGTCTTGGCAATACTTGAGAGGCTTCTTAATATACTCTGCTGTCATCTCTATAGCAGTTTGAAATTGATAATCTTTTCTTGAGTAGAAAATATTACAAATACTTAATTTCTTTCCCCTGCCCTGAAAGAATTTTAAGAGTCTCACACTAATACATTTACTCAATAATTTTCCTCCAAAATTCAGAATGAGAAAATGTCACGACAATAATGAGCGTCAATTTGAAACGTACAATTGACACTCCAAAAACTCAATATTTTTTTAATTATCATATTATCAGAGGAAAATCTCAACTTTTTTTTTCATTATCCAGCTCAGATCACAATGTCAAAAAACAACTTATGGGGGTGGGTGGGTGGTGTGATGCTGTTATTATTATTATTATTATTATTATTATTATATTGATTTTGCACATAAAGATGGGTAAACCTAACAAAAGGCAAGACCACAAACCAGTGACACCATCACAAGGGAGCCAAAACTTGCTTACCAAATTTCTGGACAGAAAAACTTACCCATGCAGTTCCAAGATGGAGGAGCAATGACGAAGGAACCCCAGTCTGTCAGGCTCCACAGTGTCAGAACAAAGCTCCAGATTTGCCTCAACAGACATCTGAAATATACTAGCCAGTTTACTGACTAAAGAGGATCTAAACGCAGTTGCCAGAATTATACAAGTGGCCCATAAAGCGGACATTAAAGCAGATATGCAGGCAATTGGTGAGGCCCAGACCAATCTCGACAGTAGACAAGAGGCGGCAGAGACCTCCAAAATTAAACTTATAGGATGGGTCAACAAGCACCACAGGTACATACACAAAGAAATGAGGATATAGATAACAGTGGGCATAGAAATAACCTGGGTAACCCGGAATCAGTCCAAACCCAGGAACTACGCCAAGCAGTAAGTGCCATTTTTAATTCTACTTTGGGCAGACAAGCAACAGAGAAAATAGAACTTGACAGAGTACACTGTACATTGGGGCCTCAAAGAAATAGAACAGAAAGACTTAGAGACATTGTTTGATGCGTACATAAGTTTATTACAAAAGAAGAACTATAGAGCAAAGTCCACAGTCCAAACTCCTTTTAAATATCAATACTGTCTTCCCAGATTTAGCAAGGCTTACACTGCAGCAACAGAGAGCCCTAAAGTCGATCACTACTACCCTAAGTGACCACAATACTCAGTACAGGTGGAGCTTCCCCTTTGCATTGGTGGTAAACAAGGATGGTAAAACAATGTCCTTAAAAGAACCTGAAGAGGCAGATTCCTTCTGCCAAGTGCTTAACATACCTACACAAAGGGGCAGATTTACTGAGGGTAGACTTCGAGGGTTAATTAACCCTCAAATTCGACCATTGAATTTTTATCAAATTAAAACCCCTCAAATTCAAATTCAAGGGGTTTAAACGCAACGATGGAATATGAAAAATTTTACGATTTTAACCATTCAATCAAATTTTTTATATTCGATCAAAAAAACTTGGGAAACTTGGGGAGCTTCCCATAGGGTTATATAGCAATTCTGTAGGTTTAATCTGCCGAATTGCTATATCGAATTTTTTTTTTTTTTTTTTAAAGGGCCAGAAAATTGCCATTTTAAAAACTAAGTTCAGCCTCCTTGGATCTTATGATTCAACGGTGCACACAAACATACCAACAAACTATACTTGTTAGGTCACATGAGCCAATTAACAGACAGACTTGTGTCTTTTGCTTCCACACTTCTTCCTGTTACAGTTAGAGTTGAAATATTTCTGGTCAGGTGATCTCTGAGGCAGCACACAGACCATCACGAAATGGTGGTTCAAGGCAAGAGATGTAAATGGGCAATATTTACTTAAATATATATACCAGTTTGGTAATATTCTTTAATATGCCACTTAATTTGATATAAACTATCTGTTGCTCAAATATTCATTTTGGAGGTATAGTTTTCCTTTAAGTGACTGACTGTCATAGACATTCCAAATTATCCGATTCAACTGTTTTTACATGGCACACCATTACCGATCAAAACATATCACTCAAAAGTCACTCATACCAGTCCTGTTGGATACAGCAAAGATAGGTATTCCTAGACATTGGAATCGAACAATGCATTCAAACAATTTTTATTCGATCGAAAACAGACCTACTTGCCCTTTAAAAAAAAATTGAAGGTCGAATTTCGAAGTTTTTTAACTTCGAAATTCGACCCTTAGTAGATCTGCCCCTTAGAGACTGGTTTAAATAAAATAAATGAAATACAGAGATTTAAAGAGCTAAAATCATACACATCACACGAAACTCAAAAAAAAAAAGATGGTTTTACTGGACAAGCTTTAAGGAAACAGTTGACTATTAAAATGGATTATAGATTCATAATTGCAAACAGAACTGACTCAGAGAAACCTTTCTAAGTAGGGAAATAAATCTATCAATGCAGTTTCAAGGATGGGAGGGGGAAAAGAGAAAAAAAAGGGTAAACTCGCATAGATAAGAATAAAATTAACAACAGATGAACCATGAGAAACTGCACTGCATGAAACAAAGATTTCAATTGGACCGGCGAGAGAAATAAATCTCCAGAGCATCCATCCGACTCCACATTTATCTCTTTTTTATCCTCTTTTATATAAAGGTAGTAAACTATGAGGAATAAGCTCTAACACTATCAATACCCTCCCTCTACTACTTATATTTTCTTTAGATAGCCATGCTCTTTATAACTGTAATCGATTGGTAACAGATACACATATAAAATCTGAGACGTGTGCTAAAACTCAATATGCACTGACCAATAGAATAATTATACAGAATGTATAACGGAAGGTGACACAGATATGTAATATTCTAACTTTGGCATTATTAGTATTGCAATTTATAACAACAAAAAATGTATAAACATTGGATTTAAAAAAAAAAAAAACAACTTCAGGGACATCTGCCATTGACTTCTACATGACTTTGACAGATTGGAGTTGGAGTATTTTCGAATTCGGATTTTTAGCAGCTTTGGGGTAGGATAAATCTCTAGAAATGTTAGTTTTTTTCCTCACTAAAAATGCGAGTTTTACCCCTAAAAACTTTGACCAGAAAAAACTGAGGTTTAATAAATGGACCCCCTAAATATCACTTTCGATATTCATTTAAAGGGAAACTGTCATGGGAAAACATGTTTTTTTCAAAACGCATCACTTAATAGTGCTGCTCCAGCAGATTTCTGCAGTGAAATCCATTTCTCAAAAGAGCAAACAAATTTTTATATATTCAGTTTTGAAATCTGACATGGGGCTAGCCATTTTGTCAATTTCCCAGCTGCCCCGGTCATGTGACTTGTGCCAGCACTTTGGGAGGGAACTGCTTTCTGGCAGGTTGTTGTTTTTCCTTCTCAATGTAACTGAATAGCACGCAGTGGGACATGGGTTTTACTATTGAGTGCTGTCCTTAGATCTACCAGGCAGCTGTTAGGGAGCTGTTGTCTGGTTACCTTCTCGTTGTTCTTTTGTTAGGCTGCTGGGTGGGGGAAAGGGAGGGGGCAATATCACTCCAACTTGCAGTACAGCAGTAAAGAGTGACTGAGGTTTATCATAGAACAAGTCACATGACTTGAGGCAGCTGGAAAATTGACAATATGTCTAGCCCCATGTCAGATTTCAAAATGAAATATAAAAAAATCTGTTTGCTCTTTTGAGAAATAGATTTCAATGCAGAATTCTTCTGGAACAGCACTATTAACTGATGCATTTTTAAGAAAAAAAAAATTTCCCATGACAGGATCCCTTTAAAACTCCCTGTATCATTTAACATCACAATTATAAAGCCTTGAAAAGTTGAGTAACCTAATTCATCTTTACATTTACAGCAAATTCCTCACACTATTAAAATCACTAAGTCATATTTGTCATATTTATGAAATCATTCAATAAGCTCACTAAAATCAATGTGTTGGGTTAGACACGGTAGGGATTTTTCATGCCACGTGGCAAAAATGGTCCCACATATGCAATGAGAAAAGTAAGAAAATGCAACAACACTTTAACCAGAATAAGTAGACTGTATACCAGCAATTTCTGTTTGAGGTGTCTGTACTGATGCCCTCATCTTGTACAACCTGAATTAATATTTTAAACAAATAGTGTTTTCCCCTAAAATTGTGTTTTGATGTTTTAATAATTTAAAAGAGTTCAAGAAATGTACTGATCTCATTCATTGAATAGCTGAATTAAAAAATATAACATCATTACATTAAATATGGGGACAATGCTTATTTTCTTCTCTTATGAGATACTTGATTAGAATATTAAAACTATAAAAATGTAGACAGTGCATTTTTTTTCATCATAATATAAATAGTGGAAATTCACATTACTTTTGCAGTTCTGGCTTCTTGAAGAAGTAAGGAGACTGTATTTTGAAGGCATAAAAGTTATTCCTTCTTCGCCCATCCCTAAGCCCCAGGGCTTTGAAACAAGCTCTCACAAACAAAAAATAAATCAGTTGAGATGTCCAAGAACGACAAACCATTGTAGCAATGTGTAATTGAGCACTGAATGCCTATATTGGAAATGACTCACACCTATACAGTACACCTTGAATGAAAAAGGACCTAAACAAAGGGCATCAAAAGTAGGAGGAATTCTGTAATAACAACTAATAACATTACAGAAAGATGCCACATAACAACGAGGTACTAAGTTGTCATATCATTTTTTTTAAATATGCTTTGTTTATATAACACATACACTCCAGGTATATTAATTTGTTTTAAAAAGCTTTTAATTGGTGTATTAGCTTTTTTACCTGAACATTTTGGTAAAAGTAGGCATGTAAAAAACTTAATCATACTGCAGCGTAAAAATTCCATTTGGTGTCCATTATTTCTTAAAGTTAAAAAAAATTAGAAATTAATCAAATGCAAATAGATGATGAAATCTCCTGAACAAGGATATCTTAACTGTCAATCTTAATTTAATCTCAATGTAAGGACACAGAATCCATAGGGGTCATTAGCATCTGCTACCAAAGTTGCAGTCATGCAGATTGCCCTGCAGTCAGTTGCGTGTAAAACCCCATCCATTTAAGGTACTTGTGTCAAAGGGTTCTCTTTACCCCAGTGGATGCAGCCCTTGCAAAGTCATGGATGTGAGTATAAAGAGAAAAGAAATAGAGAAATACATTTGAGTATCTGTAAATGCCCCTAATTCTTTAATTAGCCTTAAATGCAGAGTGCCATCTCCACAGCTTCGGGAATCTTCGGGTCCCTTCGGCAATTTCCAAGGCATTCAGTGCATGCACAGTTGTTCAGGACCAGAACATTGCCACAACTGGGCATGAGGCGATACACTGCTTACTTACTGAAGACTACCCAAGGGGTGAAGATGATACCTGTGAGCTCTGCAGCGCTGACTCTGCATCGAGAGGTAATTAAAGACTTTGGGGCATTTACAAGTATTAACACCTGTGCTGGGAGTGCAGGGAGGGGGACTATGGAGGGTAGGGGGTAGGGGTTTTCCTTAGTTTGGGGGTTTGGTTCTCCTTAATGCAAACATGAGTCTGGACACACCCCTATTATCACTATCCTATATGTTATGATATGTGATACCAAACATCCTGCATTATCTTCAGTTGCATTTGATAATGAATTTCTTATTTCCATTCCTTAACCTTCTTTGGGTGTTTTGTCTGTTCTGGGCATCAGCATTTCTAACAATTGCACTCTGATGTTCTTGCATTTTCATGCTCATTCATATTTGCTAATCTTTCACTTGCTGTCTGTGTAAATCCTTATTCTGTTATTTAATATTAACATAAGAGATCTTTTACATCTACCCTCCCCACTCATAAATGATTCCCTTTCTTTTCCAAGACGGGTCCCTCAGTGGCAGTCACTGCTGTTCTTTCTTCTGTGTGGTTGGATGATGAACCAGTATTATTAATGGGGAACACAGGTCTTTGAGTTTCTTCCAGGGATTAGTGGAGACTGGTATTGTTTTTATTTCAGGGAGGAGTGGAAAGTGCTTACTTGAAAGATCCTTAGACATTGACGTTCACCATGTAAACATACAAATAAGTAATACAAGCATCTGAACTTTAGGGCACAGTGTGGGAAGTAATTTACTTGTTTAATATCTTTGGATACATTATTTAGAGGGATCACCATTTCTGACTAAAGCAGAAATAAAAAAAAATAAGCCCCCATACATGTGATCATAAAAAGGAGATATGAAAAAACATAGTGAAATGCTGGAAACATCATTACTTCCTATATCTTTTTTATAACATGGCTTGTAAAGACGCAATTTCAGATTCATGTTGAATTTTATAATAAAGGTAACACATTCCCAGGAGAGGCCTTGTTAAATGTGGCTTTTAGTGAGAATAGTTTCTTTTCTGTAGATCAAGCCGCTGTAAAATGGAGCTGAATAGGGGAGTGAAACGTGAAATTAACATGCAGAGGAACAAAATGCAGAGCAGTGATTAATGGCTTTTTAATGTGCAGTGCTTTTCACATTAGAGACTTTGTTTTTAAATTACAAATCAGGGTTATATTCTTCAGTCTTCTTAATAAAAAAAGGGCTGCCAATGTTTCCATGTGAAATATCTGTTGTAGCTAAAATTTCATTAAAACTCTTCTTATAACTAGCACTTGCAACGACTAATTGTTTTTCTCTCTTACCAATTAGGTTGATTCATGCAATGCTATACATTTTGTCAATTGTTTTAAAGCAGCAGTTGTGGTAAAATAATGTGCATATATATATATATATATATATATTTACATAACAATCCTTTGACCTGGTCTATTCTCTTCCTTTCACAATAAAACAAATAACTTGATAAATTGCCTTTTCATTTATACCCTTGGGAACAGGCCTTTAACAAGAACCTGGTACATTAAGTTCATTAAGTAGACTAAAATTCATAAAATGGAGCAATTCAAAGCAGAGAGAAGTGTAGGGCAAATATTGGTGTTTTGCTAGTTTGAAAATGTTGCTAGTTAGTAATATTTTATGTTAATAACATCAAAATAGCAGCAGCTTTAAGAAAATTATATATGACATTGCATTTAGAGTTGCATTTAGATTTGCAGTTTACAGTGTAAACTTGCACTTTGTAGCCACCAACATAGGCATTAATCAGGCAGTGTGTATATATCAAACAAACATATAAATCAGTAACTTGTTTTGTCCAGTATTGCATTCCGCATAATCCGTGCAGTGATTTCTTTCTACAAACATATAGTTCCAAAATTTTTGGAACCTAAGATGGTAAACCTGGTACCCATTAGTCTGTTGCATGTAGCATTTGTGTAAATTTTGGTTAAACTATACCATTATTGAGGTTATACCCTGAATTTTTTACCTACTGACTGCCTCTAAACTGGTACACATCTCATGCAAACAAGTATTAACAATGGCACACTCACTTCATAAATTCACCGGAACTGGTTCAAAGAAACATCTCTTTATTCTTGGTGAGATCTCAGCAAGAATAAAGAGATGTTTCTTTGAACCAGTTCCGGTGAATTTATGAAGTGAGTGTGCCATTGTTAATACTTGTTTGCATGGAATGAATAGCTCCCGGATGCAGCGGAGCCTAGCATTGAGCACCTCCTGTTCGGAATGTGATTAAGTTGAATTGAATAAGTGGCATAGTGGAGTAATACTGAGTGAATACTTACTGGTACACATCTCCCCTTCTGCCTTACCCCCTTTTTGATGTTGTTTCATTAGTCATTATATAATTTTAGGCAAAATGTGAATAGGATAATTGGCAAAAGTTATAGTACATGATTGTTTACAGCAACTTAAATAGCTAGGTCAAAAGGAAAAAAAACACCAACGGGATTGAATGTTTGGAAAAGTGGAACTACTGCATAATGAACACTTGCTGTTTTTTTTATGGCAAATAAAAAAATGACATTAGTATTTGCTTTCAGATTCACTCAAATTCAGAAACTGCAGTTTGGGGCACTTTGGGAAATATAAACAGGATGCTGGCACTAAAACTATCCAGCAGCGAGTCCTGTGCACTTTAAATGACATTATATACTGTTATTACACCCACAATATGGTCTCTCACTGCAGATATTTTCAGGCTTGAGGGAAAGTGATACCAGAAATGCAGCCTGTTGTGTTACTTGCTCACACCCATGGGATATTATCTTATCTTGAAGCCCGTTACCCAGAAATCTCAGAAGTGTGGGAAGCCCATTGCCCATAAACAGTGTCGGACTGGGATGCCAGGGGCCCACCAGAAAACCTTAGACCAGGGGCCCAACTTTCCAAACTATTATTCCTTCTCACTTCACCTCTTTATTCTCCTATTCTGTTAGATCTACTTACTATACTCTATTCTTCCATTATTAAGCCTCTTTTTCCACATAAAGAAATAGGGAATGAACATGAAATAGGCCAAATTGTTAGACGCAAGAGGGCCCACTGACACCTGGGACCACCGGGAGTTTTCCTGTTATCCCTGTGGGCCAGTCCAACACTGCCCATAAAGTTAATGTTAAATTAATCTACTGTTATTGGGTTTATTTCATGTGTAAATTAATTTTAGCAGAAAGATCCCTTATCTAGAAAGCTCCAGGTCTCAAGTACTCAGGATAACAGTAACCATACCTGTAACAATGAAACCACAACCGTTGAATCTGTTTTTGTATACATAGTGTGACTCTTTCCCATATTATTCCACATGGGGAGAATGTGACTGGGACACATTACATAAATGTGATGTTTTGGGGTGGTGGCCCCCCATGATTTCCCAGCTAACAGGCTGCCCACCCAACTCTGCACAAGAAGAATAGCTTCAACATGTTAGTATTTGGCATTCAACAGCGAAAGGAATCTGGCACAGGCGCCCCTTCGCTAGCAAAGTAAAGGTACGCTAGTGTTGTTTCACACTCTGGTTTGTGCTCTAGTGAATGAGCGTTACTATGCCAGTTCACTAAGATTCAGATTTTACTAAACTTTACCTCTTGTGCCAGAGTTGCCTTTGCCATCTCAGACCAGGCAAAGTGCAATAGAGAAGATAGGAGTTCATCAAAAAATTGTTGAAAAGTTCCATAAAAATGCTAGTGTGTTTACATATTTACAGGGTGATAGGCTGCAAAAGATCGTAAATTTTTTTGGGGGTACCCGGCTTCCCCCTACATTTCCTAACATATGGAGCATAAACTATACAGTGGGCAATATAGCAACTGTACTCTTTTTATTAAGGTTTCCAGGGCTTGTGTAATTTAATGTATTTACTGCAACATATACGTCTATTGAACTTTAACTTCCCACGGTATGCAAATTAGGCACTGCTAGCGCAATTTTGCTTAGTTTGACGAAGTAACGCTAGTGCAACTTTGCCATCGTTCGGTGCCCTGGACGAAACTTCGGACTTTAGTTAATTAGTGTCTGAGCGAATTTTCGCTTGGCGAAGTGTTGTGATGGCTGCGAAGCGGATGGTGGTGAAGCTGCAATCTTTAGTGAATTTGCCCCTTAGTGAGCAGGCTGCTTATCTCTTGGACATACAGTATATATGGGCATATGCCTTTTTGTTTTAAAGTCTAAAGGGAGAAAGGGTGTTAAGCACAAAATGTGAGTGGGGTGGGCAAGCTCAGGAATCAGCAACTAAGAGATCTTGCTTTGAGTATTGCACTTAGCACCTGGTGGTAGCATATAGTTGACAGGAACAGCACCCTAAATACCCTAGAATGAGACTTAGAACAATGCTCAACAGAAGGGAGTTTCTCAGCCACCATTAGAGTGGAAGCTAAACACCAATCTTTACACTTGGAACCCCACTGGATAAAATTCCCAGTTACCCAATCAATGTGGGGGTTGTGTACCTGTAGCCAAGGTATACCCAGAATTATCTGGGAGGAAGAAAGTGAAAAGCTAATTTTTCACAATGCATATTGTTTACACACATGGATAATGCCTTGGATGTTTGGGTTACCAGACCTGACCCCAGTGGGCTTTTATCAATTGCAGAAACCATCATCGGAGGTGTTAAGGGAATCAAGGGAATATTACACCTTTCTGTGAAGGCAGCATCTAAGAAATTCCCCGTAACCCCAGAATCCACCAAGGCTGAAACTTGAACTGAACCCCCAGGCCAGGACAAAACAACAGGTACTAAGTTTTTTGAGGCAAATTGTGAAGAGGAAACCTCTCTATGCAAATCAAGCTCCCCTCCTCCATTTAAGTTTTGAGGTTTTCCAGGCCTCTTGGGGCAATTTTTAAGGAAAAGTCACAATATATGCATAGACCCAGGGATCGCCTTCGGGCCCTTACCTCAGGGAACAACTCCGTAGCCCTCAATTGCATGGGTTCCCCTGAGGGTTAAGAAAGGAGGGAGTTGGAGATATGTCATTACATATAAAGGGGAAATCTGTATCCCCCTCAGCTGATCTTTCTCTTTGCCTCCCATCAATTTGGATGGCTAACCTCATGAGATCATCCAAAGTGGATGAAGGAGGGTAGTTAACCAGGCTGTCTTTGACAGAGCTAGAAAGCACCACCCGGAATTGGCTACAAACAGCTGTATCATTCCACCCTGTCTCAACTGACCAGCAGTGGAATTCTGTACAGTACTCTTCAATTACTCTTTTGCCTTGGTTAAATTTACAAATTGCGGAATCAATAGAGTTAGCACGATCCGGGTCATCGTATAGCATGGCCATAGTAGCAAAAAATGCTGCAAGGAAGAGACAGGCAGGGTCAGAGGGGGGGGGGAATCTTAGTGCCCAGACTTGTGGATCAACTTGTAGTAAGGTCATAACAAGCCTTACAGTACATCATCCTCACCAGTAGATAAGATGTGAGGGAGAAAACTGAGGTATAACTAACATGCCTCTTGAAAAACAAAAATGTACTCCTATCCCCCTAGAGGATTGGGGTTATTGGAAAAACCTCTTTTACCCGGAGTATGTGACAGAGCAGATCCCTCAATCACAGTAGAGGATTGCTGAACTGCATCCAGCCTTTCAGAGAGAGATCGCAGACCTTGGATTATATAGTCCTGTTTTCCCTCTTGTTCATCTAGGCGCTGGAGGAGGGTTGAGTAAAGCAGCTCAATGGTTTGAAGAATAGCAGCAGCGTGACCTATGGCATCCATTTTCTTCTTTTTCATTGGCCCGTTGTACTGTCATGAATAGCACTCCAAATCCAGAACCAGGGCTCCCTGGTCTCGGCTCTTGCTTCTGTGTATAACAGCCACCTTTCACCTCTGGAGGAGCCCTCGGCTAATTGGATGTCACCAGGTCTTACTAATTGGGGAGCAAAGCAAAAGGTTCTGGACAAGCAAAGGGGCACGGTCATCTCACCAAGGATACAGATGGAGGAACGCAGATAGGAAGGCAGACCAGTCAACACAGCATGGAACAGGCGGGCCGGGCCAGCACAAGCAGAGTAGAGAATAGTCAGAGAGGCCAGGGTCACAATTGGAGAGATCAGAATAGTCATCAGGCAGGCAAGGGTCAGGATACAGAGTATAGAATAGTCAGGCAAGACAAGGGTCAATAACCAGGAGATTGATAGGATTCAAAATAGAATAAGCACCCAGGAACATTAAATAGGACCTAACAATGGGCAATGAACAACATACTGAAAGCCCTTTAAATAGAATTCAAATTTTGCGCCATTGCGCAATGACATCACCACACCAGTGAGGAATATAGTTGGGCCACCATGGACGTGGCCTCGCTCTATTCCTCTATCCCACATGATAAGGGATTAATAGCAGTCAAATACCATCTAGAAAAATATAGTAATTATACAGAGGAACTGAAAGATTTTTTAATTGGGGCAATTGGATATCTCCTGCAGCATAATTACTTTATATTTGACACACGTTTCTATCTACAGAGGTGTGGGACAGCAATGGGAGCGAAATTCGCTCCATCCTTCGCCAACCTCTACATGGGTTGGTGGGAGGAGACCCACATATCTGTAGTTTGGAAGAAACATTTAATTAAGTATATTCGCTACATAGACGATCTACTGTGTATCTGGAAAGGCACTGAAGAACAGTTCAATTTGTTCCTCATGGAAATCAATCTTAATGATTTGAATTTAAAATTCACAAGTAAATTTTCTGGGGAACAAATGGAATTTTTGGATGTCATGCTATCAAGCAATAACCATATCATAACCTCTACCATATACCGTAAACCCTGTAGTGGTAACACTATTCTACATGCTCAGTCTTGTCACCCTAGAAAGTTGATTGGAGGGATACCGGTGGGCCAGTTTCTTCGTTTGAGAAGAAACTGCTCCACCGATAAAGAGTTTCATAGATTGGCTTTTGATATGAAACAGAGATTTCGGGAAAGAGGCTACTGTGGAGCTAACATAGAGAAGGCATATAAGAAGGCAGGACATACAGAAAGAGAAACATTACTGGCCCCAAAAAAATGCAAACAAAATGAAAAATTTAAGGACAAGATCTGCTTTATTACGAGGTACAGTAAACAGTATAACAAAATAGTACAGGTTGTAAAAAAGTTCCTTCCGATTTTATACGCTGATCCAGATTTGGTCCACATTCTTGATCAGGGGATACACAATGTAGCTAGTAGAGCCTATACACTGGGTGACTCATTAACTTCTAGTCACTTTAGGGAGAAACCTCTAAATAATGCCCAATTCCTGAAGTTCAGTGGTTGCTATAAATGTGGCAACAGGAGATGCATAACTTGTAGCCATATCCAAAGATCACAGGAGTTTAAGTCTACAATCACCGGCAAATCCTTTAAGATAAAAAGCTATATTAATTGTAACAGTACAGGAGTTATTTATTTAGTCACCTGCAAGAAATGCAACAAACAATATGTTGGGTGTACTAAGCGCCCTCTAAAAGAAAGAATTAGGGAACATCTAAGTCAAATAAATAATCCAAAATTTGTCTGCAAAACCAATGTTACAAGGCACTTTAAAGAATGCAACAATAGCGATACTAAATATTTTTCAGTACAGGCAATAGAGAAAGTGAAATTGGGAATAAGAGGTGGAGATCTCCTCAACTTGTTACAGAAAAGAGAGGTTTACTGGATCTTTCACTTACAAACGCGCTTACCTCTAGGATTGAATTATACCTTTGATGTTACTTGCTACACATAAAATGAAGCTAAATTTGTGATTTACTTTGTATGTAATATATTGTACAAGATTCCAATCCCCTTCGTTCCCTTTGGTTCAGAAACAATATATTTGTAATATGCATGAAGTATTTTTCTTGACCTTAAGAGGGCAGGCTAAACCTTTTGGTTGACCAGCCTGCTAATTGAGTTCTGAACCAGCTGTTATTTGATTTTAACCTATAAAAAGAAGTATTGGCTAGTTTAGCCTGTATTTAAGAAACAGTCTGTTTCCTGTTTCCTAATGGCCTATGATTAAGTGCTGAGAAGCACGAAACGCGTCAGGCTCCTGCTGGGGTAACTGGAATACTATTTTTATGTATTAATAAATTTATACTTTTGTAGCATGGTGTTGCAGAGAATATTTATTGATTTTGCAGTTTAACCTTGGATTGACCACCAGAGGTCTCTAACACACCTTGCCTACTTATTGGAATTAACTAATTTTTTGTCCTAGTATAGCCATTCTTTGGAATATTATCTCCACACCAGTGCCTTGCACCAATGAAACCCGGAAGTCCCCGCCAACCACTAGACCACTAGGGTAAGCCACTGGACCACCAGGTTAACTTATAGTTACAAGAGAAAGTCAGATGTAACATGGGAGGGAATCCTGAGAAGGTATACAGCTCTAGGAAAGTACTGAATTCATGTATATGGGAAAAGGGAATGAGTGAGAAGATGACTACTAGGAGATAGGTTCAGAGATGTAGGGTGGAGCAACTATCTGAACTGCTTTTGACTATCCAGAATGGTCAGAGTTGAGGAAGCCATTGGCATGGCAGAGGAGAAGTTGTTGGTAAGGTGTATGAGCCTCACAGCAGCATTATAACAGATTGGAGCGATCACAGTCTTTGGATTGAAGGACAATTAAAAGTAGTAAATGAAATACAGTATACTAGGTGAGTGGATCCTTTATTAACTGTGCTAAGGCAGTTGTGAAATGTTGTGGTCTGAAGTCAGACTGTAAGGAGTCTAGCAGCCCATCATTTTATAAGAATAGCATCAGTGAGTTTGTTTTATTTAAAGCTGGAGACAAGCATATTAGAGGTCATTTGATATAAACAAACTATTTTGGAGAGGAATGACTGATATTTCTACAGTACATACTATAATTTTGTACAGTTTTATATTAAGCAAATCAGACGTTAATGGGTAGTTATTTTAAGGCACTATGCAGAGAATCTTCCATATTCAAATTCTTGTATGCATATTCATTTTTCCATAAATTCATTTTGACTCAATATAGATTACAGTAAACATACTGTATATAAATTATTTTAAATAACAGGTGCTAGAAGAAAATTACTTTTTCCCAAGATTTAATTAAACAATCATTCTAACTATGATTTAATTCATAAATGTTATTTAATTCACAAATGCTAGCTTGTTAACTTTTATGGTAATTTCTAGAAACTGTCACCATTCATATTATTTTGTGGAATTGGTAAGGAGGCCTAGACTTTGAATCCCTGTGATTGGAATTTCTATTTCCAGAATAGCCTGAAGGAGTTCAGTTATGGCTATGAGCAGGAATATCATCTGCATAATTTCTATATTATTTAAAGCTCCAGAAGATGACAAGCTGGCTCATTACAAACAATGAGTATCATATATAAAGGCTGACCATAAATAATAGTTTATTCAGGGATATGTTCCATGTTATATGCTCCATGTTATGCTATCTCCCTAATAAAAGTAGTAAAAAAAAAAATGAAAGCCATAAAATAGTAATCACATTTTATGTATAATAAATGTATTTACACTTAATACATCACATTTCAATAAATTTAGCTTTAGACAGAAGGATTTGGTAAATATGCAATCAACATTCCATTTATATATTTTTATTACTTGAATAGGTGTAAAAATATATTTATTAAGGTCAACATTTTGGTTCTGCTCAGAAAACATCTCTGAAGACATTTGAACTAAATAAACATAATTTTTCACTTTGATCTCTCACTTTTGATGTCTCACATAGGTAGCACCTGGGCTAATGGATTTTCTGTTGGAAGTGCATTGATACACAAATTTTGCACATATAAGGTACTTATTTATTATTACAGTAATAAGAAAATCATTCCCATAATTCAAAACTTTCTGGGTAACAGGATTCCAGTTAAGGGATGCCATACCTGTAGAAATTTATATAGAGAAATAACAACCAAATTGCACAAAAAGGCCACATTTGTTGATGTACGCACTGCTTACTATGACAAAGAATGCTTATTTTAAGGGGAAAAAATACCACCCTATTTATATAAGATCTTTAATTTGGGTTTATGTAAAAGGTGCTGAACTGCCAAAAATGTATACAGATGCAGCCACTTGGATTTATGTGTTAAATGTGTTGTGACTCAAGGTTAATTGAAAAAACTGTATTATCTAAAGTTATCTTAACTCATTTAATGCATTTAACCTTTTCATTAGCATACCAAAGCACCATTGTTTTCAATGGTGAACTCTTTATTTGGATGGGATGCTGTGACACAATATTCTGTGTTAAGTGGGAAAAATGGGATTTAAGTTAAGTTATTCTGTGTCAAATACACAATCCAAAGTGGCTTGATCTGTATCTATTTAGTTTTAAAAAACTACAACTGACAAAAGGACAGCATATAAAATATATTTGTAAAGTGTATCAAGTCGAACAAGTGCACAGTCAATACAAAAATGTTTTAAAAATGTACAAAAATGCTAAATTTCGGGCCTTCAGCATGCTGTTAACCAAACCAAGCAAACAACTAAACATTTCCACAAAGTTCAAAAGCTTTTTAAGGGGAGTAACAGGACATGACATTGAATCCCTTATGGGGCAAAATTAAATGTAAAAAAACTGTTTGCTCTTTTAAAAAACTTATTTCAGTGCAAAAGTCTGCTGGTGCATCACTTTTAACTGATGCGTTTTGAAAAAAACATGTTTTCCCATGCCAGTATCCCTTTAAGGCTAATACTATATAATGCTACTACTGGACCTGCAAAGAAACACAAATCTGATCCAAGTGAATCCACTCCCATCCACTATCTCCTGTAAGTACATGGTCAGACACTGCATTGGCCTATGCAAAAATTTTGGAGAGGAAACAAGCAAGTATGCATTTTCATACCAGAATCCACAGCACACAATTTCAGCACATTGTGTTAGTGCACTTAAAATAATTATTGGATAGTAGCAGATCTGGTTGGATTGGCTTTTTCTGTTGTGTCGTCAATATTATAATGGGCAAAAAAAAAAATAGAAATGTAAAAAAAATATATTTTTATATACAATTTCACCTTCAAAGTCCTTTTTTTGTACACATATTGAGAAAATGTGCATACTGCTTCTTAAATATTATCATAAGACACAAATGTAATGGACAAATAAAAAAATAAAACAAAAAAACATATTTGCCTAACCTAGTTCCTGCACTAGATTGCATTACTAGGGGAAGCTAATGTATTGAAAATGTCTTGAAGCAATTTTGAACATAAAGAAGAGAGTAAGCACTATTTTTATGGATGTTGATGTATTCGGTGGATTCTATTAACTGTGTGTCAAAATCCACTCTTGAATAAACGTTTAATACTGTATAGAAAGGAGTATTCTAAAAAAATTTCAGGTGATTTTTTTTATGAAAAATGTATCAAAAATCTAATTTGTGCGGTTTGTGAATCAAACGTTTGCTTATTTATGAAAAAATCTGAATGTGCAGCTTGATTGCATTCATTCATGAAAACACAATTTTTTTTAATTTATAGTCTTAAAAACTTCGAATACCTCAAATTTTTAGAGTTTGTAAGCTTGAAAACTGGCACATGAAAATCTTCAATTAAAAAAATGGCTTGAATTTTGCCTAGGACAACTCCCACTGACCTCCCCCATTTGATGTTGGAAGCTTTTAGGTGCTGATTTTTTTTTATTTTGAGTTTTAGATGTATTGTTTTGCTTATTAAATACCAGACATTGAAGTTTTTAAAAATATAATTACAATGTTTAAGTTTTTGTGCAAAAAAAAATAGAATTGTGGCAAAAATTCAAATACGAATCTTGATAAATCACCCCCTAATTGTCTTAAAACTTTGTTGCCTATTTCATACTTAAACAAATTTGAAGGGAGCTGCCCCATTAAATTTGTCAACATGAAACCAGTCATATAGAAAATGGCTTTTACCACATAAGTAGTCTGTAAACGTTATTCACAACATTTTAGCAAACCATATCTAACTACTAAGTAGAAATTATAACCAAAATAAAACATTACCTGTTTCACTTATTTATGATTAGCTATCCTCTTTCATACGAATACAGTAAAAAATGTTGTAAAACACTATGTTTTTATCTTCATGACCCATTTTTTGTCAGCTTATTCAGTGCTATGTCTGTACAATTTATTTAATTTTTTATTTATTTTTTTATTACTTGCTGTCTTCTGACTCTTTCCAGCTTTCAAAGTGCTCAGTAGTGCTACTTTTAATTATTAATTTTTCTGTTCAGGCTCTATCCTGTTCATATTCCAATCTCCTATTTGAATCAATGCATGGGTTACTAAGGTAATTTGAACCAGATTGCTGAAATCCATTCACTGAACCCTCGAAATTTTCACAAAGTAAAATCCGACGAAATCGAATATCGAATTCGTAGGATTTTACCGCTATTCAATCTATTGAACAATCGAATAGCGATCATCTGATTTCCCAAAAAAATTCCAATAAACATCCGATTTCTATTCTATCAAAAAAACTTAGAAAAAGCCTATGGGAGCTTCCCATAGGCAAATCTAGACCATCAAATGGTAAAATGGTCAAATGGTCGATCAATTTTCTTATTCGAATCGCTCGATTTATTCGAATCATTCGATTCGATCGAATCTGACATTACTGCCTGAATTACGAGCAGACTATATTCTAGGGGGTCTGCTAGGTCATGTTCTTTTTACATACCTCTACATATTAGAGCAGGTTGAATAGGAGCTTGGATTCTTGCAGCAAGATGTTAAAGGGGCAATATACTACCTTATTCAAAGTTCAATCAACAGCTCCTATTATTTGTGCCTATTGTTTCAATTTAAAAATATCTGTTTTTTATTTTTATTTCCAACACTTAACTTAAAAATCTGAAATGGAAAAAGATGACATTCTACCTCCTGGTTTATATGATCACCAGTTTACTGTGAAGCCCACTGTATAATGAAATATTGGTACAAAGCTTGCTGTGACTTGGAATATACTGGGGTCGGCAGCTTGGTCATGGTGGATGTAAGTACCAAAAATATGTTTCAGTCATTATACAATGTATGGTGATGTATATTAATTCTGGATCAGTGGTAAAATTCATGTGATACCATAGTCTTAACATTTCTGTTTTTTTTTTTTTATTGTTATTTTATACAAACATTTTGAAAATGAAAGTAATTTATATTTTAGGTCTCTTCCTTTAAAATATGGGCATGCTGAAAATTGGCTGGGGCATTTAAGTACACAAACCTAATCCCAGGTGAAAATTATACTATATTATTATCATTATAGCCAATCATGTCCTACAGTGCCAAGGCCCTTTTGGCATTTTCCTGAGCTGCTAGTCCTAGCCAATAATTTCTTAGTTTTCATTTTATCCTGTTTCTGCATTGCAGGTATTGTGACCCATCAGGAAGGGTGAAAATGTGTTCAGCATAATTTTTCTATAAGTGTGAACATTCAGCATAATAGCAAGCCTGTAATGTATAATGCATAATGCATTTCATAGCCATTATAAGGTTAATTAATGGTTAATTAATAAACAGAATGTTTATGAACAGGATATCCCCCTTTTTAAATCTTATAAAATAATATATTTATATATATATCCATGTAAAGGGGCACTCTCGATAAGGATTGGTTACCTGCCTGGGTGCAAGATCAATAATTATTCTCCATATTCTTCAAATAAGATCAGCACTCACGGGTCTTAAAAATGTACACCATAGATAGATTTATCCATTGTTGTGTTTGGTAGCCGAGGATGCGTTAGGTATAACAATGCTTTATTAGCAGGTTCATGCAGCCATTATAGAACAGCAGTAAGTCTTAGTTTCACTTTTAAGCTATACAGAAAGTCCTGTGTATGTACAGTGCCACTTGCAGGCCATTTGTATAAACACCACATATTCCCCCTATAGTAGGAAAGCATTTGGACAAATATATATTCTTCACATGACATAGTCCTTGGTCCATGCAGGTAGCTTCTTGATTCTCTCAGTATGCCTTATGGGTTCACTTTCTTCTGCCCGATTGTGGTTGGCATAAGGAGTAGGGAAATGTCCTTCATCAAATGGAACATCTCCAAAGTCATATCTAGCAGGAGCAAGAGGACTTGCATTCCATATGCGTCCATCAGACAGTTCATATGTGTATGGTAGTCGCTGGCGTCTCACTTCAAGTGGTGTAGTAAATTTAGATTGTCCTTGTTTCAGTATTCTTGGTTTCTTAGTTCTGACTAAAGATCCAGGCTGAAAGTGCACTCCTCTGGCACCGAGGTTTCTATCAGTATAAGCCTCGCATTTGGCTTGGTGATGTTTCACAATGTCAGCAGTAGATGATTTTGTAAGAATAGTCTTTGGTGGAAGTTTGACATCTGCAACATGTAACTTAGTGCGCATCTGTCTGTCATGTAATAATTCAGCTGGAGATGATTGGGTCGTTGCATGGCATGTTGCTCTGTAGTTATGTAGGAACTCTGTTGTAAATACTTTCCAAGATTTCCCAGTAAGATTTGCTGTCTGTAGTGCTTCTTTCAGACTTCTGTTGAATCGCTCGATTTCTCCATTTGCTTGTGGGTAATACACTGAAGATTTCCTATGCACAATATTCCTCTCTCTAATGCGTAGTGAGTTTGTTTTTTCCACTATTTGGTCTCTTAGCATTTCATCTGTTAGATTCCCAAACTCACAGGTAACAACCAGCTCTCTCAAAGCTGTTACAAAATGTTCTGTGGATTCACCATTACGCTGTCCACGTTGGCGGAATTTATATCTTTCAGCAACCACATTTACTCTTGGCACGAAAAAGTTCTTTATAACAGTATGAGCAGTTTCATAAGTATCATCAGGTAATGTTATATATAGAATATACGCTGTCCCTCTGCTCCCAGGCAATGAATAAGTAATGCACGCTTTCTAGCTGCAGAAATCTCCCCTTGGTCAGCAGCAATAATGTAATTATCAAACATACTGATCCAAGCAGTAAAAGGTATGGTAGGCTCACCAGGGTTTGGTAGAAAAGGTTCAGGCTGCTGCAGAGGTAGAAAATACATCCTTGTCGTCATTTGTTGTGTTTGGTGGCCGAGGATGAGGAGGGTATAACAATGCTTTATTAGCAGGTTCATGCAGTCATTATATAACAGCAGTAAGTCTTACTTTCACTTTCAAGCTGTACAGAAAATCCTGTGTATGCACAGTGCCACCTGCAGGCCATTTTTATAAACACCACATCCATGTTAATCCTTGGGGTTAACAAGTGACCCTTTTTTTATCAGAGGACTTGCTGAATATTCCCTGCAGGGTGGATTGGTCATATATATATTTTTTTTTTTGTTATGTAGGGACCCATAGGTTCTGTTTAGCACCTGTGGAGTTAAGTCCCTGCATCTCCGTCACTAGGCAGAAGTTTATGTTACATGTGTATACTTCTAACCAATAGTTAGAGCCAAGAGTATAATGACCATTTCCTGCCACACAGCTTTATAGTACTGGAACAGAGTGGCCACTTCCTCTTTGGCTGCTGGTACTGAACAGGCTGGTTGCTCATTGAGCCTGGGATCACCAAGGCCCCAGTAAGCCACATACCCTAACAGGACCTCCAACTGTTAGTGATCCAAGTCGGTGACAAGGCCACCCCGTGAACGAGGGATAGCGAGAGCAGGGTAGTACTGTAATAATCTCTCTAGAGAGAGAGAAAGATAGTTAGCTTATTTAGTATGAACAGTTCTATGTTCCCACGAGGAGTGTTAGCAGGAAGGGATCTTCCTTACAAAGCTTCCCCTGTGTTGCTTTTAGTGCAGGGATATCATTGTGCTAGGGCAGGGGTCCCCAACCTTTTTTGCTCGTGAGCCACATTTAAATTTAAAAAAGAGTTGGAGAGCAACACAAGCATAAAAAAGTCCATGTGGATGTCAAATAAGAGCTCTGATTGGCTTTTTGGTAACCCCTATATGAACTGGCAGAGAATGTTGGTCAGTACACTGGTTTTTATACAACCAAAACTTGCCTCTAAGCCAGTAATTCAAAAATCAGCACCTGCTTTGAGGCCACTGGGAGCAACATCCAAGGGGTTGGAGAGCAACATGTTGCTCGCGA
Organism: Xenopus borealis; assembly: GCA_024363595.1. Classification (NCBI taxonomy): domain Eukaryota; kingdom Metazoa; phylum Chordata; class Amphibia; order Anura; family Pipidae; genus Xenopus; species Xenopus borealis. Next base: position 76,957,906 of record CM044435.1, on the reverse strand, counting down.
GCTACTGGTTGGGGATCACTATGCTAGGGAGTAGGACTTAACAGCAGCTATCCAGCCTTACCTGGTATTCCAATCAGTCACTTTGTATTGGATTTGATGTAACTTGACTATCCTGACTCTGAGGAATATTTCCTACTGTGATGTGTTGTATAGAAATCTGCTAACATCTCTAATGCTCCTGTGTAACATCTGCTACTCTCTATGAAAGCCCCTGCGTGAGTATTTAAACCTGGGGATATTGCATTTGTGCTAATAAACGTTCACCTTTTGTTTTAAAGAACCTCCTGGCGCCCATTCCTATTTTATTTGAACAGTTTGCCTGGGTATTGTAGTTATACTACCTCCTAAAGGATTTCTTCCACCTGGCGAAGGCCCTGCCCTGGTGTGTAGGTTGCAGTGTAACCCATGCTTTTCCTATCACTAGCTGGACACTTAATCCTTTGTACTGTACTTAGCCCAAACAAGCGTTACAATTATTAAATTGTTTTATTGTTTTTTTCTTACAGCCATATTATTGGCATTTATATGATCATGCAGTTATACTTTTTGGTTTTGTGGTGTTTATACAAATGGCCTGCAGGTGGCACTGTGCATACATAGGACTTTCT
>CM044435.1:76914456-76944265 GCA_024363595.1 Xenopus borealis | reverse complement strand
CAATATCTGTTTATAGAGACCTACATTGTTTGGGGGGTATAGTTTTCCTTTAAGAAAATTTAAAACCAAGAGACTTATAATGGCAAATAAAATGAACAAGCAGAGACTTTCGCATTATGTTTGTATTTGAAAACACAACATATTTGAATTAATTAACATACAGTAGGTGCAGAATCGCACTGCACTGCACTGCAGTTGCCAGTATCCATGGATCTGATTTTTGTTCACATACAGTAAGCTGAAAATTAATTGTTCATTGATTGCTAAAGGCAACTGTAAATTATCCACACATAGATTCTGTTAATGGCCTTAAGGCTAATGCCACATGGAGGCTGATCTTGACCACAAAGGCACACTTTTGCATTAACAGTGGCTTGGATAATTTCTTGGACAAACATAATATGAAAGGCTACTGGGATTTTAATATAGGTATTGGTATTTATAGTTTTTATATGTTTGGAAAAATTAAAATGTTCGCAATTGCTTCCAAAGTGGAAACCATCTTCTCTAACAAGGCAGGGTAATATATATGTTATCAAAAAGCTAAAAAAATCTCCTTAACTGCAATGTAATTTTGCCTTTTCATGGACTACAATGAATTTCACCAATATTTGGCAGTCTGTAACATGTTTAGCATGAATTGGGGAACCATTGGGGCTCAAGGAAATATACTTCTGCGTCTACACCTGTCATTTAAGTCCCTGCTTTTTATCAACAGGTCATAACAGAATAGATTTAGTAGACAATGTAACAGAGGGATATATATTCTGTAAGTTTCTTAAAGGGGAACTATTGTGAAAATGAAAATGTATTATAAGCTTCAGCATACAGATAATAAGACACTTTGTAAATACAATCAATTAAATATTCTGCATAGTTTCTGAAATAATCAAGTTTATGTTCAGTTTTGCTCTCCCAGCATATGTTTCTCTTCATTCTGTCTTCATCCAGCATTTGGGTGTCAGATTGACATTTACAATTGTCATTGACGGTTAGATCCAATATATCTTATGGGCTGTAGTGTAACAAGATGCTACTGGGCCCCACAGCAAATTCATTTTAGGGCCCCCAACTAGTGATGGGCGAATCTCCTGAGATTCGCTTCGCCGAAAAATTGGCGAAAAATTCGCTAAACGAGTCGCGGGGCGCTTTTGACGCGCGCCGTGTCGACTTTTGGAACAGGTTCACAACGGAGAAAGTCTCCAACAAGCAGGATTTACAACATATTTAGAGCTGTAGTTTCCTTTTCCTCCCACTGGATAATATTAGAATACATTCAACTGCCCTCAGATAACACACACTTATTATTATTATTATTATTATTATTATTATTATTAATAAACATGTATTACTATAGCGCCAACTTATTTCGTAGCGCTGTAAAGTGAATGTGATTACACAACTAAATCACATGAATTACATACATAGAACATAAGTAGTTACATACATCACAATAAAAATGGGGTTAAATACATCACAATAAATAAGGGCACAGGAGGTGAGGAAAGCCCTGTACAGAAAAATCTTACACTCTAAAGGTAAGGGAATGATACACAAGGTGTGGGAATGGGCAAGATCAGAGTCAAGTGGGTGAGAGATGTAGTACTGTAAGTGGTATTGCATTGGGTAGTTAACAGTGAGGGTAGGCTTCTCTAAAAAAGTGGGTTTTAAGAGATTTCTTGAAAGCTGAAAGATTGGGAGAAAGTTGGACAGACCATGGGAGAGACTTCCAGAGGAGGGGTGCAGCCCTTGCAAAGTCTTGAATGCGAGCATGTGAGGAGGTAATGAGAGAAGAGTTGAGTAGCAGGTCAGTAGAGGAGCGTAGTAAGCGGTTGGGTGAGTATATGGAGATTAGTTCAGAGATGTAGGGAGGGGCAGAGTTATGAAGTGCTTTGAATGTCAGCGTCATTAATTTGAAGGGCAGTGGAAGCCAGTGCAGGGATTGGCAGAATGGTGTGGCAGAGGAAGAGCGGTTGCTGAGGTGTATAAGCCTAGCAGCAGTGTTCATTATAGACTGGAGAGGTGACAGTTTCTGGAGAGGAAGGACAATTAAAAGAGAGTTAAAATAGTCTAGACGCGATATGACAAGAGAGTGAATAAGAATTTTGGCAGCATCTTGGGTGATAAATGGTTGTATTTTGGATATGTTCCTCAGGTGGAAGTGACATGACTTAACAAGTGACTGGATGTGAGGAGTGAATGTCAGGGCAGAATCTAGGATAACCCCAAGGCACCGGGCCTGGGGAGACAGGGTGATAGTGGAATTGTTAACGACGATGGATACTTCCGGGATATAACTGGTGTTAGTTGGAGGAAAAATAACCATTTCCATTTTGGAGAGGTTTAATTTAAGGTAGCGTTGTGACATCCAAGTAGAGATAGCAGACAGGCAGGAGTGAGGTTGAGATCAGGAGAGGAGAGATAGATCTGAGTATCGTCAGCGTAGAGGTGGTAGTGGAAACCATATGAGCTGATTAATTTGCCGAGGGAGGAAGTATATAGAGAAAATAATAAGGGTCCCAGGAAAGAGCCTTGAGGAACCCCGACAGAGAGAGGTAGGGGGGAAGATGCTACTCCATTGTAGGAGACACTGAAGGAACGATTAGTGAGGTAGGAAGAAAACCAGGACAGGACTGTGTCACGAAGGCCGAGCGAATGGAGGGACTGGAGGAGGAGAGGGTGTTCTACAGTGTCAAATGCAGCTGAGAGATCAAGCAGAATTAGTAGTGAGAATTTTTAGCTGTTAAAAGGTCATTAGTTAGACGGGTCAGAGCAGTTTCAGTGGAGTGTTGTGGTTTAAAACAAGATTGTAAGGGGTCCAGCAGGTTATTTTCAGAGAGGAATGAGGTTAATCGGTTGTAGACTAGGCACTCAAGTAGTTTAGAGATGAAAGGTAGCAGAGAGATAGGTCGGAGGTTGTCAAGATTGGAGGGGTCAAGAGAGGATTTTTTCATAATGGAGGTGACAAGAGCATGTTTTAGTTGAGACGGGAATAGTCCAGTTGAGAGCGAGAGATTAAATAGATGAGTTAAGGCTTTGATTAGACAAGGATTGGTATTGCGGAGAAGTTTTGAAGGAATTGGATCAAGCGGGCAGGTGGTAAGGTGAGAGGAGGCCAAATGTTTTGAGACTTCCTCATCAGTAACAGGGGTGAAGGAGCACAAGAGAGACTGGGGACTGTGGAGGGAGGGTGGTGGAAGCCTAGGGGGGTTGAGTAGTGTAATGTCCCCTCTGATAGTGTCAATTTTGTTTTTGAAGTGCTCAGCAATGTCTTGAGCACAGACAGATGTGCATGGAGGAGGTGGAGAAGGGGAAAGGAGAGTGTTAAAGGTGGAGAAAAGTTATGCCAGTTTTTTGGAAAGGGCGTTAATGAGTGAAGTAAAGGATGTTTGTTTGGCTTGGGAAAGGCTGGTGTTATAGGAGCACAGGGCAGATTTGTAGCTCCAAAAGTCTGATTCTGAGCGGGATTTGCGCCAGCGACGCTCAAGTGCACGTGAACGTCTTTGGAGTGCTTTAGTATCAGTGGTGTGCTAAGGTTGAAGTGGTTTTGGTCTAGCACAGTGGTTTTCAACCTGGGGGTCGGGACCCCTTTGGGGGTCGAACAACCCTTTTACAGGGGTCACCTAAGGGGTGTCCCAACTACAAAACCATTGTTCGGACAGGGTGGGTTAAAGAATAGTGTTGGTTTGGCCATTTGTTATTAAGGGAATGCGCAGTAGCTGACAATTTCAGTGCTATCGGCTGCTTCCGGGTAGTAAGAGAGAGATAGAGTACTCCAAGCCGAGTAGAGGGAGATGAAGACTGAATGCAACATCTCCCGATGGGCTTCCTCTGATTGGTGGATTTTCGCTTTTTTTTTCTTCTGCCAGACTCCTCGATATTTACATTATGATTCATAGCAGTAGCAAAATTACAGTCAAATTATTTTGTGGTTGGGGGTCACCACAACATGAGGAACTGTATTAATGGGTCATGGCATTAGGAAGGTTGAGAACCTCTGGTCTAGCACGTTTAGTTTTTAAAGGAGCAAGCTCCTTAAGGGCGGTGGTGAGTGTGCTATAGTAGACCGAGGTCGCTACATTAGGACAAGAGATAGCTGAGATATTAGAGTGAAGAGAGTCAAAGGAAGAAGAGATGCGACACATCCAGTGCTTGCAAGTCACGGTAGGTACGTGTTTGGGGATTAGCAGGAGGTAAGGAGGGAGTTAGTGAGAGTTGAAATGTGAGCATATTGTGATCGGAGAGGGGAAACGGTGAGTTAGTAAAGTTGTTGCTTGAACAACTGGTAAAGATGAGATCCAGGGCGTTAACATTGGTGTGAGAGGGGGAGTCTGAGCACAAGGATAAGCCTAGGGAGGATGCTAGTGAAAGAAGTTTAGAGACAGAAGGGCTGTTAATGTTGTTAACAGGTATATTAAAGTCCCCTAATATGACGGATGGGGTGTTAGATGAAAGAAATGTCCCCAGCTGCCAGCAATAGAAAAGAGAGATAGACTAATGCTGGCCATAGACGCAAAGATCCGATCGTTCGAATCATCCAACGATCGGACTTCCCCATCTCCCGACCTGCCACTAACCTTCAGATCAAATAAAGTAGCAAAAGCACAGATCAGCCGACATTCTGCCCCTGACAAGGATCGTACAAAAGTTGTACGATTAAAAACCTAGTGACGGTCTCCCACTGAAAATCGTACGATCTGCAATAGACGCAAAGATATGATCGCCAGCTGACAGAAATTTTCTAACCTGGCCTATCGACCAAACGACCGATCGGCATGGCAAGACAAATGTCTGAACACTCCACACACGATCCGAAAATTGTACGAATCGAGGATTCGTATGGTCGGATCGTTGCGTCTATGGCCAGCTTAAGTGAGAGCAGGATTTGTGAGTTCATAGTTTGTGTGAAAAGGAGGAGTATCCTGGAATAGTTAAACAGAATACTTTGTATACTTCATGTGTGGAGAGGGAAGGAGAGGATATTAGAGAGGCCGAGATTTGTATAGAATTGGGACTAAGTGTGGGAGGTAGTGAGAAATGTTTAATGAAGCATGAGAGTGAAATGAGCAGAAAAACAGGATAAAACATTTTTGAGTAAAAAGTAACAAATTGTTAGGTAAAAACAAAACTGTTTTCTTCCTATCCCAGCCGGTTTAAGGTTGATGGTTCACGGTTAGTGGAGGATAATCTGGTTCCTTTTTCCTTGTCAATGCCTTGTACAGCTGCCTTGTGTAACTGCCATTTCTAAGCACTTGTAAAACATTAGCACTTATACCCTTAAATCCAAGCATGTGAAGTGACGGACAAGGCATGGAGCAGAAACATTCAGAACAGAGGGTGGGTCTTGAAAGGTGTTAATATTCAGGAGATAGAAGGGCACAAGTGGGGAATGTAACAATACTTGAATAATTAAATTATTAAGAAGTGTACTGAGAGAACACATACTAAATAAAATTGTAGGTAGAGGATGTAAAGAAATATGTTCAAGTCCATAATACAAGACGGTCACCCAAAACATGACTCGGTAAGTTCACTCTAACTAGAACAATTTATAATAGAATGTAACCCAGCATTGACAGAAACTCATTCAAGCATCTCAAATCATAATTTAGACTTGCGTGCGTGCCAACCTACCAAAACTCCTGGTAAAGTCAATTATCACAACTTAGGGGACACCAAGATAAATACCAGGAAGACCAAATGAAACCTTGACTCTCAGACAGAACATTACAAAACTAGTGGGGCTACTTTATAATATATATATATATATATATATATATATACTGTATTTCTATATATATATTATTTTGGATCCAATGTATTATTTACCAATTGCAAAGAATTATTTGATTAAAATGGAGTCTATGGGAGTCTATTGTCCCGTAACTTGTAGCTTTCTACATTGTAGACATTTTCTCTATTAAATAGTGATTGTGATATAAAAAAATGTGATCATGTGATCAACATTACACTCTTGGGCATTTTGCAGTCTAATCCATATTATGTTTTTCAAAGTCTGCTTTACGCAAATAACTGTGAAATGTGTTAGGTAATAGTCAAAGGATGCTTTATGGTTTGACAGACTACAATTAATCTGTTGTCTACACAGTGTACTGCCCCTCTGAGGTCAAACAATTGAATGCAGATAAATAGCACATGCATATGTGCTTCTTCTATAAACAGAACACATCTATCTATACTAGAGTTTCACTTTAAAGAAATTAAATGTACAAGAAACTCTAATATTTAGAACGATCAATGACATTTGCAGACTTCTTTAAAATGTCAACATTTTGACGGGTTTAATGTCAAGTCAAGTCATTATAGTATGGCATGGTTACAGTATAAATTACTGGAAAAAAAACAGAAATCTTGAGGTACAGAATGTACTGCACTATTGCGAATTCTTAAACAGTTTAAGTAAAATACATTTGTTTTCATTTTGCACTGAAATTTTGTTGCCTTTAAAAGACATTGTAGGGCACATTTACTAACACTAAGAAATATTTTGGTGTTCCAATCAAGTAAAAAAATTCTGCTTTATGACCAGATTTTTTTAGGCATCACTTTTCTGAAAATGCCATTTGCTTGCTATGTCTATTATTTAATTTATATGTTCTGAGAGCCAAACCAAAGCCTGTGCCAAAGTGCCAGATTAAGCAACTGCAAAACAAATAAGGAGTAAGACATAATAAGAGCTAATTGTCAATTGTTTTTAAATTCCAATGCCCTCATTAAATAAATTTTAACTCAAGAAAATACTTGTTGAATGTGTCTTCTGAAATAGCTACAGTATGTTGAATGCTTCAATACATTGTCCTCTCAAGGTTAAGTTGGCCCTGAATAACCAATTTATTGACTATAATACACCTTGCCATGACATCGGTTCAACATTCCAGTATATTAGAATTTACTCTCCAGCAACTGAATAAAGGAATATTGGTTCAAAATAACTAAGAAAGTCAATATGATATGTTTAAATAATTTTAGCCTATTTTAAATTTCCTACTATTTTTTTACCACAGAGAGAGGATAATGGACCTTTATTTTAGAGTGGGTTATGATGAAGATGGCTTCAGAAACTGTGTATCATCTAAAAGTGCCATGCTGTTGTATGGAAATTTAGAAGCCCCAATGCATTTGTATCCAATTTATTTTTTATAGTTCTGTTCAGAAAAATAAATGTATAAATAAATCTAAACACCTCCACAATGTATTTTTTATTAGATTATTGTAATTGAATTATAGGGGCCCATAGGTTTAGTATGCCCCTATGGCTTTAAATCCCAATACTTCCTTATCTCCCTGGTTGCTGAGCAGATGCCCATGTATCTAGCTACTTAACATATTTGTACTATTGGCCTACTGGTCTATGACCACTTCCTGCCCATTTTAACAGTGTCTGGTTAGGGGTGGATCTCCCTTATTGGCTTTTGGTTGCTGATCCAGCTGCATCTGTTCCAGGGAGCCTGGATATACTAAGGCCTAGTAAACCCATTCTGTTCTAGAGTGACTTGTACCTCTAGTAAGAAGTAGGAGAGCAGGGACTCCATGAATAAGGCCAGCCAGAGCCAATGATAGATTAGATCCCCTTATAGTACTCTTTAGGAGAGTAAGATAGTGAGGATAAACTTAAAGAGCAGCCTGTGCTCCAACACAGATTTTAGTAGGGAGTAGCTCTCCCCTAGGCTCTTTTTAAAGTGAATGGACCCCAGTTGGATAGGGAATCAGGCTTAGAATATTGATCATTCCACTGTATGGGATCTGGACCACATGGGGCATTCCATCCTAGAGGTGTACCTTCAACTTCCCTATCTGTTTCCACATGGTGTTATATCATGCTGTCTATGCTTGAATGTCCTGGCAATATACCATCTGCTAATAGTCTGCTACTAGTTTGTTAATAAATTATTCATTTTGTTTGCTGCAGGAACCTCCTTTAGTTTTAGTTTTACTTTGATTCACAGTAGCCCAGTGATCATCAAACTTGGCCCTCCAGCTGTTAAGGAAATACAAGTCACACAATGTAATGAAGGAGTCTGACAGCCACAGTCAGGCAAATGCATTGTGGGACTTGTAGTTCCTTAACAGCTGGAGGGCCAAGTTTGAGGATCACTGCAGTAGCCTGTGAGTTGTAATTCCCCTACACCCTACCTTCCTTACTTCCACTTAGCAAAGACCTTGTTTTAAGTATTAAAGTCAAATGTAACCCATGCTTTCCTTCTGGCCTAATATAGCCCAAATTAACATTGTAGAATTATTGCAAAAGGTTGGACCCAAAGAGCAATCAAGTCCCTGTCTGCAACAGACCTGGCCCAACATACAGTAAAAATGGGTATGAAGAAGAGACATAAATAGCATTATGAAACCAAATGTCAGAAACTGCAAAACAGACACATTCCACAGCCTGCCATGGTGTAATACCTTTGACTAAACAAATCTACAGAGGTTTACTAATCTCTACTAATAGGTTGAGTTTTCAAATGTAGAAAATAGTATTTACCTGTTCCATAATAAAAACTGAGAAAATGCAGTAATTTATTTAGAATTTATTAGCATTCTAGATCAAATATACCTAGTACACAAGACCTATATGTGCTAACATTCATGTTGGCTGGTATTCATCAGAAATTTTACATTACAATTACAAAATCTTTGTTTGTCTAAATTCTGTTTAAAGACCATATTTACACAATGGTAGCTTACCAAAGAATGTTACCACAAATTAACAGAACAGATGGTCCTTAAGAATACAATTCCCTATTTAACATTAACTTAGTTAATGATTGGAAAATCATCTTCTTATTAAGCAGACCATTTCTCTTTAATAAATTTCCTAATAATACCACAGTGGTTTGTAGAGTTTTACCCCATATGTCCAATATAATCTTTACCAATATGATCTATAAATAAAAAATTCTTTAAAACTGTAATCCCACAGATCAGCCCCATTTACCATATGATCATCTTATTCAGCATTAGATAGATAAGCAGTGTAGTCCAAATACAGCTGAATATGGTCAAAATGGGTTACTAATACTGCTGCTATCACTACTTTTTTTTATAAACAAAGGCCAGCCATGCTCATCTTATATACTTTCTTATCATTGACTTGACAATTTAATGCAACTATAACTCATAAAATCTCCAGTAAAAAACTGTGGATGCAATCCCCATGAGTTACTTTAGACTTAGTGCTTAACCCATCTCATAAAATAAAATTTGAAGTCAATTATACATTTAAAAGAGAAGTGCTCTTGAGCAACAGGACACTCCATACTGAGCAACACCTTTTTGTAGTTGGTAGAAGAAAAGTGCATTTGTGGTTAATGGAAGCAAACAAGTATGTACAGAGGAATCAATAAAATTATACATTTTACAAGCATTAAATAATTTTAATAAAATATGTGTGACACCAAGATACTCTGAGGTAAGCAAAAAAAAAGGGAATTGATCTTGACAGGGCAAAATAATGTATGTTTAGTATCAGTCAAATTACTCTCCCCCTTTACAATCTCTATTGAGTGCTCATTAACTCAGAACATTGTTTGGGGGTAATCATTGATTCCTCTCTAGTTCTCTGACTATATTAACACCCATCACCTTTTCTTACACAATATTGCCAAAATCCATCCCTTCCTTTCACAACGAACAGCCTAGACTCTTATGCATGCTCTCATCCTATCCCACCTAGCAAGGTTCATTCAAGTCTTTGCTGGGCAATTTCCACAATTTCATCCCATGCTGAGCTGGCATGACAGCTCTGAATTACAGGAAGGCCATCTCCCATAGAACCAGTTGTAAAAAAATAATTTAATATTTTTATGATTTCCATTTTCTCTGCAATAAGAAAACAGTACCTTGTACTTGATCCCAACTAAATTAAATTAATCCTTATTTGAAGCAGAACAATCCTATTGGGTATATTTATAGTTGAAATAATTTTTTTAGTAGGCTTATGGTGTGGTGATCCAAATTACAGAAAGATCCCGTGTCTTGAATCCCAGGTCCTGAGTAATCTTGATAACAGGACCCATACCTGTATATTGAAACTGAAAAATTCAGGGCCGGATTTAATAAAGAGCCACCCCGAGGCCAGTGTTGGCTGTTTTGTGTCCTTGGCCCCTCCTGTGGCACCGTGGTATTAGCGCAGGCCGGACAGTCCTAGTGCCTGCCACACAGACCTAGCGCCAGCCCCTGTGCGTGTGCTCCTAAATACCGGAACACCCAGTGCTCCTTAGGATGCGGCATGCCGCCCCTACAATTTTGCAGCCCCTTTTTTTTTTTTTGCCTTGCCACAAATCCGGGCCTGTCCACCTTGCATTATTCTGACACTGCCCACAGAAGAGCATTGTGTTAAATTTAATGCAGATTTGTTCTTTGTTAAACTCTAACACCCACAGGAAAAAAATAATTTGTCTTTTCACAGCAGTCAAATAACTTCTGACAAACTGACTTATCTATATGCTTCTATCAATATGCCAACGAAATAGACACTTTCCTGTTAGGAAAAGGTTCCCTGACCATCAGTAAAGCATTAAATACAGATGAAAACACAAACTGCAGAGAACCCCTTCAGGATTCCTCAATTTGCATTTTACAATCTGACCCCATATTTGCAAATACATTTTGAGTAAATAGAATGCTTATTTACATCATTTCACTGGACAGACTACTACATCTGCCTTTTTCCAGTTAATCAGGAAATAATATCAACTCAAAGTACAATTATTTAGGCAAAAGTAACATAACTGCATTACAAGAACCGTTCTCCCTTTCCTTGAAATACTTGGCTAATAGCAAGAGTTTTGCCTGGGATGCTGTCACAATTACACAGCAGTGTAGCACTTAAAGGGGAATGAAACCCCCTGGCTCTGACTCAAACCCCCTATAGGCCCCCCCTCCCTTCTCCACCCCCCCCCCCACTTACCTCTCCCTCCCCTGGGCTATTGCCCCTAAGTCCCTACTTACCCCTTCAAGCAGGTCCCCTGCAGAAATTCCAGAACGGATTCTTTATGGGGCCTTCTTCTCTTCTTCCTGGATCCGGCTACATTGGCCGCACATGCTCAGTAGGACACTGGTACTACTGCCCATGCGCTGAAAGTTCACAAAGTTCATTCGTTGAACTCCATGAACTTTTGGAGTCCTACTGCGCATGCACAGCCATCGCCGTCAGATCCAGGAAGAATCCGTTAGAAGAGAGGATGGCCCCTGTGAACATTGCTGGAGGGGTAAGTAGGGACTTAGGGACTATAGCCCAGGGGGAGAGGTAGGCTGGGGGGGAGGAGGGAGGGGGGCTACTGGGGGGTGGGGGTTTGAGTTAGCGCCTGGGGGTTTCCTTTCCCTTTAAGTGTGACACAAAGGCTTCCAAATCCACACCTACTGACAAGGGGTTTTATAACTTTGTCAGGACCATTAGCTTATGGAAGCCCCTTGTAGAGAGCAAGGAAACCCCTCACATGGAAAGGATATACATGGTCCAGACCATCCTTACATAAAAGCAGGTGAAAGCATTGCTACAAAACATTTCGCACCTGAGCCCAAACTTTTTTATCCTTTGCAGTTAATAACTACCAACTGTAGGAATGGTGTAGTGAAGTTCTATGGCTACAATCCTACCTTGTGCTTTATTGGAATTAACCCTTTGACCTCTGTTATCAGGGCCTTTGTATTATATGAGCACAGTTTCTATATACAAGCCACAATTAATTCCTCCCACATCTGCCTTAGGTGGGTCTTGTTGTAAAACAGAAACAATAATTAGGGGAGAGTATTATCATTTTATATAATTTTATTTGTCCTTTTATAAAAGCCTTTCCCATAATAAATGTGCTGTTCAGTCAAAGCAAAGCTGTAACATGTTGACACTGCACATATGAATGTAACTGAATAACTTATCTTTGTAAATTTTTCTACATCCAAGAAAGCTATGAAACTATGACATCTTGGCATTAACTTGCGCATGAGACTTTCTATCAGAAATGAAATAATAAAAGTATATACATCTACATCTTTGTTACTGTACATTTGGATCAGAGTTGTAGGTTAGCTTTCACTTTAGATGAATAAAAATATGTCTGGTACTCAGAGTGTTACATTTCTTTCATAATTTCAGGCTATATAGGCTTCTGAGCCTTTCCACAGTGAAATATAGTCTGCCACACAGTTACTGAAAGACAGGAGACCTCCTAAGAATTCATTATGTTTATTTGTGACATTCACTTTTCCAATACAAGCAGGAAAGAAAATGCCAGACAAGCTCCAGTACCTTTCACAGTCTAACACCTCAGCACATCACAGTTAGCGTACAATCTGCCACTTAAAGGACATTTATAGAAGCAAGAGAGAAATTACACTCTGCAAGTAGAATACACTTTTCTTTTAGCAAATTAAAGCCTTTTCATTATAAAACTGGAATTGTTCCAATTTTTTTTTTTTTAATTTAAATTGCACATTATCTTGTTATAATCATTTATTTAGAATAGCGCCAGCAAGTGAGCTATTGCTTTACATTAATTTATAAAAAAAAGTGATCTTACAATAATTTAACAAACAAGGGATTACATGTGGAATAACATTAAACTAAAATATTAAATTTATGGGGGGGTGTAATAAAAATGGCAAAAAGAGCAAATTTGCAAATAAATATTTGCATGTCACAATGTAATATTCTTTATTTTCTTGCACTGCAAATCTTAATTGCACATTGAAAACCTTCAACACCTGCTTGAAGGTGGCACACATAACCACGTTTTTACTAAGAAGTTTTACATACACTGCACATAATCAGAAACTATAAAATCCGAGATCACTATATAACAGTCGCACTAGTGGCAAAGTGTTTGCAAAGGCAAAATTGTTCAATTTCAGAACATTTAAAAGGAAGTTCTGACTGTTGCAACCTAGAGATAAGTGTGCTTTTAAAACTGAAATGGCTGAAAGCTGCAATAACTAAGCATTCTATGTACACAAGCTTTTTCAAGAAAATAGCATGAAAAAAGTTTGCAATACTGCTCAGAACACAAAATACAAAAATATGATATATCAACAATCTGATTCCCCAACTACATGACGAGTTTTGTATTAAATCTTACAAAGGGTGGTTCTTTGGTGTAAATAATTTGATGCTGAATAATTACTTTGTTCAGTTAATTCAGTTAGCACTCACTTTATAATAGTGCTGCTCTAGCAGAATTCTGAACTGAAATCCTTTTTACAAAAGAGCAAACAGATTTTTCTATATGTAATTTGAAATCTGACATGGGGCTAGACATGTTGTTAGTTTCCCAGGTGCCCTTAGTTATCTGTTCTAGTAAACTTAAGTCACTCTTTGAATGATATCACCCCCTCACTTTCCCCCTCAGTAGCCTATCAACAAAACAATGGGAAGGTAACCAATTAAAAGCTCCCTGACACAAGATAACAGCTCTGTGTTAGATATGAGAATAACACTCAATAGTAAAAAAATCCCACTGCAACTCCTGTATTTAGGATTAGAGGAATGGCCAGTGTGATTATCAAGCAAAGTTTATTTTTACTTCTGTAGGTTCTACAGTAAATATTAGGGCAGAACTACATGGCCGCATTAAGCACACTGATTCACAGTCCAGGATTTAAGCAAGTGATTTCTTACACATCATATAATAATAATGGGATGTATTAATTTACTTTGTCAGTTTGTTTTTAACATACAATTGAGGTTGGCAACTTTGATTGATTGATTTTAACAAGTATTATTAAAGGTTGCAACAAAGTAAAAATTATTTTTTCAAACAATGTATCCTAAGAATGCACCCATAGGGGTCGCTATCCACATTTTGTATATAAACTGACTGTTTTGTCTGCTTTTCATGCCTATGATTAAGGGATCGATTCCCGAAACGCGTAGGGTTTACCATCCCTAATCTGGAATAAACCTGTTTCCTTTATCAGAGTGCCGTCATTCCTTGAAAGTTCAGTGTATTATAGCAGGGGGACGTTGCTGACTGAGCACCTGATTGGGAGTCGTGTACCAGACGAGGAGTGAGTTTTGAACGGTCTCTGTTGTTTGCTACATGGCCGCCTTACCTGCATTTTCGGCGGATCCGGCTCTGTGCACAAAAACGGATGCTAGATGTCCGATGTGACAGGAACAAGGTAAAGTAATAGGAAGTCAGATGGTGTTGCAGGGTTGATCCGATGCGTCACGACTGTTGGATGAAAATGCTGCAAGTGGCGTCTTCATCTGACAGTTGTGACACGTCGGATCAACCCTGCAACATCATCCGACTTCCTATTACTTTACCTTGTTCCTGTCAAATCGGACTTCTCGCCTCCGTTTTTGCGCACAGTGTTGGATTCACCGTAAATGCAGGTAAGTTGGCCGTGTAGTTTTGCCCTAAGAAGTACAAACATTTGGGGGGGGGGGACATTTGAACTGGCTGATAGAAGGACAATCCCAACAACACCTTAAATAAAGGATGCTACCAAGATTTAAATGAAAAAAAAAATAGAAATTTAAAATTTCACATGATGAAAATACAATTTCCAAACGTAAAGCAGAAAAATAGTCATTCAAATCTACTACAAATATAAATGAATATGAAATAATATTCCCTACCTCTTTATCAAACCATTTATTGTAAATTAATATACAATATATTCTTATATCCAGTTCGCTTTCCAAGGTTCAAACTTTATTTGTTCCCTTGATAATTTAGCTTCCCAAAATTTTCTTGACAATCTGCAGAGTGATTTTGCCCACATCAGATAACTCATGAGGTTGGCTTTACACATTAGCAAGCAATAAGGGGGAAAAAAGCTCACAGTTAGATTCCTTTTGAGCATGTGCTTAATGTTCGGTGCTATTTGTTTCCCAAGAGATAGATTAGATTAATGTTTAGCTGCAGGGCTTGTGCTAAATGACAAGTACACCTATTAACAGATGGTGAACCTGCAGAGATTGATAGCTTTTATGCAAAAACATTAGCAGAAAACTTTTATTACAGCTAGTCACCTGCATTCTGATAGAGATGTTAACCTCTCTGTACCCCCATTGTCTGCATTTTTAAGCAACAGGTTATTGTTGATGCACAATTAACAATTAAAGAAAAGCAAATTCATTACCATTGAATGTGAAGAAATGTAAAGCTCTGAGTTTACTGGGTGTAAAATACATGGCCTTCTGTATGAATTATTTTGATTAACTTCAAGGCCTATCATTTTATAGATATTTATTGAATGTTTCTTGCACTCTAGTAAATGTAACTTTTGCATCACAGTTTAATAGTATAGTCATAGTTCTGCATGGTAGTATATAAATTACAAGCTCACTGCAAATGTAAATAGCAGTTGCACAAGATAGCCAGTATCGTATACCCATAGCATGCCCAGGGCCACAACTAGGGGGTTGCTGAAGTGGCACCTACCTTTTTCCCCCCACCATCACTTGACTCTGGCGCACATCTGTGCTCAATCCTACCCTCCCATATATATTGTCATACCTGGGGAGGGGGCAAGGTGGCCGGGTTCACAAAGGAGCCTGCCTTACTTGGCCTGGGTCATAGCATGACTACTTCAGTAACATCAAAATACTTACACTTAGTTATAAACACAAATTTATAAAGTATCAACATATTCATCAATGCTATACAACAGAGTTGCAGAGATCTGATTTATATTAAAAAAAATGTGCTTAGAATATCTATATGAATCTACATCTACAATGTTATTTTCAGGGGTAAGTTCTTGGTATATGGTATTCCATCAATGAATTGGCGAAGGTACAGGATAACGGATATATCAAGAATCGCCCCCATCAAACTTGATGTGGGCCATCATACAAAAAAAGAAAAAAAAAACTTTAAATAATAGATCAAAATAACAGTAGCTGGACCCAAGGAAAACATGCTGATTGCTGATTGTGAAGCAAACAAGAAATGTGCTGCTTAAAGGGTTTGTTCACCTTTGAATTAATTTTAGTATGATGCAAATTGTAATTTTTTTTTTGTATTTGTGGTTTTTGAGTCATTTAGCTTTGTATTCAGCAGCTCTGCAGTTTGCAACTTCAGCAATCCAGTAGCTAGGGTCCAAATAATCCTAACAGCCATGCACTGATTTGAATAAGAGACTGGAATATGAATAGGAGAGGGTCTGAATAGAAAGATGAGTAATACAGAGTAGCAATGACACTAATTTTGTAGCCTTAATAAGCATTTGTCAGTGACCGACCCCCATTTCAAAACTGGAAAGAGTCAGGAGACGGCAAATAATTCAAAAACTATAAAAAATAAATAATGAAGACCACTGAATAAATGCTTAGATTTGGTCATTCTATAACATACTAGAAATTAACTTAAAGCTGAATCACCCCTTTTATTATGTGTCTTATGACAAATGTTAGCATCAATAACCAACCCAGGATTTTCCTAGAAAAGGAAGCTATTAAAGAATATATCCAATGGATTTAAATGAGGCTAGATCAATATTCTGTAAGCCAAATGAGTCTTCACAATCAAAACATGTTTCAGTGTCTGCAATGAATAATGGTGTTTTGTTGGTCTCAGACAGTGACCAAAACAATTCTTCAACTTCAGTTCTCCATTATGCTTATTAAAAGTAACAGGCAGACATGGTCTATTCATGTTTTAACACTTTTCAATGAGCATTGTCTGTACAGCAGACAGATATTACTGCAAACCCGATACTACAAACACGATGATTTAAATTAACTGAATAATTTCAAAGAGCAATCACAGTGCTAGTGGGCCTGATACCTGTAAAGGATTCAAATACCTAGAAATGATGCTTTGTGTCTCTATTAAGCATGTTTTTTTCACGAGTTAGCAAAGATGTTTGTAATTTATTTACACTTGTAGCGCTATAGTAAACTGATGTGACAGGAGTCAGTTATAGCTACTTTCAAATGGTATTACACCACGAATGAAACTCTCTTTCTCAGGGATGAGCCCTCACAGCGGGGTGGAAGAATGATATAGTTGAACTGCAACCAGGTGCTATAAGCACAATAAGTTAGGCGCCAGTGATTCTTTATGCTTAACCAAAACAGCATTTATTGAACAGTAGAGCAATAGAACAATCACCACAGTGGAGTAAAGAGCATCTTATACAGTTACACAGCATAAATACAGAGCACACAGCATAAAGGAGCATATACTCACAGCACCACACATGAGCTGGATCCCTTCAGGCAAGGGGTTATGTCAGCAGTAGTTGAGCTTTGAATGTGGAAAGGTAAACACCAGGTTTCAGCCTTTGCCCTAAGTGGAACCTGAGGGGAAACCCTATCCCTAGGTCTGTACACTTAGTCCCTACTTCTGGGTTATTAGTACCCGGGATCTTAATCCCTCTATTTCTTCTGTCGGAGCGTGAGCTGCTCAACTAGCTACCTTTCTATTACTCCTAGAATGATCTATGACAGAGTATAGCTGTACTTTACTAGGGCCTTTCCGCCTAGGGATCATGCCCATTCCCTTCCAGCCTGCAAGGTTGGGCTAAAGCAATGAACACTGACCGCATGGTTCCCATTACCTTTATACTTTTACACAGTGCCATCTAGTGTACACTGTGAGAACTACAGGGGTTACATAAGCACCAAGGTCCCCATTAGGACCCATTAGGCGTCCATATCATTAGGAATGTGCCTGTTAGAAATATGTGAGGGTGTCTAATTTTCACATCCCTACACACTGTTTTGTTATTTTGCCAGTTTTGTGTGCGAAACATTTAGAGGGCCAAAAATATGGACAGAAGTTCCTGCTACAATGTATAGTTGTGATGGGGAGGTGTCAATCCCCTAATTGAACATAGCAAAATCAATGTATTTTGTCATATTATACAGAATGGAATTTTGCACCCCTTGCCTTCCACAACAACCAGTCAGATCAGGACTCTCCACCTTGACTATATAATGAGCTGTTCAGGCACCTAAAAGTTAAAATGAGCCTTTCTAACATTGTAGGGCAATGTATATGCTATCGCAATGCTGCTTATTTTGTGACAAAAAGTCATGCAATTTCCCTCCCCACCCCTAATTTGCATATGCAAATAGGTGTTCGGATTTGGTTTGGCTGGGCCGAAGGATTCGGCCGTATCTGAATCCTGTTCAAAAAGGCCGAATCCTGGCCGAATCATAAGCCGAATACTGGATTTGGTGCATCCCTAATAAATATGCCCCTGGAATTAGGGGCATGATAATTACAGTTGGCAGTAATATCCGGATACATACCACGCAAGAGAATTATCCCAGTGTTCTGTCACTCGGCTCTTGTCAAGGGGAAGGAATTAGATAGCCAGACTATCTGCTCTTCTAATAACTGTGTGTTGGATGGTGTGTATGGCGTTTCTGTAAGGTGCCTTCAGGTGTCACTGTGTACATGAGTTATACTGTGTATACATTGTACCTTCTGGACTGCTTTAAAAGTGATGTTACTGTTGTGTAATGGCTGCATGAGTCTGCTAATAAAGCACTGTTATAATATGCTCATCCTCAGCTACAAAAACACAACAAATTGGCAGCAAGATGTCTCTTATACCTCAACAGCAGCCTGCACCTTTTTTCCCAAACCCTGGTGAGCCTGCCATACCTTTCACTGCTTGGATCCGTATGTTTGACAATCAAATTATTGCTGCTGACCAAGGGGAGATTTCTGCTGCTAGAAAGTGTGCTTTACTTATTCACTGCCTGGGAACAGAGGGCAGCGTATATTTTATACATTACCATTACCTGATGAGACTTATGAAACTGCACTTACTGCTATAAAGAACTTTATCATGCCAAGAGTAAATGTGGTTGCTGAAAGATATAAATTCCACTAACGTCAACAATAAAATGGCGAACCCACAGAACAGTTTGGAGCAGCTTTGAAAGAGCTGGTTGTTACCTGTGAGTTTGGGAATCTAACAGATGAAATTCTAAGAGACCAAATAGTGGGGAAAAAAAACTCTCCTTGCATTAGAGAGAGACTGCCCCTGGAGCAGGATTTAACCCTTGCAAAGGCTATTACAGTTGCTAGCCAAATTGAAACAGCAGTGGCAGAGGCTAAAACTCTCAGTCAGGGAACTGTTAGGAATGTATAGATTGTGAATCCGGTACTGTGGCCTAATAATGCACAGTCACAGGCAAAATACAGTGCTAAAGAAAGGCATTCACTGCAAACCTGTGCAGAAAATACTAATAAAAATACTGCTTCTGCTGTTGTTCAACACAACACAGCAAATCATGCTACATGTACTGCAAAAGCTGTACAGTGCCCCAAATGCAGAAAGTAAGTACACTTTGCTAAAATCTGCCATAGTTCTGCTAAACATGTTCACGAAGTTACTACTACTAATTTTACAGTATTAAGTGTGGATAAACCTGGTACATTTATTCCAGACAAGTTTATATGCACTGTCAATGTAAATACTGCTTCTGCTAACAAGGGACCCTCTATTAACCTGATGCTTGATATAGGTTCAGCTGTTTCTATATTACCAAAGGATATTTTCATGAAATACTTTGCAAAAGATACTTTTGTTGCACCTGCCCTGTGACTGGTGAGTTAATTCCTGTGCTTGGTTGCTTGTCAGTACCTGTACAATTTGAATCAAATACTGCAAAATGTGACTTTAGTGTACTGCTATACTTGGAAGGGATCTCTTTGCTGCATTAAACCAACAATTAATTGATGGTCTTATTACTACAGCACTAGTGCCTGCCACACAGCCTGTGTCTTAAATTTCACCACAAAGCAACACTTCCCTGGGTTGTGCAAAGAACTTTGTACACAAAGTTAAAGGGATCCTGTTATAGGAAAAACACAATTTTCAAAACGCATCAGTTAATAGTGCTGTTCCAGAAGAATTCTGCACTGAAATCCATTTCTCAAAAGAGCAAACAGATTTTTTATATTTCATTTTGAAATCTGACATGGGGCTAGACATATTGTTAATTTCCCAGCTGCCCCAAGTCATGTGACTTGTGGTCTGATAAACTTCAATCACTCTTTACTGCTGTACTGCAAGTTGCAGTGAGATCACCCCCTCCCTTTACCCCCCCCCAGCAGCCTAACAAAAGAACAATGAGAAGGTAATCAGATAACAGCTCCCTAACACAAGATAACAGCTGCCTGGTAGATCTAAGAACAACACTCAGTAGTAAAACCCATGTCCCACTGCGTACTATTCAGTTACATTGAGAAGGAAAAACAACAGCCTGCCAGAAAGCTGTTCCCTCCTAAAGTGCTGACACAAGTCACATGACCAGGGGCAGCTGGGAAATTGACAAAATGGCTAGCCCCATGTCAGATTTCAAAAGTGAAAATAAAAAAATCTGTTTGCTCTTTTGAGAAATGGATTTCAGTGCAGAAGCTCTGCCTCACATGTCCAATTCAAGTAAAACTACGGACATCTTACAAAGCAAATGGCCAAATGCTGAGAAGAAACTCAGCCCTTATCTTCAACCTTACTGCAGGATTAGACACAAACGGTCCTTAGAAAATTGCTATGCTGTCCATGGAGCTCACCGTTTACTGGTACTAGAGACCTTGGGAGAAAAGCTCATAAAACTTGCACATGAGAGTCATCAAGGAATTGTACGTACAAAACAATGACTGTGAGAACCATACTGGTGGCCAGCAATGGATGCAGATGTGGTGACTTCCATTCATTCCTGTGTTACTTGCCAGACTCATGACAAAACAGCTATCACACATACACCACCACTTCGGCCAGTACCATTCCCTGATTCAGCATGGAAAACTTGCTATTGATATTGTGGGCCCTTTTGCAGATGCTCCTATAGACTGCAGATTTGCTATAACTCTGATTACAGTAAATGGCCAGAAATTGCAATTGTTTCTCATATAACATCAGCTACAGTAATAACATTTCTGTTTACAGTTTTTAGCAGAGAAGGTAAATAGTGATGGGCGAATTCGCTGCGAATTCCTGCGATTCACAAAACACCATTGAAATTTCGCCCGGCGAAAATTTGCTGGCGTCTCGTTTTGGATGCCCGTGCCCATTGCCGGTGTCCAAAAAATAGAAAATATAATTTCACAAGAGGGATTACTGTCTGACCCCGACCATGTCACCGCTGTAACACAAGCACCCACTCCATCTGATTTTCAGACCTTATGAGCTTTCCTAGGTCTTACTTCATGGTATTCTAAATTTATTCCCAATTATGCTTCAGTTGTGGAGCCACTTAGAGCACTACTACGTGGAACTTCAAGTCTAGTTTGGTCAGAGACTGCTCAACATGGTTTTGAAATAGTGAAACAGTTAATTGTGAACAGTCCAGCACTAGCTTTATTTGATCCGGTAAAAAAAAAAATGGAGGCCGGCGTCCAAAAATCTTTAGAAATTAGTGAAAAATTTGGCGAATCAAAATGCCGCTGATTTGCCCATCAAAGGTAAACCAGAGGATATAATATCATGCAACAGACCACAGTTTGTCTCATCTGAGTTTGAATTCTTTCTGAGAGAGAGGGATATTGTGCATAGAAAATCTTCAGTGTATTACCCACAAGCAAACAGAAGTCTAAAAGAAGCACTACAGACTGCAAACCTTACTGGGAAATCTTGGAAAGTATTTAGAACAGAGTTTCTACAGTACATAGCTACAGAGCAATGTGCCATGCAACAACCCAAGCATCTCTTTATTGTTGTTTATTACATTTACCGAACTGCTTTCCTACTATAGGCAGAATATGTTGTGTTTGTGCAAGGTGCCTTTAGGTGTCACTGTGCACATGAGTTACTGTGTATACATGGTACCTTCTGGACTGCTTTAGGGTCAAATTCACTAAGATCTGAAAATTCGCTAGCGTTCGCTTCGCTAGCGTTCGCTTCGCTAGCGTTCACTTCGCTAGCGTTCGCCGCACTCCGCCAGGCGAATTTTCGCCAGCGCTACACAAATTCACTAAAGTGCGAATTTACGCTCAGGTCAGCGAACGGTAGCGTAGTTGCGCTAGTGTTACTTCGCTAGGCAGAGCACTGTTACAATAGCGAAGTCTAATTTGCATACGGCGGGAACTTTATGTTATAATAGAAGTATATGTTACAGCCACTACATTCCACTACACAAGCCCAGGAAACCTTTAATAAATTAAATAAAGCTGTCCTATTGCCCTACATGTGACCCCTATATAGTTGTGTTGCCATATGTTAGGAAATGTAGGGGGGTAGGAGGGTAACCCCCCAAAAAAATATCGATCTTTTTCAGACTATCACTCTTGTATGCTAAAATACGCCAGGGACTTAGAAAAAATTTAAAAAAAAATTTCAACCTCCTATCTATTGTTTTGAACTTCGCCTGGTCTGTCTAGCGTAAGTGCTAACGTTAAAGAAAATGTTCATCTTAGTGAATTTGCGAATTTAGGATCCTTCATCAGTGCGCAACTTCGCACCCTTACACCAGGCGAAGTTGCGCACTGATGAAGGATACTAAATTCGCAAATCTACTATCTACTATCTACTTCACTAGTTTTCCGAAGTTACAAACTGACGTCATGCTGGCGAATTAGCGCTAGCGTTAGACGCTTTACGCAGTAATGAATTTGCCCCATAGAGTTTCTGTTTCTGTTGTGTAATGGCTGCATGAACCTGCTAATAAAGCACTGTTATACTCTGCTCGTCCTCAGCTACCAAACACAACAGCATGTATCTGTATTTAACCAATACTTAACACTTAATTTAACCATGTTTTTAAACTATTTTTATGTAAGGTACTTTTTTTCTGATAAAGATGTGTTTTTGCATTACCACTCCTGATCTTTTTTTGATATAGATAACTATATTTGTATTCTGTCTAAATTTGTCCTTATTGGGGGACCAAATTTGATTTTAGCACCTCCTTTTCATTATTATTATTAATATTATCATATATGGGCTATTTGTATTGCTGAACCAAGAGTTCCCTCCAATTATACTTATTTATCTCTTGTTTTCACTGCCACTCTGAAAACAACAGCTATGATCTTTACATATTTTTCAGTCCTGTTAAACTTAATGAGAGTAACAAATATTTTTTCCCCAAAAAATAAGTTTTGTAGTACTAAAAATAAGTGGCATGTAGTACTAACGGAATCAATTGAAAAATAAAATTAGAACATCAGTTTGAATTTGGAAGCATGCAGTTACTTCCCTTATTTTAAACTATAAGGGCATAGCTTACCATATAGACAGAAAAACCAGCCTTCATTTGACTATACAAGTGGTATATAAAATTCTCCTAAAATGCATCTTTTCTGAAAAAATAGCACAGTTTTGCCTTTAGGTTACTTGCCTGCAGTTAAAGGGCAAGGAAAGTGTAAAATAGAATAAGGCTAGAAATGCTGTATTTTGTATACTAAACATAAACATGCACTTACTGCACCACAAGCCTAATTAAACAAATTATTTATGCTTTCAAAGTTGGCCACAGGGGGCTGTCATCTTGTAACTTTGTTATACATCTTTGCCTGACACTGGCAGTGCACATGCTCAGTATGGTCTGTGCTGCTTAGGGATCATCATAAATGATCAAAAAACAAAGCTGCTTGAGTTCTGCATGGCTGGTAAGTAAGGCAGGGGCTCCCCCTGCTGTTCATAAGTGATTGTTTCCCTGCCAGAAGCACTAAATGAAGGGAAAATTTCACTGCATACAGCCAGGTTTCTTATAAAAACGGTACACATTTTAAAATTAAAGTATATGGTAGATAGATTTCTTTTTCATTAAAGAAAGTAAAAATGGGATTTTATTTCTTTGCCTTTCCTTGCCCTTTAAAATGTATAAAACTCTGAAATTCATTTATTCCCTTCTGATTTGCCCAGTATTGCAATTATGTTGTAATTAATATCACTATTACATTACTAATGTTAATAAGATAACGAGTAAAGTATTCCCTGCTGTGTAAATGGGGATATTTAAGTCACAAAGGAGATCTATGCAGATCTATAAGGCTGCAGGCTTGTGGCTTTGTAACTAATCAAATGTCTCTGCTGACTTGAATAAACGTTCCTGGGCACAGTAGGAGTTACTTACAATTATTCATTATGCTGCTGTATGTGGAAATGCTTATGAGACCTGCATTTATTATAACAAAGTAAAGAAAAAAAACTGCAAAAAATAGTAATGCAATGATTCATTTTACATTAGAAAAAGATCTGGACAGGTATTCAAATGATTGATAATCATCATCATCGTTTATATAGAACCAACAAGTTGCATAGTACTTTACCTTAGTTTATAACAAATGGTGAATAACAAACAAGGTTTTACTTTTTTTTTCAGTTTTACTATTTTGTTCTGAAAAAGTTATCCTTTTAATAACACTTCTATATTTTTATAATATATTCCTATCATATTTTACAAATGTAGCAAATTTTATATATTTTACTTTCTCTCGTTTCTCTCTTTTTTATTACAAACGTAAATAATAAAAGAATAAAATAAGGAAGGATAAAAGAGAACAAAATTGTTTAGGAATTGAAGACTGATTATGCTGTTTAATACAGTAATTATGTAGTTCTTTATTTGGGAGGCCCAATGTCAAATGACTAATAGCTTATTATTTTATTATTTTTATTACTTGCTAGACTGTTCCATATTATACATTATCAATTGTCAAACATTAACTCCTAATTAAATAAATGCTCTGAACCAAAAGACATTAGCATAGAGCTGTAGTGCCAGGCCAAGGGGTACTTGCACCCAAGACAAGTGCATCTTGTCCTGACTCCCATTTGCTCCCCTCACCTCCCTACACTGCCACCACAGCACCAGAAACCTCCCTCCCAGCAGCCACAACCCCCCTGCCCCCTGACCATATAGTAATTCTTTTGTAATTGTGCACCCTAGCCAGCTGTTTACTCTACCTAACCCTA
The DNA here is from genome assembly GCA_024363595.1 of Xenopus borealis. Classification (NCBI taxonomy): domain Eukaryota; kingdom Metazoa; phylum Chordata; class Amphibia; order Anura; family Pipidae; genus Xenopus; species Xenopus borealis. The sequence goes on along the minus strand of CM044435.1, from coordinate 76,919,416 downwards.
GTTCTGTACCTGATGACTAGGTTTAATCAGTAAGGATTACACCAGCCAAGAATGAAAAAAAAAAACAACAACTAGGCCAACACCTCTCAAAGCTCGGAGAATGTTCTAAACCCTGGCTTTAACTTATCCAGTTAATAATTTCCCCCGCACTCCTGCCTTACATTAATTACTCCATCACCAATAATTGCAACATAGTTCTATCATGAAGACCTGATATATTTTGGCCAACTGTGGCACTCAAAAGAAATATAATTTTTTTGTTTGAAATTAGTGATGGGCGAATTTATTCGGCAGGGGCGAATTCACAGTGAATTCCCGCAATTCGCTAAACGCCAGCGAAAATTCGTTTTGCGAATATTTTCGAAAAATTTTCGGTGAATTGAAACTTGGTAGATTCGTCCATCACTATTTGAAATGTTTGACATAAACAAGCTAGAATTTAACAGTAGTCCAATGTTGGACTGTGAGACAAACTTATTACAGCTTAGGGTGTTTAATGTCTTAGCAGAATGATACATCAGCGCTGCAAAATATGTTGGCGCTATATAAATACATTTTATTATTAATAATAATATGCCATGAAATTAACTTTGCAGTATGATCATAACGAGGATGATGTCAATACTGAAGGATAAAAGTATGTTTTCAAAAAGGCCAAAAGCTAGACATATATTTACAGATCTAAGCTGTTTAAAGGAGAACTAAAGCTTAACTAAATAAGTAGGCTAGAAACATTGTACATTATGGGGCAGATTTATCAAGAGTTGAATTTTGAAGTGAAAATACTTCAAAACTCTAACATTGATTTTGATTCAAATAGTTTTTTCGATTGAAAACGGACCATAAAAATAGGTCAGTTTTCAGTGGAATTGAAATAGTTAGAATCGTTCGATTCAAATGATTTCCTCCAAAAATATTTTTAATCCTCAAAAATTTCAGAAAGACTCCTAAAAGGTTATAGGAGGTCCCCCATAAGCTAAAACAGAAATTCGCCCAGTTTAAGGTGGAGAAGGGTCAAATTAAAAAAATTTCAATTCCAATAGAATTATTTCAATTTGAATTGAATTTTGGCATATTCGATAATCAAAGTACCCAAAAATTACTTGGGCTTCTGTACCAGTCCAAGGCAACCACAGCCCTTTATCAGTGAAGATTTGTAGGCCTAAAGAGGATGCCCAGACATTCATGATATTACATGTCATTTTTTAAGGCAAGCTGGTAGGACAACAAGATTGAAAATGGAGATCTAAACCTAGCAATGGCTAATAGAGGAAAACAACCCCACACTCTGATTCTGTACTAGAGGGACAAAAGGTGCAAGCTAGAAGAGTCAGTCTATGAAGGACTCTCTGAGAATATGCTTAGGAGAAAATGTGTCCAGTCAACAAGCTCCACTTTATAGACAGACCATTTGCTACCCTACAAGAAAAAAGAAAAGAAAACCACTTCACAAAGGGTTTAGAACTGAGGAGAAAGAAAAGACCCCAGTATGCCTAGTAGCTATCCTAGATAGTCTTGATATGGAGAGTACCAGGAAAAATTAAGATCTACAGTATGTGGATAGAAATGCAAAATGAGATAGTAATATTACAAATATCATATGAAATATTAAGCAATTGTAAAAGAAATCCCAAAGATAAATTAAACATTATCTTGGAATAGACTTTCAATGGCAAATATGTTCTTCATTATTGATTGCTGTTATAAAGAATAGAATACTGGGTAAAATCTTCCCTTTGCACAATGAATATGAACAGTAAATGAATAGGCAAGACAATAATGAGACATCAGTATTCAAATTTTCAGATGAGAGTGGAGATTTATGGGAAAAGGAATGTATTTTTGTTTTGGGGAAATTAGGTTTCAGAGAAGAGAAGGGCTTCCATAAGTAAACAAGAGAGTAAATAAGAAAACGTAAGGTCTGATGTGTTACATTAACCAGCATAGAAATAAAACTGAATTTCACTGTATTTTGTCAAAGAAACAGATATATATTTGTTCAGAACATTAGCATACAGAATACATATTCACAATATTAGTAAGCAGAAGACAGACTTATGCTGAATAGTGAGGCAGCGAAATAGGGGAATGAGACAGATGAGATGGTGAAAAGAGATTCAGAGGGGAGATGGACAATTCCTGAAATATATTTAGCTACCTATATTTAACTACCTGAAATTGAACTTGTTTAATATTTTGGTTTTACTGTAATGGTTAATAAAACAGTCCAAGGTATCATGAAAAAACATGTCTTACCTAAATCAGACACATAACAGGCCTCTCTTCACTAAGGTCTGGAGTCAGCCATTTGTAACAGGGTCACAACCTATTATGCCCTTCTTCAAGCTGTGGCTGATAAGAGCCATTCCATGTAGAGGGGGGAAAGCCCAAGGAGGAGAGTTTAAAGTTCAAAGCAAGGCCCCTCATAGGTGAAGTGAAGGCCAGCCATAACACATACTAAAATATATTCATCCTCATAGAACCCATACCTGTTGTACCAATAGTATAAGAAACTGGTGATGGGTTCAAGGTAATATCCACTTTCAGGTGAGTCCAAACTTGACTAGGTTTGGTACTCTGTATATCAAATGTGAATATCTGGGCAGGGGCAGGTCATACAGTATTGATGTTTAGTATCTATGGACTCCATGAGATAATTAATAACCAATGAATATAGTATCATATCCCTCCTAGGTTCCTATAAGGAGTTATGATCGTTATATTCTTGGTCCAGTCCCTTCTCACAGGATTTTATTGCTAGGCAATAAAAAACTCAATCTGTGTGCTGCTAGGCCATGCCCCCTTACATTCCTGAGGGAGGGCAGAGTCTGCAGTTACCTGATGCCCTGAAATCACTGATAAATAGTCAGCTCTTCTGACTAAGATTTGGATTTACTTTGGAGGACCAATGGCGATTGGAAATTATCCCATTTGTTTCTCCCTTGACTCCAGGACCAGGAATTCTATAACCTTAAACCAGGGGCCCACCATAAAACCTTAGACCAGGGGCCCACTCTCAGTACTAATATTCATCTCCTCAATGAAACCCTAATCTCCTAGTTTGTTTTCTTTACATACTATAATCAATTATTCCATCTATTTAGCCTCTTTCTTCTCATAGAAATAGAGAATGGCCATGAAATAGGCCAAAAGTTTAGCAGCATGAGGGCCCACTGACACCTTGGCCCACCGGGAGTTTTCCTGGTATTCTGGTGGGTCAGTCCGACACTGACTTTTTGTATTTGTATTATTGAACGTATGTCTTTTTCTGTAACATCTTAAATTACACTGTTATACCTTTTATAATATTAAAGAGAATTTAATAAATTTGTTATTGATGCTCTAAAAGAACCTAGCCTGAAAGAGAGTAACTGTAAGCCTTAACTCTCTGCATGCTGAATGGAAATGCTAGTCTGTCTGTATGATAGTTAACCATTTGTGGTAGGAAGTGTGTGTTTCAATTACATTAACCCTTCCACTACTAGAGTACCTGGTTTCTCTCAACAGTGTGAAGTTGGGAGTGGTGGCAGCAAGTTTGTGTGGGTATTGGTTGGTGTTTGGGGTGCTGTTATGCTAGTCTAACCTGTGTGCAAGGTGGGTGATAGACTGAGTGAGTGACCCCTGATTCCCCCTCCGTGTCCGTGACAATAGGTTTCTGAACTATAAGTAAATTTGCAGAATTAAAGTTGCACTGTAGGTAAATTCTGAAATTCTGAAAGTTTTTTGGAACCAGGTTTGATCATAGAACATTTTTTTTATATAGTGAAAACTTTTCAATGTTTATAGGACCTTCCAGGGCGAAACATTTTGTTCAACAAAGAATTACAGGTCATTTTAATTTGTCAAATTATATTATTCGGTTTGCCCTTAATTTTGTAGTTTACAGGAAATATGGATGCCAGAGTGTACATGTCACTGATTGCTTTTGTGGACTGAATTGTGTTAATCTGCCTTTGTTCTATTGATTATGCCTATCCTTAAATAAAATCATCCTAGACAACAAGTTCCCACCCCTCTCAGTAACAGTCGATGAAGATACTGAAATCTTAGAAAATTTGATAAATCCCAGTAAAAGATAAATAATGGAACACCAGAACTGGTTTGTAATGTTTGAATTATTCAGTACTCTGCACATTTTTGTGTTAAACAAAGACAAGAAAGGAAAGACTAGGAAAGGTGAAAGGGTTTATCATACAGAAACTACAGTATGTACAATTTTAGACATGACATTAATCGTGTACAAGGGTTAACTACCTTAAAAACTGCAGTGCCATGAGTAAAAATGCTGCTTTTGTATGAGAAATGATTGTACAGAGGCTTTTGACTGCACCTTTATAAACGAGACCTGATAAGAGCGAATGAAATGTGACTACAAAAAAACCCAAACATTTTAGAACATTCAACCTGATAAAATCACCTGAACATTTGTCTTGTGGTTGTGGTATTTATATTCTTGTTCATCCACAGGGCAATGTATATGGACTATAAATGGCACTTTAAACTTACTTCATATTTCTCTTACAGTTAGCTTATAAATTCACTTCAGCTAAAAGCACTTTAAGCTTCAGAGGCACATATACCATTGTGTTATACACTATACTCATGTAGGGCAGCGAAAAAGAAAATCTTTTTACCAATTTGGTTTGGTACTATAGTTTACGTTCTGTCGCTCATCTAAACTTCCTCTGCGTGCTAAGATTGAGAGATGAGTTGTAATTTCCAATTAAAGGAATTGTTCAGCATAAAAATAAAAACTGGGTTAATAGATAGGCTGTGCAAAATAAAAAATGTTTTCAATATAGTTAGTTAGGCAAAAATGTAATGTATAAAGGCTGGAGTGACTGGATGTCTAACATAACAGAATACAACAGAACATCCTACTTTTCTGCTCTCTAAATCGGAGTTAGTCAGCGACTTGAAGGGGGGCCACATGGGACATAACTGTTTAGTGAGTTTGCAA
>CM044435.1:76839285-76913032 GCA_024363595.1 Xenopus borealis | reverse complement strand
GTTAGGGCCTGGGGGGTTTCATAGCCCACCTTTATAATTTCCAGAGTTCTAAATAAATATTGCCAGCTCAAAGTATCGAATGCTTTTTCAGTATCTAATGCCAAAAGGCACAAGGGTGTGTTTAATCTATTCGCATGTATCACCAAGTTCATAATCTTCTGGTGTTCATAATCTTATCTGGTGCCTGCCTACCTGGCATGAAGCCAATTTGATCATTATGGATAATATTAACCAAGATTTAATTAAATCTGGAAGCTAATATTGAGGCCAGAATTTTGATATCTACATTGAGTAACAATATTGGTCTATAATGTTTTGGGGCTAATATATTCTTATTCGTTTTTGGATGACTGATATCCTTGCTTCATTCATCTCTGGAGGAACTAACATCCCTTTCACGTCCCCTTTTTTTTACACCAGCAAATTTTCGGCAGGCGAATTTTCACTGGCGTTTCACGAATTTAGTCGCTGGGGGCGAATCGCGGGAATTCGACGCGAATTCGCGCCTGGCGAATAAATTCGCCCATTACCACTAAAAACCCCTTATCTAATTTCCAGATTGGGTGTATTAAGGCAGGAGCCTGCAAGTCTAGAACTGACACTACCACATCATGGTCAGACCAAGCACACTGCAGAAGCCTAGACTCTAGCAGGGCACCTGCGTCTGAAGACTGTCAAAATATAGTAAATTCTCGAGTAGCTATTGTAGGGGTGAGAATAGAATGTGTAAGGTATTAAAAATCATATATATGCCTTGTTATACAATGTCCCATGTATCACAATGTATTGACCTTTATCATCAATCTTGGTTTCAGAGACTATAAATGGAAAACGTCTATTAAAGAAAATTGCAACACCTCTATGTTTGCTAACATCTTAGGATAAAAAATACATACCAAAATCCTTATTGAAAAATTTAGGAAATTAGCGTTTTGCAAAGTGCATATCTTGCAGACATAATATGTCTGGAAAGAGACGATGATACATCTAAAATGCTACTCTGCGTTTATTCTGAGAATTCAGTCCCTGCACATTATGAGAAATTATTTTAATTGACATCTGAATAAAACCCCTTGCAGCTTAAATTCCTTAGCATAGAAATATCTTTGACATCTTGTATATAGAGCCTCTTACTGCTTAACATCATCCACATAGAAATATCCTGTATGTTCTTATTAATATCCCCCTGTCCACCCAGCTACCTGAGCACAACAACTAAGATACTCATATCCCCCTGACCACCCAGCCACCTAGACACAACAACTGAAATACTCATAGACAAAAATAAACAAAGAAAATATCAAAAATGTACATGAAACCTTAATGGTAAACCACCATTTCTAAGTACCCTTTGCTGGCAATTCTCTACTACATAGGAGGACATACTGGGGGGGACTCCTGTTGGGTTAGCAAAGTCCCAATTCCTGCATAGTTGTTAAGTGGCTCCATATCTCCATAGTTACATAGTTAAATTAGTTTGAAAAAAGATAAAGTCCATCAAGTTCAACCCCTCCAAATTAAAACCCAGCACACACACACACACACACACACACACACACACACACCTATACTCTTTCACACAAACAATACAGTATATGACCATAGCTACACTAACTGTAGAGTTTAGTATCAAAATAGCCTTTGATATTATGTCTGTCCAAAAAATCATCCAAACCCCTCTTAAAAGCATCAACAGAATGAGCCATCACAACATCACCCGGCAGTGCATTCCACAACCTCACCGTCCTCACTGTGAAGAACCACCTGCACTGCTTCAAATGAAAGTCCTTTTCTTCTAGTCTGAAGGGGTGGCCTCTGGAGTGGTGATCCTCTTTATGGGTAAAAAGGTTGCTGATATTTGTCTATAATGTCCTCTAATGTATTTGTAAAGTGTAATCATGTCCCCTCGCAAGCGCCTTTTTTCCAGGGAAAACAACCCTAACCTCGACAGTCAACCCTCATAATTTACGTAAGTCTTCGATTCCTCTAACCAGTTTAGTTGCACATCTCTGCACTGCTGAAAACTGCTGAGAAAAAAAAAAGAAGAGAGAAGAAAAAAAAAGCTTCTCTGCTTTCTTCCCCAACACTCGGGACAGCATTACAAAGTTCCTCTTATTAAGTAGGCCAAATCTGACCTCTGATGGTTTGCTAATCTACTTTGAGCATACAGTGGCTTAAAAAAAAGTCTTGCTATAATAGAACATCTGCCTATAGTTTATAGGCCCTCCATTGGGTTTTCTGCGAAATACAAGATCACTTTAGTCAATCTTTTTCTACGTTAGTCCTTGTTCGTACTGATCTTTGCTCCCTTGGCGGTGAATGCATAACTGGTTTGACTGTTTAAAGACTGGCACTTGTGACCACTCCGAGTCCGAGCGCGGCAGGGCAGGTAATTAATCCTTTCCCTGTATAGGGGCCGTTCTAGTTTCTTCCAAAAGTACCAATCCTTCAGAGCTCTTTGTATCCTCTCTATATGGAGATGCTCCTCTGGTAAATCTGGCAGTAGCTTACACAGTACCCCCTTCATTAATCCCATAAGGTCTGTTACCGACTCTGGTACACCCTGAACTCTCAGGTTGCCCCTTCTTGTTCTATTCTCTAGATCCTCCAATTTATTTTCAAGCTGGAGGATCTGCTGCAGGTGCAAATTGAGCTGCCTCTGGTCATCTTTTAGTGCTTCAGCACAGGAGTCCGAGTGCCGCTCAAGGCTGTCAACTCTCTCTCCCAAATCTTTAATCTGGTGTGTAAAGACTGCCATCGCTGCTGCTAACTTCATTTTAAATATCTCGGAGGGCTGCCTGCACCTCCTCAGAGTGTTACTGTCGATCTTGCTCTTGTTCAGCGTGTGTGCTCGAAGATGGCAGCTGCACACTTTCAAATGATCGACACTGGAACATTGTTGGCGTTCGTGACTGCTGATTTTTCTTTGTCAACGTAGGACCTATGTTCCTACACCGCTCCATTCCTATTTGCTAATATCACACACCTGGTAGCTTTTGCAGCGGTTTGTTTAGCTTTTTATACTGTAGCTTAAAACATGCAGTGCGGGTGCAAAGCTAATCACAGACCCATCTTGCCTGTTCAGCCTCAGACATGCGCCCCTCCTGCGATTCACAAAACGCCAGCAAAATTTTGCCTGCCGAAAATTCGCCGGCGTCTTGTTTTGGACGCGCCCATTGCCGGCATCCAAAAAATGGATGCCATCGTCCATTTTTTAGCCACCAGCAATGAGACCCCGGCTTCGCAAAATTTTTCGACAAAGTGAAACGCCGCCGATTCGCCCATTACTACTGACAAGTAGGGATTTTTCCTTCGAACACTATTCAGCAGCACCTCTCTGCCATCTCCCGCGCCAAGCTCTAATAGGGACATTGGTCATTCAGAGGATTTTTTATAGTTTTTCTTTTAATTTCTTTTTATTGGAGGAGACATTTTTTTAAGGCTTTTCCAGTTTTTGAGGAGAGACTTCGGCCAGATAAACAAACTCCTCACTCCAACGCATTTCACTGACTTCGATCCGCTTTCTCAAGGACTGCATGTTTTCTACATCACTTCCTTCCCCCTTATACTGGTCATCCTTAATGCTTACCATTATTAACCCTTACCTAAAAACAATTATTTATACATTTTATTGAATATCATTCACTATTACATTTTCTTAAAACCATTTTAAAACATATTCAAAATCAATTCATAGCACTAAACAATTACTTGAACCATAAATGCTGCTAGGTCTATATCCACATTTAAACCATTCCAAAAACCTATTCATATTCAATTCAGAGCACTAAACAATACATTTAAACCATAAATGCTGAGAGATCTATATCCACATTCAAACCATTCAGCACCATTGTGTTTAATTTATAAATCCAGTGGGTTTCCCATTTCCTCAGCCTATTAACCCTATCTCCACCACTCTCATTTTCATCAATCATTTCAATGGCCATTATTCTTAAAGGAATTGTTCAGTATAAAAATAAAAACTGGGTGTTCCATGTGGATGTTTAATATAATAGCCAGAATGCAACTTCCTGCTGTTTCAGCTCTCTTGGACTGGTTACCCTGGTGACCAGGCAGTAACCAATCAGTGACTTGAGGGAGGGCCACAGGGGCCATAACTGTTGCTTTTGAATCTGAGCTGAATGCTGAGGAGAAATTGCAAACTCACTGAAGAGTTCTGTCCCATGTGGCGCCCCCTTCAAGTCGCTGACTAACTCAAAGTTAAAGAGCTGAAAAGCAGGAAGTTGGATTCTGGCTATTATATTAGACATCCAGTCACTCTAGCCTTTATAGTTTGCATTTTTCCCTGACTAACTATATTGGAAACATTTTTTATTTTGCACAGCCTATCTATTTACCCAGTTTTCATTTTTACACTGAACTATTCCTTTAACCCTTCAGAACTTCCATTATGGCATTCCCTGCAGTGATTTGACAAAGAGTGGGTTTTTCTTATATTTGTTAAATGTTCAGAGAACCTTGTTTCCTAATTGTTCTCCCTACATATTGCAGACCACACACACACACTGTATCATATATACGTATTACAAACATGCTTTTACAATTTATTCTCTCCTTAATCACAAATTCCTGTTTGGTTACATTTGATTGAAACTTGGTAATTTTCCTGCCCCCTAAATATCCACATGTAGTGCATGTTTTTTGTTGCATTTATACATCCCACTAGGTATTTCATTGTTCCACAATCCTTTCTGTGGCTTTAGTTCTTTATTTCTTATCACTGGGTGCAATCATATTTTTAATTGTTCTTGCTTTTTTATACACTATTATACACTATAAACACACACACATAAAAGTTATATTAAAAAATTGCCACTGATAAAACCATGAATTTTTGCCACAAATCTGTGGCGGATAAACATATTAGTTTACCCCTACTACCAGACAACAGAAGACAGAACTGTGTTTACTCAGCAACCGATTTGCGAGCAGTACATATATTTCACTTCTCTGTGAGCAACCGTATCCAAGATTAGGCATTCCCTAAATAACATATTGAAAACATCCAAAATTTTAAGATAACCATTGGTTAGTTCATTGGTTATTTTATTATCTAGCCACGTGAAGAAGGGCAAGTTGTATCAATGCACATTTTTGATTAATACAAATAATCATTTGCCAGTGAAGTTTGAGTTGACCACAAAGCTCAAACATAGACCTCAAATAGTTTATGTAAACTTATGTAAACTGAAATAGTTATTAAAAGAGTCTTTTGCTTTGTCTCACAAGACTGAAAAAAGACTGGGCCAGATAGTACCAAGCACAGACCGATTCCAAACAATGATGGGCTTAGTAAAATAACCATAATAAATAAAATACTAAAATGACTTTCTTTTTCACTTCATTTGAAACAAGACAAAGGTTGTGTTATTGCCAGTTTCTTTAGTTAGTCCCTTTTGCTGCTTTTTTAAATTACAAAATACAAACTTTGCAGAAAATATTGTTTTTGTGACCATCTTCATTCTCTCCCTCTTAACACAAAAGCATTTGGATCATGAGTTTGCTTGAATAGGCATTTATATCCATTTTGAAATGATTCTGTCAGTTACGACAAGTTCACTGGTCAGATAACTTAGAAAGCACTACTGGTAAAGTAAAATATCACAATATTACCAGAAGCCAATAAAAAGTATGTACAGTAGAGCCAAGAAATACTTGAGCTATGTTATATTCAAGAAAAGATGACAAGAACTAACCCCTAAAAATATGCTAGTGGTATTTTGAACCATCACCCCAGGGGTTTAGCACTGTAAAAGCATGCTCTGGTACTATTAAACCTTCTGACAGTAAAACTGCACATGAGACCTCTGTCATGCTGATAATTCCAATATAGAATACATTGTTTTTTATGCCATCAGGTAATGTAAATCATGTTGCAATTCTTTGTTAAGGTTGAATTCTCCTTTAACAAATATATTAAAATAATATTGTAAATAGGGTGGAATAAAATGAATGATTTGTTATTTGAGAGACATTTTATCAGTTTTCTATTACATTTATATGTTGGTTATACCATGTAGCCATACAAATAATGGTACTGTTCATAGTTTTTTGCAAACACATTCCATGACACTTAGGGGTTTTTTACTAAACCCCATTTTTCTGGTTGGGCTTTTTGGGGCAAAACCTATAATGTTTTTTTTGGATTAATTACACCCAGATGCTGCAAAAAGCCTGAATCCCAATTGTTCCTAATCTGCCATTGTCCATCACTAATGATGCCACTCATTGCTATATGGAAACCAGAATAAAAACCCCAGTACAATACAGTAACACCTAGATTATTATATTACCATTATATTATTAAAAGTATCATATGTCAATGCATACGTATGTGCCAGTGTATTTCGTTTTTGTACATTGTCTGCTTTAATGCTAGTTTATTTCCCAAATAGAAATGTCACTTCAGTGGACTGTAAGCTGTTCAATAGATGGGAACAATAATTTCATTCCAATATCATTATTTTTATCTAATGTGTTCTGTTAACCTCAAACGTTATTGAGCGTAACAATCCATTTTGAATTAGTCAAACAACAAAAGGTTTACATGTATTCAGTGTAAACACCAAAGAAATTGTGCATTATTTCAGATCTAACAAATGCATTGGTTCCTTCTTAATCATTTCCACTTGAGTAGAAAGACTGTGTTCTATAATGTTTATTTTTTTTGCCAAGAGCTAAGTATGTTTAGACTGTTTACAATGAGAGTTTGTAGTCTGTTTATTTCTCCTTAAATACAGAAAAAAATAGCAACATGTGATTTCACAGTATCCAGTTTTCCATGTAAAAGTTCATGATGTAGGAGGGTAAAGGTTTGCTCATCTTTACTTTAAGCAGTTCCCATAGGGGTAAATCCAGCCTATTTTGATTATGATTCAGACCTTCAACGTTCTGCACAGAGGATCACTCACTACCTTGGCTTATGTTGGGAGTTTCAGTGATGCTATGGGGCTGTTATAAATTGCACTTTTTATGGAGCTGCCATGTAATAAGCATGTAAATAAACATATTTATTAATTTCAACTCTATTCCATATTCTGCATTGGCTCCAGGTTTAAGTAATTGAGAGTAACATAGAGCATGTGCAAAGAAGAAGATGAAGGATAATATGGACATCTTTTGAGACACAGATCTTCCTTGCTAAAGTGCTGTCATTATCTTGGACTGGTACAGAATTATAATGTGTAGCATTGATAGCCTACTTTTTGTTAAGATTTTATTCTAAATCAAAAATGTTCCTGGTTGTTTGTAATTTTCCAGGGGAGTCAGGGGTTCTTAGTCTTTAAAAGTTGGGTTAATGTACATCAACCTACATGCTTGAAAGGGTGGATGGTTGCAGAGCCTGAAGCAGAGGGCCTCAGTAGGAGTAGCTAGTTTCAGGAAATGTTCTGTAATAGCTCACTTTAGAAGCTAGAAGAGTTGTTGATTTAATGAAGACAGAAGCAAGGGTTAGTAACCTGGGGTCATCTGCCAGCAGTCAGGTTCAGGGATAGAGAGATCTGCTTAAGACCCCCCCCTCCCACTGAAAGTAACTTTCCGAAGCTGGGGACTAGTTCACCTGTAAGTGAGTAACACCACTGGTTGAGCCTGTAATTAATGTCCTACCTGTGCCCAATACCATAAATGTAAGTAACTATTGAACTGTTGCAAAGTGTATAATGTACTCTCAACATTAAAGAGACCATGAGCCAGCAAAAAAGGCAGATAAGCCCACTAGTGCCTAAGTAACTGAGTGATCTACCAGTGAGTGTGTGTGTGCTATGAGAGAGGTTAACCCTTTCTCTAGCCTGTCAGTGAGGACTCACCTGAGTAAAGTCATACTGGGATTTGCAACGTACAAGGCCTGTGTCTAAGGGGCAAATTCACAAAAGCACGAAGCATCACACGCTAGCGCTAATTCGCAAGTGTGACATAATTTAGCAACTTTGACAATTTACTAACAGTGTCCCTGGTGTAAATTCACTAGTGAAGTAGATAGACTAGCGCAACTTTGCACCCTTACGCCACGCGAAGTTGCGCACTGATCAGAAGGACAGAACTACACTAATTCACTAAGATGCCCATTTTACCGAACATTACCACTTTATTTCGCAAAGTTCAGACCTGGCGAAGGTCAATACAATACAGTGGGCACAATTAGGCATTGTTTTGGGAAATGTCTAATTTGCATACGGCACAAAGTTAAAAGTATAATAGAACTATATGTTACAGCCACTACAATACACTACACAAGCCCAGGAAACCTTTAATAAATAAAATAAAGTTGTCCTATTGCCCTAAACATGTGCCCACTGTATAGTTGAGTTGCCATATGTTAGGAAATGTAGGGGGGAAGGAGGGTAACTCCCCCCCAAAAAATTACACTATTTTCAGACTATAACCCTAAAAAAAGTAAAAGACACCTTTTTTTTGGGACTATTGTATTGTACTAGATCTGACCTTCCCGAAGTAAAGTCTAGTGCAAGAGGTAACGTTCAGTAAAATGGGCATCTTAGTGAATTAGCGTAGTTTCATCCCTTCATCAGTGCGCAACTTTGCCTGGGGTAAGGGTGCAAAGTTGCACCAGTCTATCTACTTCGCTAGAGAATTTTCACCAGGGACACTGTTAGTAAATCGGCAAAGTTGCAAAATTACATCACACTGGCGAATCAGATGGAGACAAAGCAAAATTTCTCTCATGGTGGCCAAAACCAAGTCTAAGCTTTAGTAATACTCTTGAATGACCTGTGTGCTGAAAGGAAGAATTGTATGTACACCTTTGTATTGTGCATTCATTTGGGCAGATCAATATACATGCACATATATCATTTATAGCTAACTGGGACCCACCATAAAACATTTTTTGTGTTCTGCAGGGGCAGCAAACAAAATTGTAAAGAGTTTGTTTATCCCTAAGTCTGGAACTACACGATGCATGCTCTCCAGATCCAACACAATGAGAGGAAGGGCATGCGACGAGACGGATGCACTGAATTTAATGTAAGTAATAGAACTGTCGCACCTACAAACTACATGCATCCGACACAACATGACTGTCAGATGCATGCAATTTGTAGGTTTCTATTACTTACATTATATTTTGCGCATCCATCTTGACAAATGCGCTTCCTCTCATCACATCCTATCTTAAGAGCAGGCACCGTGTAGTTCCAGCTTAAGGCACTTGTTCAATTGAATCTCCCCTGAAACCTGATAGGGGGCATAATTATAAAGCTGAGCAGTAGTGATGGGCGAATAAATTCGCGAATCACCAGAGAAATTTCGCTTTGAAAAATTCGCCGGAAAAACAAGTCGCGCGTCGTTTTTGACGCGACGCGCCGAAAACGACGCGCACCGAAAACGATTTCCAGAGAAATTCGTGAATTTTTCTGCGAAGCGAATCTCGGGAGATTCGCCCATCACTACTGAGCAGTTGATATACATTTGGTGGATATGTTACCAAAAACATATTCACCATAAAAAGCTGCCTCTGGTAACTTTAAATTTCCTTTTTTAAGATGGAAATTCGGCTTGGCTAGTGAAGTGAGTGCAATAACGCTCACTGCACTAGTAATGCACCCGCTCCAATGCTAAAAGTTGGAGGCAAGGAGCAGGAGGGGTGGTGGCATCGGGGCTGCTGCCTCAGACGGCAGTTGCCCCTGAAACACCCCTGTTTGCCTTATGTTTTTGCATCTTTCCAGTATTCAAATGGGTTGGTTCACCTACAAGTTAATAGAATGTCCAAATCTAAGCATTTTTTCAATTGGTCTTTCATTCTGAAAATGCGGGGTCACTAAAAAATGCTCTGTTAGGCTACAAATGTAATGTTATTGCTACTTTTTATTACTATTATTATTATAGCTTTTGAAGCCCTCTCCAATTCATATTCCAGTCTCTTATTCAAAGCAATGCATGATTGCTAGTGAAATTTGGACCCTAGCAACCAGATTGCCGATGTCGCAAACTGGAGAACTACTGAATAAAAAGTTAACTAATTTCACTGCATCATACTAAAAGTTATTTCAAAGGTAAACAAACCTTTTGAAATAAAATGGTAACTTGATTTCATCAGGGTTCATCTGTGGCTCTAGGCCGTGCATTTTTTTTGCAACCAAGAGGCAATGAGAAAAGAAATGTCAACAAAACGTTTTACTAAGCATCAGAGTATCTTGAATAAAGGAAAATCCTGCCATCTTGATACAACCAATGCAGTATCTGGCTGGCTTTTACTGCAAGGGATATTTCTTTTAAAAATTGTGCGTGTATAACTTATTGTTAGGAGGACCAGACTGCCATCATTACCTAGCACCATGGCACAATCACCATAACATAATGCTGTATGATGGGATTTACAGTAATTTCAATTATTTGCCTTCTTCTTCTGACTCTATCTAAATGGGAGTCACTGACCCCATACAAAAAACAAATCTTTAAATGTATTCTTATTGCTACTTTTTATTACTCATCTTTCTATTCAGTCCCTCTCCTATTCATATACCATTCTCTTATTCAAATCAATGCATGAATGCTACGCAGTGGCATAACTAGATGTTACTGGGCCCCACAGCAAATTAATTTTAGGGCCCCTAACATATCCAAAGTCTGTAATGTTTTACCAGTATGTATTGATATTGTATATGAATGAGAGCCTCATGGGCCCCCTATACCTCCAGGGCCCCCCTGCGACTGCAGGGTCTGCTTCCTCTGTAGTTACGCCCCTGAATGCTAGGGTAATTTGGACCCTAGTAACAAGAGTGCAGAAATTGCAAACTGAAGAACTGCGGAATAGACAGCAAAATAACTAAAAAAACGCAAATAATAAAAACTGAAAAGCAATTGCAACTTGTCTCAGAATAACACTCTCTACATCAAGTTTACCCATGGGTAGCCAACCCTTTTCTCCTGCCACAAACATACATCCTATGTTATTGGCAAGAACATTATAGAATAGAATGCCAGGAAACATCAATGGGAAACACGCTTTGCCTGGCAACATACTAGAACAGCCACTGCCTAGGCAAGGGTTCCAATCAGGCAGTTACCTACCATCTCTAACCCTTGGCCTGGCCCTGGCCACTGCTGCTGTCAGGAAAATGGATAAAAATGCATAGGCTAGCGGAGAGGCATCTGCCCAAAGCCATATGAGAAGAGTTCTGATGTTAGCTGACAAGAAAGTGAAAGAGATTGCATTGCCTTTTACATATATATTTATATATCCGTAGGACTGAGATGGCAGAAATTTTAATAGAGATGGATGTGGCAGCGTTGTTTTGGCATATATGGAGTAAAAGAGCTACAAATGAGCACAGTAAAATTTTTCTTCAACATGATACAGAATAGCATTAAATGAGAACTATAATTTACAATTCTTTGTTAGACTAACAGGAGCATACTAGTATTTCATAGATATTATCTAGTAGAGTTAAGTATAAAACATCTGGACTTTCTGAGTTTTCTGGAAAACATTTCACCACTCATTTGAGCGACTTCTTCAGTTTACCCCACCCACTTATGACATGGGTGACATGCTGCAGAAGAGGGTGGAGTCCAATCTAGATAATCTAAATTGTGGATAGGGAACTACCATACCTTCCAATATTCCTGAATTAACATTAAAAAAATGCTTGGTTTTGCCCAGGTGGTCTTTGCTAAAACCCACCCACTTTCTTGGAAGGCCTTTTCCATTTGGAATTGATGGAATTCTCTGAAGCAAAATATTAACTGGGTCTTGAACAACTTTCTTTACAGCAGGTTTTATCCATTTGGAATTGATGGAATTATCTGAAGCAAAATATTAACTGGGTCTTGAACAACTTTCTTTACAGAATGTTTTATCCTCAATATCCTCAAATCAACAGGTACTATAACAATGGATGGTGCCCCACAAACCATGGTTGTCTTCCAGCTCCACAAATAACAAAAGTACAATCTACAAAAAGCTAGCAATTAAAGCTACAGATTAATACGTTTATTTTCTTCTTAAAAGATGGGTGTGTGGGAGACAAAAATGCATAATTCTGTACATTTTACTGTTACCCTCTGACAGCACAATTCAGCATTTAATACATTATAAAGTTCACACAGTTCTGCAGCTTCCCCCTAGGCACTTTCGTTAAGCTGCATAGGTTTTAGTTTTAGAACATACATTTTGGGATAGCACTGCCAACTGGATTTTCTTAGGGGTCCGAGATAAAGTTTTGGTAATGGTAATTCTAACCAGTTATAAAATATGTGCTGTAATCTTACCTTTTTCTGATTTCTGGAAGTAGATAAATGGATCCCTCTAGTGGTGGAAAGAACATATGGCTGCATAACAAATATGTTCTGCCTCTTGCAAAATATTTGGCTGCATTGCAGCAAAATATACAAAGACATGAATTAGAGCCTCAAAAGAAAATTGTCCCTCTGGTTCTCTTGCTCTGCTGTTTTGGAGTAAATAAACATAATATGGGAAGGAAAAAAGATATGCAAAGGCCTTAATCACTGAAATGCATATGTAAAACATATATTTAGTAATTATAATTTACAAAAGAACAATAAAATACAGCATGGAGGGGTATTGAATATTGAAAAAAATAATGAAAAGAAGGTATAATATATAATACAAATATATGCAAAGTTTACATCTAAATTCTGGAATATGAACATGTATGATGGGGGGGTTAGGAAGTTCCTTTTCTAGAAACAATAGTTGCACAAATTTTGAAATATGAGAATTTTTCATATAATGCATACAGTATGTAACAACTGAAATAAAGAAAATTGGGTTACCAATTATAGAATACGCATTTGTTTAGGATAATATGTAGACAGAGAACAGTTGACTATATTTATTTTTTAAATGTTTTGATTTGTTAGCATGTTTTTTTTTGTCATGTTTTGTTGACCTGATGGTTATGAGGGGTAAAGTCAAGTTAATAAAAAAAAGGAAACTTTGCAAACAAAATATCTCCCAATTAAAGGAAAACTATACCCCCAAAACAATTTAGGTCTCTATAAAAAGATATTGCATAAAACCACTTATATGTAAAACCCTGCTTCATGTAAATAAACCATATTCATAATAATACACTTTTTTAGTAGCATGTGCCATTGGGTAATCATAAATAGAAAATTGCCATTTTAAAAAATAAGGACAGCCTCCTGGGATCCTAGGATCCAACGGTGCACACAAACATACCAAACAAACTATAAAGTTAGGTCACATGAGCCAATTAACAGACAGAGTTGTGTCTTTTGCTTCAACACTTCTTCCTGTTACAGTTAGAGTTGAAATATTTCTGGTCAGGTGATCTCTGAGGCAGCACACAGACCATTACAAAATGGGGGTCCAAGGCAATAGATGTAAAAGGGCAATATTTACTTAAATATATATTCCAGTTTGGTAAGATTCTTTAATATGTCACTTAATTTGATATAAACTATCTGTTGCTCAAGTATTCATTTTGGGGGTATAGTTTTCCTTTAAGCATGCTTCTGTCAATTATTTTGTTAATAGAAAGCCTTGATAAAGTTGTTAACTGTGAAAATGATGCAGCATGTTGTATTAACACAATAAAGAATACAACCTACTCCATTCTAATAAAGCCTGTATATATAGACTATATAACTTTTCAAGGGATACTGTCATGGGAAAAAAATGTTTTTTCCAAAATGCATCAGTTAATAGTGCTGATCCAGCAGAATTCTGCACTGAAATCCATTTCTCAAAAGAGCAAACAAATGTTTTTATATTTCATTTTGAAATCTGACATGGGGCTAGATATTTTGTCATTTTCCCAGCTGCCCCAAGTCATGTGACTTCTGCTCTGATAAAATTCAATCACTCTTTACTGCTGTACTGCAAGTTGGAGTGATGTCTAGTGATGGGCGAATTCGCTGCGAATTCCCGCGATTCGCCGCTGGCAAATAAATCCGCGAAACGCCAGCGAAAATTCGTCTGACAAAAATTCGCTGAAAAAAAATGAGTGCGACGCGATGAAAAGAACGCGACACACGTCGAAGTTGCCGCAACTCGTTTCGCGAATTTTTTCGGCGAAGCGAAATGGGGTAGATTCGGCCATCACTAGTGATATCACCCCACCCAGCAGTCTAACAACAGAACAATGGGAAGGTAACCAGATAACAGATCCCTAACACAAGATGCCTGGTAGAACAGCACTCAATAGTAAAAACCCATGTCCCACTGTGTTCCATTCAGTTACATTGAGAAGGAAAAACAACAGCCTGCCAGAAAGCAGTTCCCTCCTAAAGTGCTGGCACAGGTCACAGGGGCAGCTGGGAAATTGACAAAATGTCTAGCCCCATGTCGGATTTCAAAACAAAAAAAAAATCTTGCTCTTTTGAGAAATGGATTTCAGAAGTCTACTGGAGTAGCACTATTTACTGGTGTGTTTTGAAAAAACATTTTTTCCATGACAGTATCCCTTTAAGTAATCTGAAATAACATCCAGGGGGCAAATTCACTAAGTACCAAAAATGCACTAGCGTTGGCTTCGCGGACGTTCGACACATGTTCGCCGCACTTCGCAAGGCGTAGTTTCGCCAGCGCTACGCAAATTCACTAAAATGAGAAGTTGCGCTAAGGGACCGTTACTTCGTCAGGCAAAGCGCATTCATGCTAGCGATGCCTAATTTGCATACGGCGCAAAGTTAAACGTATAATAGAAGTATCTTTTACAGCCACTACATTACACTACACAAGCCCAGGAAACCTTTAATAAATAAAATAAAGTTGTCCTATTGCCCTACATGTGACCCCTGTATAGTTGAGTTGCCATATGCTAGGAAATGTAGGGGGGAAGGAGGGTAACCCCTAAAAAAATTACACGATCACTCCAAAAAAAGTAAAACATGCCAGCGTTTATTTGGGGACTTTAAACTCCTATCTATTGTATTAAACTTCACCAGGTCTGACCTATCTACTTTGCTAGCGAATTTTCACTAGGAACACTGTTAGTAAAAAGTTGCAAAATGATGTCATGCTGGCGAATTAGTACTAGCGTTAGACGCTTCGCAATTTAGTGAATTTGCCCCCAGATCTCTTTATTTTATAAACTATCTAGTTGTAATGCATAATTTATTATGTCTTGAATGCATTCCTTTGCCCTTTATAGCCAGTTCTTCTAGTTCCATTTCCAATTCAATACATAACCTAGGATGTACAGCAATATAGCACAACTTTGCTTCCTGACATCTGTTCTATCACCAATACATTTTAATAGGACATGCCAATGCCAAATTCTGTTGTTCCCTGCCCTGCATCTAAATGTTTAAAAACATTCTTTTCAAATATGTCAGAACTACTATGTCACTACTACCTCTTCAACACATTTTGGACATAATGGCTGTCTCTGTTGAATGCAGTGGAAAGCACTGCTGCCTTGCTGCTCTGGAATCTTTGTATGATTCCAGCCAAGGCATTATTTAAACTAAATGTGTAGGTTTTCTCACAGATACTGATGTGATTTCAGTATTTGTGTATTTTTCAGAGACAAAGAGAAACACCAGGGTAAGAGGTAAGTGTATAGGTAGCAACATAGTAAGGCACCCCCCCCCCCCACAGCTTTCCTTCACCTTTAAGTTGGCTACTTGTCTAGTAACCAATTCTATGTGCTGGTAGCATTTACTGGTCATCTGTTTGAAAAGAAAGATTTGGTTGGCTGCTATGGGTTACTAAATGAGGGCAAACTTAAAGCAACACCTCAGTATAAAAATGAAAAATGTTTTCAATATAGTTAGTCAAAAATGTTATCTATAAAGGCTGGAGTGAATAAATGTCTAACATAATAACCAGAACCCAACTTCCTGCTTTGCAGTTAGTCAGTAAAGTTGGCCACATACAGGGAGATCCGGTCATTTGGTGATGCTGCCAAACGAGTAGAGCGCTCACCGATATGCCCTCCTTAAAGTGGGCGATATCAGGCTGATCTGATCATGGGCCCTAGGGCCCAACGATCAGATCAGAACGGAGGAGATATAAGCTATTGGATCACGGGACCGCATCAACGTACAGCCGTCGGAGGGCCCCATACAATAGGCTGCCAACTTGGTCTGTTGGCAGCTTTTATTGACCCATGTATGGCCACCTTTACTTGAAGGGAGCAAATGGGACATAACTGTTACTTGTTAACTGTTTGCTTTTGAATCTGATGCTAAGGATATAAAAAAAAACTATAACAGTTGTGTACCATGTGTTCCCTCCTCCCAAGATTGGTTACTGACTAGTGATGGGTGAATCGGCGGCGTTTCGCTTTGTCAAATTTTTCACGAATTTCTAGAGAAATTCGAAATTCAGACGCATTTTAGACGCGGACGTCTGTTTTTGGGTGCCGCTGTCCACTGTCGTTTTACAAAAACTGACGCCCGTGAATTTATTCGTGTGCGGCATATTGTGGGAATTTGCCGCAAATTCACTGCAGGCAAATTAATTCGCCAATCACTATTACTGACTGGTAACAGGCTAGAAAGTTGCAAAGCAGAAAATAGTGTTCTGACTATTATGTTAACATCTGTTCAGTCAAGCCTTTATATATTACTAGTGATGGCCGAATCTACCCCGTTTCGCTTCGCCGAAAAATACGGGAATTTCCAGTGGTAGCACACAGCAGTGTGAGAGTGTAAGGTCTACACTCTCACACTGCTGTAGACCTTACATTTTCCATCCTCACTGGAGAAGTAGCCCTCGGATTTATACATTATATCTGCATAGTGAGAATACCTACTCCACTAACTTAATATATAATACTAATGCCAAAACTGCTCCCTCCAACAGTGGTCTAACTGAACATCCTTGGGTCTGGTTTCCATCTTATAATTCATCTCCAAACTTTTAACCCACAATATCCCTGCAAGTGTGTGGTGGGTGGGAGGTTTGGCCTACTGTTGGGGGGTGTGCTCCTGCACTGCCCTGATTTGAAAGAAAAAGCTGTCACTTATCCACATAGTCATCACTACTTGCCACTTCCATCCTTTTGCTGATCTGACCCGCCATTCATGTCCCCATTCCAGTTCTACAAGATTTCTAGACTGGGCAGGATATTATTGCTTATATAATAGGAATTGATGGTAAAAGTTGAGCAAATTGCATACATAATGGAGAATAATCAGCAAGTGGGTAGGGGTCAGTACTATACTACAATGCTTAAATGGAGTGATCATTGCAGTTATTCACTGCAAGCATACTATATTTATGGAGTACCATTTAATGAACTGGATTACATTTTAGATAAAATACTATACTCGAATCTGATAGCATCAAAAGAAGAAAATACTAATCAAATGTAAGTAGCTCATAAACTTCTCAATGTGATGCAATTTCCCAATACTACCACCAAAAACAAATGTATAAAGGCCTCCAGGTAGTGGATATTTCTAGTATTTCAATATAACTTTTGCAATCTTAGGTGAACAGCTTGGTTGCTTCTGCCTGTCAGGAAATTTGAATTGCAAATGAAATGCTCAAATGTAGAAGCCAAGGGTCTGAATCAGTCACTTTTGAGAACACAATTATTGCCTAGCAACCACAGAGAAGATCATGCTGCAGTAAAGTTCAGCTTCCACAACCACTTTATGACCTAAAGATGCTTGAGGGTAGATGGCATACAGCTTCTCTTCCTGATGTAAAATCAAGCAGCATATTCAAATGTAAAAGAACTTGCAAAATGATATCAAGATTTCTTTCTCGAACTACATATACATTTGCCTTCCCTCTTATTGTCCATTACATTTCACAGATTTTGGGTTGAATGCCTCTGAAGGGGACATCTTGGTACACAAAGTACTTAGCTTTCATTTATAGGGTCTTAAAAGCTTATAAAAGCCCAAGGTAATAATCACAGATGACGTGCAACTCACACTACAAATATGTCATTCGGTGATGAAAAGTTAGAGAGTCGTTTTCAGATGCTAACAGTTTTCATTTAAATTCTTATGAGCTGACTGCCATATGCAGCCAGCTCTATGGAGGTTGGGGGGATTAAATATAGCAGCTCATTAAAGGCTCTTTCTCGAAAAAGAAATAGAAACACTTCTCATTTCACAGTTATGCAAAGGAAGACTTAACTCATTTTAAAAGTTATGAGTTTAAATGCACATATTATACCTAAAAAGGAATGTGACTATACCAGGGTATGACTCTCCAGCTGCTGATAAACTAGCTCCCAGCATTCCTGATGGAGAACATATGAGATAAACTAGCTCCCAGAATGCGTATTGGAGAACAAATGAACAGCCAGTTGCTAGTTGCAGATATACAGGTCTAAACCTACCCTGTTGGTGAAAGCTAAATATATATCTTGGGAGAACTGTTTTCTTAGATAGGGTCAATTACAGATTCCTTTGGGCAATGTAACAGGTTCAAAAAGGCAAACAAAAGGAATATGTAATTGACCCTATCTAAGAAAACAATTCTCCAAAGATATATATTTAGCTAACAGGATTTGCCCAAAATATAGAGCATGGGTTTAATATTAATGATATCTATTATATGGTAACAGTATAGTTCAGATTAATGCAGTAGAATATTTAATAAAAATATAATGTCTATAATGTATAATGATTATAGTAACTATAATCCCTGGTGGAACTTTGGTTCTCTGCTACCTAGTTACACATTCCTGTTGCTACTAGATTAACTAGACTAATGCTAGGCTTTATCTGCTCTAGCTTTATTTCTGCAAGCAATCTCAGGGGGAATAATTTAATCTAGGTACCTTGATTGCTCAAATCTGTGGATGCAATTACTCTGTAATTGTGTACTAATATGTATAACGTTGCACCCCTTTAAGCTGTATTTATTTATGTATAACACCTTTTATAAAGTGCTATAAGGATACACAGCACTGTACAGTCTTGCAATATACAAAAGTATGCACAGGGATGACAAGAGTTTACAGCGTGTGGATTACATTCAGGCACAAAATGGAGGTCAAAAAGGCATTTCTGATTTAAGTGCAAGACTAGACTAGCCCAAATAATGAATGAACATATAGGGTGGGGGTCCTAACATTTTTTTGCCCTTGAGCCACATTCAAATATAAAAAGAGAGGGAGCAACACAAGCATTAAAAAGGTTCCTTTGGTGCCAAATAAGGGCTATTTAGTAGATCCTATGTGGACTGGCAAGACTAGACTAGACCAAATAATGTTCTAGTGTTCAAAAAAGTTAGGGTCTAAGTTCTTTCTTAAAGAGATTGAGAGAGTATTCCTTACAGAGGAATTAAAGGGCAAGGAAAGGCAAAGAAATAAAATCCCATTTTTACTTTCTTTAAAGGAATTGTTCAGTATAAAAGTAAAAACTGGGTAAGTAGATAGGCTGTGCAAAATAAAACATGTTTTCAATATAGTTAGTTAGGCAAAAATGTAATGTATAAAGGCTGGCTTGAGTGTAAGTCTTACCTAAAAGAACAGGACACTACTACTTGCTTTTCAGCTCTCTTGGCTTACACTGTGTGGTTACCCTGGTTACCAGGCAGTGACCAATCAGTGACTTGAGGGAGGGCCACATGGGCCATAACTGTTGCTTTTGAATCTGAGCTGAATGTTGAGGATCAATTGCAAACTCACTGAACAGTTATGTCCCATGTGGCCCCCCTTCAAGTCGCTGACTAACTCAGATTTAGGGAGCTGAAAAGCAGGAAGTTGGATTCTGGCTATTATATTATACATCCAGTCACTCCAACTTCTATAGTTTGCATTTTTCCCTGACTAACTATATTAGAAACATTTTTTATTTTGCACAGCCTATCTATTTACCCAGTTTTTAATTTTACCCTGAACTGTTCCTTTAATAAAAAAGAAATGTATCTCCAATATACTTTCATTTAAAAATGTGTACCGTTTTTATAAGAAACCTGACTGTACGCAATGAAATTCTCCCTTCATTTAGTGCTGTGGATAGGAATTGTCAGACGGTCCCTAACTTCTTGCAGGGAAACAATCATACTTATGAACAGCAGGGGGAGCCCCTGCCTTACTTACCAGCCATACAGAACTCAAACAGCTTTGCTTTTTGTTCATTTATGACGATCCCTAAGCAACACAGACCATACTGAGCATGTGCAGTGCCAGTGTCAGGCAAAGATGTTTAACAAAGTTACAAGATGACAGCCCCCTGTGGCCAACTTTGAAAGCATAAATCATTTGTTTGATTAGGCTTGTGGTGCAGTAAGTTCATGTTTATGTTTAGGATACAAAATACAGCATTTCTAGCCTTATTCTATTTTACACTTTCCTTGCCCTTTAAGGGATGGAGTTTTGGAGGTAAGGGGCAGCAGAGATAGAAAGGTTTAGGAGAGATAGAAGTGTTTTTGGATGG
Organism: Xenopus borealis; assembly: GCA_024363595.1. Lineage (NCBI taxonomy): Eukaryota > Metazoa > Chordata > Amphibia > Anura > Pipidae > Xenopus > Xenopus borealis. The sequence continues at coordinate 76,892,713 of CM044435.1, read as the reverse complement.
TGTAAAAAGATGGTGGATATGAGAGGAGTAGAGAAGACTGGTATGAATGTATAGGGTGGGGGTCCCCAACATTTGTTTACCCTTGAGCCACATTCAAATATAAAAAGAGAGGGAGCAACACAAGCATTAAAAAGGTTCCTTTGGTGCCAAATAAGAGCTATTTAGTAGATCCTATATGGACTGGCAGCCCACAGTAAGTTCAGTTTGGCTGAATATATGGTTTTATGCAATTAAAACCAAGCCTGGAATTCAAAAATAAGCATCTGCATTGAGGCCACCGGGAGCAACCTCCAAGGTGTTGGTTGAGCAACATGTTACTTATGAGCTACTGGCTGAGGATGACTGGTATAGGAATGCAAGTAAACAAATGTGGAGTTATTTCATTTGCTGTTCTTTGCTTATCAGGCAGCCTTGATAGAGATTTTACTTTGTGATAAATTATATTTAAGAACAAATGACAAGATAATGTCTCCAAGACAAAGTGTACAGGGAAAATAGCAGAAGGCTGAATACAGAACCCTGAGGCACTCCAGAAGGAAGCAGCACTGTATTCAAGGGAGAAGTACAGGTCTTCACTCACTATTCTTGAGCACAATTACTAGGCCAATAAAGTCAGAAAAAGACATGGCAGCTTGTGCTTTTTTTGCATTTTAGATTCTGCCCAAAAAAGAAAATTGGTCTAATCTACTTACAATTATATTTATGTAGCTACATATCAGGGCACATATATGTCCGCAAGTGCAGTAAAGCAAAGTGCAGTTCCAAGCACAATGGCAACTATTTCCCAGAATACATGCGTTACTGCAGAATACGGTCCCAAAGGGCTAATGCTCACAATACAATTATGTCTGATTCATAAAAATACATGCAACTGAGCACATGCTGTATTGCAAATTAGGTGCAATTACACTGAATATTTTTGCCGTCTGTCTGCCATATTTTCCAGTTTCCACTGGTGTAATTTGTGATGTTTGGCATGCAAGTGATTTTGGGGACCTATTCTTTTGGTGCAACTGATCTGCAGCAATTGATGGCGGTAGCAGAAGTTCCAGTGTTACCCTGAGTCAATTGGTGCAACTGCAGTTCGTAACTAATGAAAGTGATTTTATGTGCAACTGACTGTGGGGAGATTGTGAAGACCCCAACTGCCCTTTCTGAGGCACAGGAGGTCTATTGTTTAACTGAAGAACTTTGCTGATGTCAGCACCACCCACAGGAGTACAGAATGTTTGCTACAGTATACACCATATTCATAGCACAAGGATTAAATTTTTTATTAAGTAAGACAGAATATTTTGTACAGTAGTTGCATAAAAGAAAAAACTTACAACATCCCAGATAGTAATGTTAGCTGAAAGCCTAGAGGGCTGTAAAAAGAAAATTCTTTTCTTTCCTTTGACATGCTAGAAAAGATATACTGTAATATAAAAGACCAAAGAAGTGTTGAGTGCTAGAAATTCATTTTAAAGAGGCAAGCCATTTCTAGGAAAGCTTACAAAACCATTCTGAAAGTAATTAATGGGAAGAATAAAGCAAGATTTTTTTTCTATTTAGGTTTAATGCTGAAATCACCTAGTCCTAGTATGATACTTTTTACCATTACAAAGAATGAATAATTTCACCCTCAAATCTCTGCTTACCATTGATTATGGTAGATACATTTATTCATGTTCAAATCAAAGATTGAAACTGCGCCTACATATTAATATATATATTATATATATATATATATATATATATATATAGTGGAGGCAAAGTTAAAAGATATATATATATATATATAGTGGAGGTATGACAACAATGGCCTCAGCACCAATTCCTTATGTAAGAGACTGAAACAAGGGGTAAAAGGTCAAGCTCTACGCTTGTGTTTCATTCAAAAAATCAGATGAAGTCATTTTTACTAGGTGGAGTATAACCTAGGCAGATGGAGGTTTGATGTCCACACACTAGCAAAAATGTATGTAAGTTAAATCAGATATAATGTGGGTATAGATAACACTGGATTTAATGGATACCTTTCAAGTTCTATACACACACACAAATTTGCCCATGGGCAGTTACCTATAGCAACCAATCAGTGATTACCGTTTTAAAGCCAGCTACAAGTAGAACAATGAATAAAGCAATTTGATTGGTTGCCATGGGTTACTGACCATGGGCAAATTTGCCCAGTGTTCATAAATAAACACAGTCTGTGAGATATATTCTAAGGGGTTGTAAATGAGTGGCAGGTGTGTATGAGCACATAGTAACGGCACTTGGCAGGTCTTCAGCATCAATAGCAACAACAGGTTGAGACTCTTGAAAGTAACTCACATAGAGATAAAGTAATTTTACTAGGGGTAGTATAGACTTGGCAAATGGAGGTTTTATGGCCACACGCTACCAAAATTGTATGTTAGTTAAGTCAGATATCAGAGGGAATAATTTCCCGGAAGCAATAGCTATATTACAGAATTTAGGGGGCAATATTCCAATGTGTGTGACTCCAGAATCTTTCTCAATGTTTTATATACCTGTAACACTAGCATTTCTAATTCAGCTCAATGTCTTATATATCTGAAAAACTAGCATCTGTAATCTATTTGATGTATAATGAGTCGATATGAGAGAGATATGGATAGAATTTGCAACATTTAAGTAACTATATAAAACAAAGTTTCAGGATTAGGCTATTGGGTTACAAAGTTATTTATTTTAATCTTGTCTGTATTATGAAAGATGATAAATTGAAGGAATGTTTGCAATTGTAGGAAAATGTGTAATTGGGGTTCACTTATGACACAGATTCTGTAAATTCACTGCAGCTGGAGTCGAAACGTTAGTCTTGAGCCATTTTATTAATAAAAATATTTTCTAAAATTTTAAGACCTTAGAGTGCTGATCCTTTTTTTACATTTGTTGGACATTTAGGGGCAGATTTATAATTAACCCTCAAATTCGACCCTCAATTGTTATTGAATTAACGCAATTCGATTTTTTCAAACGATCGAATATGAAAAACTTGATCAATCGATAAAATTGTTCAAATCAATCGATTCAAACAATTTTAACCATTCAATCGAATTTTTTGTATTCAATTAAAAAAATTGGAGCTTCCCATCGGGATATATAGCAATTTGGTATGTTTTATTTGCGAATTGTTAGATTTAATTTTTTTTAAAGGGAAAGTACTTCCACAATCGAATTCAAATTCAAATTTTCAAATCTGGCAAATTCGATTAGAATTTTGGGCTATTCGATTGTCGAATAAGCCCAAAATTAAATTCAAATTTTTACTTTGAATTTGATTTAAATTTCACTTCGAATCAATTCGAACCTTAGTAAATCTGCCCCTTAATGTTGATCATGCACCCAGACAAATTAACACTATATATTGAGAGTGCTGGCTTCTCGTTGATTGGCTTTTATATATATATATATATATATATATATATATACATATCTTTTAAATTTGCACTAAATAAAAGTTAAGTTTTGAAAAATACTAGTGTGCATCCAGACTTCCTAATTAAATCTATAATCTATAAATATATGTAAGTATATATATATATATATATATATATAAATATGCACTGTATGTGCAGAGAGAGAGAGAGAGAGAGAGAGAGAGAGAGAGCAAGAGTCCTGTTAAGAACAGCTTTCAGCAGGTCTTCTGCAAACAAAGATATGCTTTTTTTATTTACAAATAGGGCTTGTAACTTAAATACATTTCTAAAAATATTTATTTTAGTTTGCTCAGAACCTGTTGAGTGCTGTACTTTATGGGATTATTAAACTATTTGTTACTAGCACCCAGACAGTTGATATATTTTTGTGTACAACATTGCTCTAACTATGAGCTCTACCCCAATAATGTGATCTGGATGAGATCTTAATTCCCAGGGGTTAACAACAGTGTGGAGGCAGGGTTTTGGACAACTGTAAATGAGTGCAGTGCACAGCAATTGGGCACCAGTGGTTGACAATTACTGAACTGATTTAGTAACACAGATCCACAAGGGAGAATAACACAATGATACAGAATGCAGCCAGAGTGTACAGTCAATACATATTTACATTGTTGACCAATTGTAGAGTATTTGCAAGGCTTGAAATAGAGCAGTATAGACAAAAATTTCTCCAATGGCACACAGGTCTGGGTGAATTCTTCAAAATTTATTTGTGCGGAGTGCAGATGCAACGTTTCGGAGAACATGTTCTCCGAAACGTTGCATCTGCACTCCGCACAAATAAATTTTGAAGAATTCACCCAGACCTGTGTGCCATTGGAGAAATGTTTGTCTATACAGTTACTGGGGGGTGGCCGAGCCTCCACCATTGTGCACCAGGCGTCTCTGCCAAGATCAGGGTGTGCGAGATCCTACACCTGATTCTACTTGAAATAGAGCAGCCCAAAAGCTGCTCATACCAATAGTGGCGGTTTGGTCAAATTGCATTATGCTGAACTGTACTTGTGTATGGCCTCAAAAAATCCTCTATCTATCTATCTATTTCTGATTGGGGCTCTTCTAAATAACAGATGGGCAGGAAAGAAAATGTGAGTGTTGACATGTGGGATAATTTGGGATAATGATTACTGCCGTAATCATAATATATACAGTATAGATTATAGAAGTATTTTTTGTATTAAAAGCCAACAGTCATATAAAGCTTGTTCTTTTACAGCCGTTGTTTTATCAGGTATGAAAATGGCAATGTGCAGTAATTCCATTAAAAAAACATAAGTAAGTAAATACATACTGTATACATCATATTGTATTGTCAATGCAGTTCAATGCCCAAAGGCTTTGTAAGTAAAATTAAACTTTAAAATTTGATGTGACATTTTGATGTTTCAATTTCTTTGGCAGTGCTGCTCAAGCTGAGTAGAATTTTGCATGCAAGCTGTTGCTCCAGAGCCCTCAAGCACTGTAATGTTATTTTGGACATCTTAGTTTTCCTCCCTCGTTAATTAATTTTGCAACTATAGAAAAAGCCATCATGTGGAGGTGTCACATTCATTTTTAAGTGTTTAAGTATTAAAAGTTTATATCTCACTTTTTTGCTTATACAGTGTTTCCACTGCTGTATAAGAATACAGTATGTGGATGTAAAAATGATATATTACATTTTTCTTTTCTAGTAGTATATTACTGCAAACCTTCATCGTTCAAAGTGCATTCTTTGTGACAGTTATATCTAATTTTTAGGCCCCACCATTAAGTTTGAAACCAAAACTGCTAAAACTGCTGTAAAACAAATACAACATTATAAGATTATTTATAGCCATATTTACTTGAAAGCACCTACAAGAAAATGACTTATTTCAAATCTCAGTTGCTTTAACGTTATCATACTTAATTAATGTTATCTGCCTGCAGTCAAGGAAATTTGATCAGAACAACAGCTCCATAGGAGGCAAAAGCAAAACTGTTACATAAGGTGACAAAATGTTCAACTTTGAAAATTAATATTGACTGTCCACAAAAAAAAACAGAAACAAAACAACATATTATAGCCGAGGCATTGATCTGGAAGCTGTTACATTAAAATGATTATAAGAGAAGATGTATCCAATCATAAAACTTGAGACGACACATTGGATATCAAGCCAGAAAAGTAATTGGTCTCCACTCCACACTCTAACACATTATCAACACATTTTGCAAATGCATCTAAATCCAGTACAGACATGTGGGCCATTATCCGAAACCTCAGTATCCAGAAAACTCTGAATTACAGAAAGGCTGTCTCCCATAGACTACAATTTATCCAAATAATACACATTTTTTAATGATTTCCCTCTTCTCTGTAATAATAAACCAGTATCTTGTACTTGATCTATGTGATGAAATGCTGAGGGAAAACGTGACAAATTGCTATTAATGTTGCTTTGAAGGCTTTCTCCCAGTAATGGAACTAGGTGGGGGCGGGCCCTGGTGCGGGCCGTACAGCCAAAACTCCCCTCGTCAGTGAGTAATTTCTATGCCGCTGCACATAGACGGAGGGTGTTTTTTTGTCTGGGGAGGCTAAAGGTGGCTGACTTAAAACTCCAAAAAATGTATTGAACTTACTGGTCAAGTAATTTTTTTGGATTTTAGCAGTTTATACAGTTTAACAACTAATAACAAACTTCAGCTCAGCAGCTCTCTGTAAAGCTTTCTTTCTTTGAGTGTCAGGGACCCCAACTGCCTATGCACTTTTTTTATTCAGTTAATGCCAGAGTTACTAACAATGTGTTAACAAATTCACTGGTATTGGTCTTAAAAACACAAATGTCTCAGAGAATGCTAGAAATAGAAAAATAATGTAAAAGTCAAAAAAGTACCATTTTGGGGGGTTAGATCCCCGTTAAAGGGATTGTTCATCTTTCAATTAACTTTTAGTATGATGTAGAGTGGGATATTCTGAGATTGCAATTGGTTTTAATGTGTTATTATTTGTGGGTTTTTTAGTTATTTATTCATCAGCTCTCCAGTTTCAATTTCAGCCATCTGGTTGCTAGCTAGGGTCCAAATGATCCTATCAACCATGCACTGATTTGAATAAGCGATGGGAATATGAATAGGATAATCCTAAATTCAAAGATAAGTAATAAGAAGTAGCAATAACAATACATTTCTAGTTTTACAGAGCATTTGTTTTTCAGATGGGGTCAGTGACACCTACTATAGATTAGAAGAAACAGGCTAATAATTTAAAAAAAACTTAAAAAAATAAGTAATGAAGACCAATTTAAAAGTTGCTTAAAACCCACCATTCGATAAGATACTAAAAGTTAACTTAAAGGTGAACCACCCCTTTAACAAATGCCAAATTAATGGTTAATTGCTGTGTCACTTACATCACATGAATGACGTGGATGATAAAGGGGAAGTTTACTTTTAGGTTACATTTATAAATTGTAGAAAGCTTATAAGCATAAATTCATTTGATCTTTATTTTTTCAAGTATTGCCCTTCATATGGTGCCTTTTTTCTAGCCTGCAGATAAAAAAATCTCTCTGCAAGTATTAAGTCTAAATTAAGTTTTAAGCCTAAAAAACAAGTGTGAATAGCTTAACCCATGCCACCTGCCCTTACTGTGTTGATGCCACCTTTCTTACACCCCATCTTGCCCAGTGCACCTAAAACTAAAGAGCTGAAAAATAGACACATTTAAGGCACGGACATACAATTTTGCAGCAAAGAAAAGTCAAGGTTTGGTCTTAAATTAAGGTAACTGGCAGCACACTGGCTTCTTCACCGCAGCTAGTCCTTCTTTTGAACTGCCGACTTCAGAGGATACTTCGCGCTTAGGAATTTTTCCATATTCAAAGAACTGACCTGGCTTCTGAACGTAATGTGCCTTGTACCTCCCTGCCTGCCTTCCTTTGCCTGCACTTTATTTATGGAAGTATGGGCCTGATCAAAATGACATGGCTCCCCCCTCCACTGTATAAGCCATACTGCTCACTAAGACATTGTATTTAAAATACCTTTTCCGTGCTTCTTTTTTTTATTTAACAGGGAGGTTTGGGGAGGCTTAGCCACACATTTAAAATAGATACATATTAACCAATGAAAAAAACATGAATTGTAATGAATGCTTTAATATTCTAATTAAAGGGAAGAAGACCATGTTTCCGTGGTGACCGGAGTGATCAGCTTATAATAATTAGATAGGTCTGCCATAACAACCAAGGAGCCTAAGTGTGTGTAATACAGAGACATAAAGTACATGCAATTATATGTTTATTTAGATGTGTTGATTACATTTGGAAAAAGAGGGAAAGTGAGGAATCTGCAACCTGCAAGAAAAATATGGATTCTTCCCATACCCTGTTCAGTTTTGTCCATACTAAGGAAAGGTGTGAACCTAAACAGAATTCTAAAACCCTGCAATCCCAGAGAGATGATTAAAAGACAAAATATATCCAGTTAACAAATTAAATCCATACTAATACACCTTTATGTACCATATTCGCCCAGTTTTGTAGATATTACATTTTAATTGCTTTTGGTTTCCAAGACAATGCTCATTACTGGGTCATTAATCTGATTTTAAACATGGGCACATTTGCTAAATGGTTTCCTTCTAGAGTTGAGCTAACCACATTAAATTTATTATGCGTAACCATTAGAATCTTAAGTTTAAAAAGATCCAATGCTAGGAAATGTACTTCTCACCAGCATTTGCTAGTTTTGCATTTTATTTTCAAAAAAAATTAATATAATCTTCAGATCTATGAGATATAAGATTGCTGAATATAGATCATGCGACACAACAGAAATCAACATGACATGCTTGCATATAATGGAATTCATATTTTCTTTCAATTTATAGCTGTTAAAATGCGATTTTGTTTTGCAACAAACCATTATGTGGCACTACAAATTATTGCCAGCCCATTAATGTATAGTAATTACACCACAATTTACAGTGTTATGACAACACAGTGCTGCTGAATATAGTTCACACTTCTGAATAATTAGAATCAATCAGCCCGGATGAGATTACTGCCTTACAAACCTTGTCCCAGAAAAATCTATTCTTGCCTTGCCATGCTTTGGGAGCTTGACAACCCAAATTAGCGTCACAGTTATTTTACATTATTTGTCACCAAGGCACAGTTTTCATCAAAAGTTACTTTCTATTCTTCTCTGCTATTTTACACTACCATCTGCTGAGACATTTTCCTTGTGCAAATCTAGGAATATATAAAACTTTTTTTTCTAGTTTCTCTCAGCATTTGCCCTTCAACTATAAGGCCTTTGGCACATTCATTGAACTGTAGGTAGATAGTTGAATGTTTAACACCTTCTAAGAAGTCCTTACACACACCAGAGTTGTCCTTAATGCAGAACTAAAACCTAACTAAAGATGTAAGCTAGAAATGTTACGCATTATGTTTTGGGCTTCTATACCTGCCCAAAGCAACCACTGTCCTTTAGCAGTAAAGATCTGTGTCTCCAAAGTTGCCCCAGTAGCTCCTCATCTTCTTTTCTGCTGATTCACTGATTCACATGCTCTGTGCTGCTGTCACTTACTGAACTTATAGACCCACTCACAATATACTGACCATATTTAATATACATGTCACAACATAAGGCTGATTAGTACTTAATGCTGATTACTACTACATGTCAGTCCAGAAACCAGTGCAATTAGCATCAGACTTTAATCAGCCTTCTAACATCAGTTTTATTACAGGAAAAAAACTAATTTTCTGCTTGTTAATTTGCAACTGCTCCTAAGATTACCTGCTCATGCCTTTGGGCAAACTTAGTTCCTTTTATTCATACCCACCTAGATTTTGCTCTTTAGAACTGATTTTTGCAAAAAAAGGTTTAGTCAAATGGGGGGGTGGGGGTTGAGATTCTGTCGGTTTTAGACACAATACTCCTAGTTTAATTTTCACTTCACTAATCCATTAGTTTTAAATAGAGTATCATTCCAAGCTTAAATGATGTATAAAGACCATATCATTAAAATTAAATTATGAAGTTTGGTCTAACCATAACCATCTCTAGTTATGGCAATTTGATTAGATCCCCTGTAGTACTGTATGTGTTTTCAGTAGTTATTGAAATTTACCCAGATTAATGCAACATACGTGACCAGGTGCCTTCTTTTTTATAATGGATTTGCAATATAGGTACCTGGGGGCCTGTGCCTAAGGTGGAAGCTTCTTTTGGGGATGGAGGCAGCACTAGAGTGCCTACATATTAAAAATAGTTTAAAAAATGTCCTCTGATCTACTGCTGGACACATGTGAACTTTGTATGATAGATGGAGTTTTTTTTCTATTCTTCTGCTGTAAAATCTCCTCTCCTATGTTTGTTATATTAAAAGGAACAGTTCAGTGTAAATATAAAAACCGGGTTAATGGGTATACAGCTCTTAGTCAATCAGCGATGGGGGACACAATTTTTCAGTTAGTTTGCTCTTGATCCTAAGCAAACAGTTATGACCCAAATGCCCCCCCCTAAAGTCATTGATGCCATAATGGGCAGTGGCAAGTGCAATATCATGACATGATGACCATGACATATAAATAGTGGCTATGAATTGGCAGATTATTATATTTTACAGATTAAATTTAACTATATTAGATCCCTAGATGCACAACACAATCTGGTCTGGGAAATAACCCTAGGATTTCTCAAATATTGCATTGTGTTATACAATATATACAAAAGAAAAGATACCAGCTATTTTAAGGAATATTAATACTATGTTCTTAATATATGAAATGCGTCCAGCACAGCATTTACTGTACACCTTTGCACATTGACAGTATTTTAAATACATTTCTTATCAAAAAAATAGTTAGAGTTAGCTGTGTATGAAAGTGTGAAATTGTTTTAGGATTACATGAGACTGAACTAGCAGTGAAGGGTTACAAAAAAAAACAAATAATAAAGGAAACTTTTGCAAACTGCATTGGCAAGCATCTTGCCAAATTTGTGACATTGAAATCCAGGCTGCCTTCTGCCTTTCTGTCTAAATTGAGTTTCATGCGCAAATAAATGAATATGTTCCTTTAGCAATAATGAAAGCTTGGTATTACTGCATGGAAATGGAAATGTGTTCATCTCCCAGTTGTTTCCCAGATGTTATGATTCACAATAATTTTCTATAAAGGGCTAAAATCAAGAAGAAGAAAAAATCGGTAGATGTGCTATATCAAAAGAGATTTATTGCTCCTTTTAGAACAACATAAACTAAATTTTTGTCTTTTCATTGCGAGTTCAACAAATATTCATTATAGTGTCATCTTCTATATTACGCCTATACATGTAGGATGTCAATTCTGCTATAGCCAAACAATAATCGCCAACATGCTTAGCTAGGCAATAGTGCTGCCATGTGTACTGTAAACATACATTGATCTCCAAGTGAACACTAATATAATCTAATTAGAATCATTGCGAGCAATGGATACTAGATACTTTGTTTCAATTGCATTTTGTTGCGCAGAGACAACTGGACACTAATGGCAGAAAGATGAGATTCTAAGGAGGACATATTATTGGCATCCACTTGAACTTTAAGAATCATTTCAGAAAATGGCTATTGTAGATAATGACAGGGGTGAGGTAAAACAGCAATTTTTTACGGAGAGATCAAATTACATTTGCTGCAACTGTCAGTGGAAACTGTATTTTTATTTTCATTTGAACGGATTTATTTAAATTGCTCTATAATAGCCAGGCTAATTTTGGCTCTTAGGTATCATGTCCTGTAAGCAAAAATGGTTTTGTATTTACAGGATTGGTATTCTGTATTTATCTGTCTTGTTTTCTTCAGTTTTAAATGTCTCAAATAAACACTACAAAAAAGGCAATTTTACATTTATGACCTTAATAATGCAACAACTCTTTCTACGGTAATTTCATTAGTTGATCTGGTAGGCATCACAGGATATTTTGGTAAATATAAACCTATATGAAATTTAAAATCAGTTAAAACAAGTAAATAAATAAACAAATGCATAATATACTGTAGAAGTATAAGTTCTATATAAAACAGTTATACGTTTATGTAAAATATATATATATATAATCATATGAATGGACCCGCACTTCTTTCTTTGTGAAAAAATCAATGTGTCTTTATTTACAGTGCATCTCCATATGCACTGTAAATAAAGACACATTGATTTTTTCACAAAGAAAGGAGTGCTGGTCCATTCATATGATTATATTACACACAATTGACCAACGCACCTGACATTTTATTGCAAATCCGGAAGGAGTGCGCTCATTGTACAGACATACGTACTGTATATATATATAAATCAGGCAGGGATTACAAGATAACAAAGGCAAGGTTTCTTTTGTGCCATTAACTATACCAATGAGCACTTAAAGATTGAAAAATGAAAATAAGTAATTGACTTACTGTATAATAGGCTGTCGTTTTACTCAGCAACCTACATGTCAACTTTTTTGTTGCAATTATTGCTGATGAGTATCAAAATGTAGTGTAGCTGATTTATAAGCACTGGCAAATTTGCATCTGGGCAGTAACCCATAGCAACCAATCAGTTATTAGCCTTTTTCAATCAGGTTGAACAGGAAAACAGTGAAAGCAATTATCTGATTGGTTGCCTTGTTGCTGCTCAAGTGCAAATTTGCCCTGCAAATCTTTGAGAAAGTATGCAGTTCCTATTTGCTTTAGGATTTTTGTTTTGTATATGTTAATTTTAAGTGTTGTGTACGTTTAGAAGAAAATCAATAGCAGCAACTGTAGTCATTTACACTGATTTCAACGCTGTTTATAAAACAGATGTGTAACTTTGCATTAGAGGATCTATCATTCTCAGTTGCTTTCAGATGACTTGCATTCACTTCAGGACTTGTCCCGTTTGTTATGGACATATTGCACTGCATCCCAAAGATCATGTTTGGTACATTCACAATGTCTTCTTATGGACAACTGTTCTTCCTTGTGGTTCTGAGTTATCTTCAGTTATGTTGTGTTGCTAAGCCTTCATTTCACATTGACTTCTCTGTTGCTGACCATTGCTGAAGTTCTGCCTTCCAGCCCACACCTCCTCACTGCCAGCACTGACTTCTGCCCCTTTTTGACTATGAGTTCACCCAACAATTGTGGCCTTGCATTCTTACTTAACTCCTGTAGTAGTGATGGGCGAATTTATTCACCAGGGGCGAATTCGCGGCGAGCCGCTGGCGAATAAATTCACGAATCGCCAGCGAAATTTCGCTTGGCGAAAATTCGTGGGAAAAACGAGTTGCGCGTCGTTTTTGATGCGATGCGCCAAAAAGGACGCGACACGCCGAAAAAGACGCGCGTCAAAATCGTCCTGCGACTCGTTTCGCAAATTTCTCTGGAAATTCGCAAATTTTTCGGCAAAGCGAATCTCGGGAGATTCGCCCATCACTACCCAGGAGCACTAAATATTGGAAGCTGTAAGAAGTGTCCATCTCCTCATCTGACATTGCCTTCTCTCCCATGATATGTTATCATTGCACAGATCAAAATGGGATATTTTGGAGACCACTGTGCTTTAGCAGAGTACAGGGTGTTCAGTCACAACACCCTGCATCACCTGGGATCATCTTCCATTCAAAAGCACAGGTATCAATTTGCCCACGGCAAACAGTGAGAATGACAGGAATTCCCTCCTAAATGTTCAAGACTTGCTGGGAATAGTTTTGACTGCTGTGGCTCTCCAATAGAGCACTGTGGAAGCTGAAATGCCCCATGCCATAGGCCTTGAAACTATTCTGCTGTTATTTCAATAGTAACTTTACTACTACTACAGGATATGTTTTTCTAATCATATATATAATAAATTATATTATTATTAATAGCTAAATCTTTCCAACATATATGGCATTTTGAAAGAGAAATTGGTGTTTTTGTTGCATGGTTACCTGCAGTGGCATGGTGCAAAAACCATGTCACGTGCACCACTACTCAGGATGTTTATTTTGCTTGGTGTCCCTGTGCTTTATTTGACGTGGGTAAAGCCTCCACCACATACTGTGAAGGTATAAATAACCATCAATGCGCATTCAGAGCTGCTTTCCATTCAGGTGGGCCCAGATTTGCGGAAAGGCCACCTAAGCCCGTGCCTAGGGTGGCAACATGCTGCCCAGCCACACCCACATTGGTTAAGAAACACTGGGAAAATGCAATTGTTTTTTAAATTTCCCATGCACCAATCCCCATTGCTCTGGTCCTGATGATGAAAATTTGCGAATAAAGGGAAAAGTATGGGGGGCGACGAACGTCAGCGGGCCTAGGGGCGCCAGCAACACAAAACTGGCCTTGCATTCAGGCAAGGTGTTTAAATCTTTAGCGAACCACTTTTTAAAGGCCAGACATCAACTCTCCCATTTTAAACACGTGCTCATTAAAGACATGCTCATTGATCATGTCCTTCCTCTCCAGGTGGTGAAACGGATTTGCTACTACTGAGATGTGAGGCTAGATGATTTTTTAAACTGGACAGAGTGACTCCCAAAGGACTGAATGTCAGTGTTTACATAGACTGTGATGCAACCATTCTTCTTTTTTGAGTTGTAATTGCGGCAGTATTTGCAGTGTGTTATTCCTGTATATGACTGAACTATAACTCTATGCACAGAAAAATGGGAAGGGCTTTGCATGCTCTGCATGTTAAGTTTCGCTCTATTACACTCAATTATTCATTTCAATTAACCATTTCTTGTTAACCATGCTTTATTACTTGGGGGCAGATTTACTAAGGGTCGAATAGGATCAAAGTGAAAATTTGAATCAAATTCAAATTTAAAAAATTTTAATTTTGAAGTTATTTTGGGCTACTTCGACTATCGAAAGCCCAAAATTTTATTTGAATTGAAGAAATTTGAATTCCAAAGTACTGGCCCTTAAAAAAATTTTTTGAATTTGACTATTCGCGACCATAAAGCTGCCAAATTGCCATTTAAGGGGGAAATCGTTCAATTCGAACGATTTTAATTCGATTGAAAACTGCCATTCGAAATTCGACCTTTAGTAAATATGTCCCTTAGTATTTGGACACGGAACTGTTGTTATGCTCTTATATACTGTACTTTAGTGAACTTTGTAGTGAAAATCTGTGTGCCACCACTGAATGTCCTGTAAGATACTGTTCTCCCCAGTTTGCTTCTGCTAGTTTAAGATTCCTGGAAATTTGTCCAGCCTTTTATTTTTGGTCCTCAGACACTGCTCCAGCACTTGCACCCCAGGCCTTTATTCTCTCAGCACCAGTCAGGATTTTCCATTTTCATCCATTATCACTAAGCAGTATGATAACATTTGTTTCCTCCTTTATTTGAATTATTGTTAAAAAGTATTTTTGAAATTCAAAATGTTATATTAATTTCATTTAAAAAAACTAATCAAGAGATTTATTCTTGTTTTTATGTGTTAATTATCTCAGAGACTTATGCAATTTTCATCTTGCAAGAGGTGTAAATTGAGCAATAGTTAATTGTATTCCAGAGTGTTAAATAGCTTGATGGATCAAGAGATAACCTGTATTCTTATTCCATATTTCCATATTTTTATAACTACTATAAATATATAAAGATAATTTCAAGTCCTGAATAACCATTTTGCCATTTCTTTATTCCCATAGATAATAGAATAGCTTGACTGTTTTCAGATACTTTATCTTTCACTAGATGATGAATGTCAGAGCTATTATTTTAAGTTTGTTATTGTAGGTTTATATGGAGTTCTAGGCAAAGCTTGTACAAAAAGTCAATGTACAATAAGGGTGTTTTTTGGGGATCTTCCTCAACCTGTGAATAAAAAACATGGCTATCACAGCCATTGTATGTTGATAAATCAGTGGTCAAAGAATTTAATTTATATGAATTTTACTTGTTCACCAAGTTTGTACTTAACCCATCACTATATGCAGAGGTGTAAGGCTAATTTCGCACCCGCTTATTTGGGCCTCTACCATTATGCTTGATACTTTGTGTGACATTACCTTATTGTAATTAGTTCAAAAGCATTTTCAAGGTGCAGCTGCTACACTGCTCTGTACTTCATTGTAATTAAACAACCTTGGATATTTAAGTATGCAACTGTTTTGTGAGATCACTTAAAGATAAACAAGGATGTCCCAAATTAGAACAAACTTACAACACTGCATATGCACTAGAAGAACTACCACCATCCTTTTACGATGCGCAGATAGTGGTTATACCCAAGCCTGGCAGGGACCCACAGCTATGCAGCTCGTACAGACCTATTTCGCTTCTGAACGCTGATGCAAAAGTTCTGGCCAAAATAATAGCTACCAGACTTTCCAATGTGATCCTAGACATTATACATCCAGATCAGGCTGGGTTCATGCCCAGGAAAACCACGACAGGAAACATTAGACACTTATTCACGAACTTACAAGTAAGACACGAGAATGCAGGCTCCAGGATTCTGGTGTCACTAGATGCCAATAAGGCTTTTGACACGGTTGAGTGGGAATTTTTGTGGGCAGTCCTGCAAAGGTTTGGATTTGGGGTGAACTTTGTAAAATGGATCCGCTTGTTGTACAAGAAACCCACAGCATATGTGTTTGTAAATGGGGTGAACTCATCAAGAGTGAAACTGGGGAGGGGTACCAGGCAGTGATGCCCTTTATCCCCCCTCCTGTTTGCACTATGTATTGAACCCCTGGCACTCTTAATTAGGCAGACTCCTCAAATAACAGGGTTACGTTACAAGACTATTGAGGAGAAAATATCGTTGTACGCCGACGATGTGATACTTTATCTAGAGAATACAGGTCCCTCTCTATCTAATGCGCTAAAGGTAATAACGGAATATGAGAGACACGCTGGAATAATAAATAAGGATAAGTCGGCCTTGCTCCCTATAGACCTAATCCCAGAAAATGACAGATTGCAAATAACTGATCTCCAATGGGTTAAAAAGCTAAAATACCTAGGGATAGAGGTGGAAGTGGATATCACCAAGTATGTGACCAATAACTTAGAACCGGTAATCAGGAAACTGCAACTAGCTACCACACAATGGGCCAACTTACCATTGACGCTCTGGGGGAGGACCAATGTTATAAAAATGATATATTTACCTAAATTTCTGTACATCCTCCTGAACTGCCCCATATATATTGACAATAAGATATTTAGTAGAATTGACACTATAATCAGGCCCTTCTTGTGGTCAAATAAGGCCCCTAGGATTGCACTACACACCCTCACATTGCCTAAAGATATGGGCGGTCTGGCGCTTCCAAATCTGCAACAATACTATGTGGCATCGCAGATCTCCTACCTCCATGCTTGGTTTAACCCAGACACAAATTGTCCATTACTGATCCTTCAAGCTTTAGCGGCAGGATCCTGGGAAGCCCTTCGTAACGACCCATATAGGGCAGGGGCAAATGCGCTAAACTACCCTCTCACTATAACAACCCCAATCAAAATATGGCAATTGGTGATGAATCACATGGGGAAAAAGAAGACCTATATCAGCATCAAACAACCAATATGGGGTAATAATAGTCTACCTCACTTTCGTCATTTCCCAGATTTCATATACTGGCCACAACACGGTATAAAATATCTGGAACAGCTACAAGTGAATAATACCTTCCCCACTTTCAATCAACTACAACAAAATATGTCACCACCCAGACTTCTGCAATACCAATATTTACAGTTAAGGCATGCCTTCAGGGAACAATTTGGCACCTTATCTTTGCCCCTACATTCCAATAAAATTGAGGAGCAGGCATGGAATGCTTCCCCTACAAAAGTGGTATCTAAAATTTATAAAGCAATTATGGGTAGCCAAGACTCAAAATATCCAGCACTATTTCTTAAGTGGCAGGCGGATATACCTAATCTAACTGAAGACGATTGGGAAGAGGTTACTGAAGACCCATACTATCAATTGGTTTCAGGGAGAGATAAGCTCATCCAATGCAAACTCCTACATAGAGTGTATATTGCTCCTCAGAGAATATATCAAATAGGGAGAAGGGAAAATGATGCCTGCCACAGATGCAATCAGACCCCCGCTCACTGGATACATATGTGGTGGGATTGCCCAAAAATCAAAAAGTACTGGGATAAAATAGCTAGATACATGACTAATGATCTGGTACTACCGCCGATGACAGAACCACAGCAGGTATTACTGGATGCCACTGGCGACCCTCCAAATATAAGTAAGGGCACACGTACTCTGATTAAAATTTAACACCATTATGGCAGGAAAACAATTCTTATGCACTGAATGGGCGGAGATAATCCCACCATGAAAAAGTGGAGGAGACAGGTGAATACGGTACTCCCATTGTATAAGCTAACTTTTGCAAAAAGGGGCCGTATAACTAAATTTACAAAGATTTGGGAACCATGGTTAACACAGGAAGGATTGGAAGTAGACTAACCTCACAAGAGTAATAGGAAAGAGTAAAGGGAAACAAACCCCCCCCCTATGTTTTTTGTCTCCTATATGCTTGTTATTGCATACTGTGTTGTAATTACGCACAATGTCATAAGTCGTTGTATGTGATTGTTTGTACGAAAACAATAATAAAAATTAGTTTGGAAAAAAAAAAAAAGATAAACAAGGATGTGATGCAGAAATACCCATCATCATGCATCATGTAACTGGTATTGCTTATATTTTAATTTAAATCTTAAAAAAGAAAATTACTAGTTTGAATTGCTTTCACCTTCCCCTTCTCCAAGATAACTTTGTGTTGCTGCTCCTGCATCCCTTATTGTAACCCAAAAATTCAGAAGCTGAAGAGAGAATGCAATTTCTCACATACCAGACAGGCAACAAAGTTCATTAGGTGCAGCATCAGCTGGTCTCTTAGACCCAAATGGCAACCTGTTACCTTTACTTTTCTTAACACTCCTGACTAGACCTATTGCTATGGAAAGAAACATCTTTTATTACAAATCACCAGGCCGATTCCTCAACAATTATTATGATTCAGTTCATTCTGATCAATCTGTCAAAATGTATGATTCACTATTTCAAATAACAAACATGATATCAATGTTAATTAAAAGAACTCACAAAAAAGAAATTGCCCATAACCTTCTATGGGATTCAATAGCTCATTACTAGGGATGTCGCGGACTGTTCGCTGGCGAACTTGTTCGCGCGAACATCCGCTGTTCGCGCTCGCCGGAAGTTCGCAAACGTCGCGCGACGTTCGCCATTTTGGGTTCGCGTTAGTTGGCGCTTTTTTTTTGCCCTCTCACCCCAGACCAGCAGATACATGGCAGCCAATCAGGAAGCTCTCCCTCCTGGACCACCCCCACACCCCCTGGACCACTCCCCTTCCCTATAAAAACCGAAGCCCTGCAGCGTTTTTTCATTCTGCCTGTGCTGTGTGTGCTTGGAAGAGCTAGTGTAGGGAGAGAGCTGTTAGTGATTTGAGGGACAGTGGATAGTAAGTTTGCTGGCTAGTAATCTACTGTTCTTCAAACAACTGCCATCTAGCTGTGTGAGCTTGTTCACATTCTGTCTAAATATCCATAATATTACCGTCTCCAGAAAAAGCACCTGAGTGACTTTTTTCAAGCAGCCATAATATATTTTACGTAATCCGTATCCACCGCTGTAGTAGTGTATACGTTGACCTTGTAGCCATTATTTGCCCTGAAGGCATTTTTTGCCCAGTGTGTTCTTCAAACAACTGTCATCTAGCTTTGTGAGCTTGTTCACATTCTGTCTAAATATCAATAATATTACAGTCTCCACAACCACCTGAGTGACGTTTTTCAGGCAGTAATAATATATTTTACATAATCCGTATCCACCGCTGTAGTAGTGTATACGTTGACCTTGTAGGCATTGTTTGCCCAGTGTGTTCTTCAAACAACTGCCATCTAGCTGTGTGAGCTTGTTCACATTCTGTCTAAATATCAATAATATTACAGTCTCCACAACCACCTGAGTGACGTTTTTCAAGCAGCAATAATATATTTTACGTAATCCGTATCCACCGCTGTAGTAGTGTATACGTTGACCTTGTAGGCATTGTTTGCCCAGTCTTTAACCAAGTGCCACGTAGCTGTGTGAGCTTTTTCACATTCCGTGTCCAGAAACATCACCTGAGTGACGTAGTGTGATTTCTGCCCTTTACAGCACAAAACGCAGCGCTGTGTCAACAATGTATTTTTTAGAAACATTTTTGCCCTTGATCCCCCGCTGGCATGCCACTGTCCAGGTCATTGCACCCTTTAAACAACTTTAAAATCATTTTTCTGGCCAGAAATGTCTTTTTTAGCTTTTAAAGTTCGCCTTCCCATTGAAGTCTATGAGGTTCGCGAAGTTCGCGAACCGTTCGCATTTTTGTCCGGAAGTTCGCGAACATGTTCGCGAACATTTTTTCCGACGTTCGCTACATCCCTACTCATTACTATTATTATTTACAGGGTCTAAAAAACAGGTAGCTCAGATAATGATACATTTTGTAGGATTCAGTTGATCGATTCCTGCAGGGTTCCCAGTTCCACCTCCTACTTCTATCTAGAACATATCTGTATAATGACTGCAAGAAGATTAGTACAATAAACATTATACTTGGTAATATAATTCAGTTCCAATGCCACCAGATTTAGCTTTGCTGCCACTAACATTACAGTATTTTGTAAATGAATCAGTAAATGATGCAAAATCCCAGAGGTCTGCAAATATGGTGCAAAGCTATTCTTCAAATGCAAAAGCTTTCTTTGTTTGAACTTCTTCTGTATGACATGCACATAACTGCAGATACAATATCTCTATGGAAACCAGTTTCTTTAGAACTATGCAAGTCCCTGGAAGTGTGTGAAAGGGTTTTTTTCTTATGTGAAAAGGCATAGAAGAAAATTGCCTTTTGTTTTGTTATTTTATTCCAGCATATCTTCACTGGGTCAGAATAATAATGGTGGTTTAGATTTGGTGGTATAGATTGTGGGATATTATTAATTTTGTGACTTATTTTATCCTATAAAGCATCATTCAGAACAAAATATGAAAATCAAAATGTAGGGTGGCTTAGTCTTCCTCCAAAAAAGACCATCTGCCATACATACATATATAGTCATAGTTACATAGCAATCCATAAACTGGTAGTTGTCCCAAATATAAATGTAATCCCACCCACAAACAGTGATATTAAAACTGCCATACCTGCTATCAAAACTTATATACTGAATTCTGAATTTTCTCACAGGTATATTTTTACAGCACATGGCATAGTTAGCACTATTGCAAAATAAATGCAGTGAATTTTCTTTTGGTGTAAATTGTCTGTGACAATTTCCCATTGTATTTTCTCCATGTAATTTTAATAGTGACAAATTTCTAGTAAATTTACACCATAAGGGAATTATGTATGTAGGTGATTGAGGCCAAATTGGAGTCCTGGTGGTATTTTATCTGGAGAAAATTTTCCTGACGATAGATAGATAGATAGATAGATAGATAGATAGATAGATGTGAAAGTTCAGCAATGCAAAGTGAATGTATCCTTGCAGTAAATTTGTTTTTTTTCAGTTTCTGGTTTATATCCAACAAATTTTAACTGCCCCCCCTTTTAGTAAATTTGCCCCTTGGTCTTATCACCTACTTGAAAGTGACTTAGGGGCAGATTTACCATGTGAATTAAAATCCTTCAAATTCAAAGGATTTAACTGCAATTCGATTGGTCGAACGATCAAATAATAAAAATTACAGAAATTCAATTTGAACGATTTTAACTATTAGTTAAAATTTTTATGATTCAAAATCAAAATTCACCAAAGCCCCTTCAGTAGAATGAAACTGGCGAACTAGGCAGTCAAATAAAAAGGGGAAGTAATTCGATAGTCGAGTATTCGAATTCACTGGTCGAATTTACCTAATTTTCATATTCGAAATTCGAATTGTTTTAGGCTATCATTTTGCTCGCAATACGATTTCTCGATGAATTCGTGCGATCGGATACCGATAGTTCGATTTCATGAGAAATTCGTGACATTTCATTCAAGCGTCCGAAAAATTAGTATGATACGAACAATCAAATGATTCAATAGTACAAATGGTATTCGAGCAGGACTTCGCCTCAGAAGCCTATGGGGAGCTTCCCATTGGCTTCTATTACAATTCGGTAGTTTCAATCTGGCGAAGTAGGCAGTCGAATAACTTTCAAAATTTTGATTCCTTCGATCATCGAATTATCGAATTATCGAATATCCGATCTATTAGATCTTTGATATTCGAAGAGGCCAAATTTGCATATCCGATCGTTATTCAATCGAATTCGACCGAACTTCGATCATTTTACGTGAATTTCGTAAATCGGCTTCTTTAATTCTGCATTAAGAATATTATTACATTCATCTAAAAGGCTTATTTGTGACCTCCTTACTGTAATTTTAAAATCATAGAAACAACACATATGGATCAATCATATATGCAAGAGATAAAAAGGCTAAATAAATCATATGTTATGCCCCAGAAGTCCAGTTAGATAACCCTGATGCAAACTATCAAAATAAGAATGATTATTTTTGAAAATGGCAAAAGCCTTTTTAAATCAGTCAATGCGTATTCAGTAACAACTGAATGTGGATTCAGTATTCAGTAACAACCTCATTCTCAATTTCTTTCATGATTGGGGTTTCTCTAGGAAAATACATTCCAATAGCTTTTTTTTCTGGCTGCAAATCATGTTATATTGTTAAACATGTATGTGCAGCTCTACAGAGCCTGCTACTGTTGAATGATAAAATACTACCTTTTGAACAGAAGACAAGACTTTTCACCTATACATATTTGTATTCAATAAATGTTGGTAGACCAAGAAGAGTTCTACTCAGTATACTTTATTAAAAGTTTTAGTCTCCTGACCTCAGACATATTCAATTTTAATACAGAGCCAAATTCAATGTAATGTGAAAAACATTTGTCCTTATTCAATTGCATATTGTACTGTGGACTTTGCATTTGCATTAGATAAAGGCAATTCATATAATTCATTCTGGCCTGCAACCGGTTGTGAGACAGACAAAGCCTTATACAAAGCTACAATATTTTCTGAACTTTTTACATTTGGATAACTTTCTTATATTATGTTTCCCCCTCTATGCTAAAGGGATTCCAGCCTAGTATCATCAAATCAGAACAGTCTAATAATATTCAGTAACAGTTCAATAGGCTTAGGATATAATTATCCCCAGTACTGGCCCAATACAACCATAAACCATAGAAACATGAATACTAAACATGTATTCTGGTGTAACTGGCAAAGCAACATACAGTGACTATTATTCAAAAATCTGCCAAAAACTGTGTCTCACCCTTATTATGCTCATGGAGACACGGTAATCTATTTTAGTATAAAAGAAATTCACAGATATAAAAATGAAATTTTTGTCCCATTCTACAAAGGGACAAGAGCTCTGGAAAGGTCACTATGGAAAGACCATTATAATACACAGTAATACACTGAGGGAAATAATCTGTCCCACAGTGAAAAGGCCTAAAAGACAGCAAAGAATATTCCAGGGCAAACAGGTAGAAGGCACATACATGTGTTTATATTAAATATGTTGTTCAATCAATAACTGAAGAGAATAATGTACAAAACCATATGAAAGGTGTTAGCCTCCAGTTAATACTATGCTACATCTAATACAGCCTCAGTTTTGTATATGCTCAAGTGCCCTTGTGTAGGACAAATATCTCACAAGGTTAAAGAACATATTAAGGAACATAGTAGTTATATACAGAATGTTAAGTGAACATCTCAACAGACACTTCAGTATCTCTTCACTTTAATATTAATCAACATAATGTAGCTCAATTAAAGTGGCTACTATTGGATACGGTTGACAAGGTACAGAGAGAAGAAGATAGAAAATGTGCATTTATGCACAGTAAAAGCTTTCTTCATTACCTGCTTGTTCAACATGAGCTCAGTGAAAAGGATTTGGACTGAACATACATATTGTTTTGTTTTTTAACTTTAAACAGCACCGTGTTTTGCTCCTTGAACTTGAAGCAACTCCATGCTCCTGGTGAAGTAAAGAAATCCCCTGCATACTCCTGCTTACAAACAATCACAACAAATGATCTACCTCACAACTAGTGATGGGCTAATTTATTTGCCTGGGGCGAATTCGCGGTGAATTCCCACGAAATTCGCGAAATGCCAGCAAAAATTTGCCAAAAAAAATTCGCCCAAAAAAACGAGTCGCGCGTCGTTTTTAACAAAACGACGCGACGGAAGCGACGCGCCGCGATTGTATAAGGTTATAGAAGTAGCAGTACCTTTTGTCCGGAGAGGATACTTCCAACTGGAATTTCCTCGGTGCAGTCCGGGATCATGTACCCATTCTTCATAAGTGCTGATAACCTTAAAAGACAAAAACTATGTTCAGGTAATGTAGACATATAAAAAGGTTTTACATAAAAGTTAAAAGCAAATCAGAACAAAAGTGGGTGTTGTCTGACCTAAGTGGAATAGAAGGGTATCATAACTTAAATAAAGCACATGGGAGTATATTCTCTATTAAGGCCCCTGGGCCATAACGTACCCAATTTATTTATCCAGTACATTTCTTTTCTTTTAAGGACTTTTAGCTGATCGCCACCTCTTCTTAATTTGGGGACGCCATCTATAATCTGAAATCTCAGCTGACTTGGTGTGTGTTTCGCTGTATGGAAGTGTGCAGGTATAGGGAGTTCGAGGTCTTCACACCTTATGGTTGATTTATGTTTTGAGATTCTATCTTTCACTCTCTGAGTTGTTTCTCCCACGTATCCTAGTCCACATGGACATTTAATTAAATAGACAACATATGTGGATTCGCATGTTGGAAGTATCCTCTCCGGGCAAAAGGTACTGCTACTTCTATAACCTTATACATTGTTTTATGTTTTCCTTAATCACTAAGTACCATTTAAATTTTTGCTTTTGCAAGTACAAGTAAATATCCGATATGAATTAACAAAGATGAACAATACTTGAATGCACTGGACTTTCACAATGTCTTCACTTGATTGGTTTGAACTTAATTGGGGGTGGGTCCTGGTATTGTGCACTCCCCCTATGGGGGGTTAAATGTTTGTATCACACACTATCAGGCAGGCTTGAGAAAGGGCAAGACAAGGCCCGAAACGTTGCCTGTTACTGACCAACTGCAATAAATTCTTCACATCGGCAAACAAGAGGTGCTGCAGTTTTTTATTTTCTGCTGTATTATTGGCCCATGGCAAGGGCCTATACACTGCTCTGCACTCTGCCCGAAAGGAACTCAAGTGAGTTGGTTGAAGCACACACACAACTATATACTTGGATACTCACAACAAGTAAACATGGAGTAGCTTCAACTTCCCTGCCTGCCCTGTCTTTGTACTTCCCTGTCCTGTCGCCAGGTTTGGCAACATAAAATCCTTTTTTTTTCTATGAAGAAAAGTTGTAGCATAGTGGAAAGGATGTTCTGTAACTAGTTAGGGTAATGTATATGCTAAAAATGCTGTAGCTGTAATGTAATTTCTCCTTTCAATTGGTTCTAATATATTTTGGTGAAATGTTGTACGTTGTGGTATTTTGCTATTAGAATTACCTTACAAGAACCAAACATGGAGTATCTTAGATTTTTAAATAACAAGTACTTTTTTGGTGATTAAAATCCTAGGCATGCTGATGTATATTTTGCACAAGTATTCAGTGAACTCATATTAAACAAGGGGGTATACTTATTTCTTAGGCACCTGAAGCACTTTATAAGCCTGCCTTTCCCTCTCATCTGAATAGTTAACTATGCTATGTTCCAGTGATTATGCCTGTCCTAATTCTGACCCTGGATTGTTCTCTGTATTTTTTATTCTACCTGAAACCCGCCCTGACCATTGGACTAAATAAGAGAATTGCTAACTGCCATCTGCCCTTAGCAACGTACCTGATTGGTCTCTGCCATTTGCATTTGTCTCTGACCTACAGCTAGTATAGTTCCCATATAAAGCATACCTATCACACTTTCAGCACAAGAGTTCAAGCCTAACTGATGGAAACTTGCTAATATCACTCTGCCACCTTTGCAGTTTTGTCTTAGCGTACTGTAGCTGCCTTATATAATACAAAGGTCAAACTTCCATTGAGGTGCTACTATGAATATTCCTGCTTTGGACTTTTAGCACTGTGTTAAAAGAAGCATCATGCCTCTATTTGAACCAGGGACCCACTGCTTACTATGCAGATTTGTTTCCTCTTCCCTGTTGGAGCAGACTGCTGGGTTTCTGGTTTACTGGTTTACTTTAATAATATCCATAGTTTTCCAGGCTATAGGTGGTTTCTATTAACCCACACCTGTTCTAACTTTCCAAGTACCCAGCCTATACATCCCTCTCAGTTTCTTTCACACCAGTTATAGGTCTATCTAGTACAGTGCCTGGGTGTGCTTCTGTTATGTTTATCTGATTTTAACATCTGCCTGTATCTTGTAAGCTACCTCAATTCTCATCATACAATTTGCATCATACAATACAAGAGCATCAGGTCTATTTCAGATTTACTTAGCTTATGGGTGACTTAGAAACCTGTGCAGAACTGATGGGGAGCAGCTGCATTCAGCACAGTGCTAAAATCCAAATGGGTAACAGAGAGGAACAGAGAACAGTGCTTCATTAGAGACACCTGCATATTCATTTAACCCTGCAACTGCTAACATACCAGCTCTAAGAAAAATCTTCTAAGCTGACAGACAGATATACTGGCAGTATAAATCCTGCTAATGTACAAGTGGTCAAAATTCTCAGTTCTGAGCAAGTTTACGTTCACTTTTTAGTGAGTGTTTCATCAGAAATTAAGCAGATATGTAACGTATTTCTGAACTTGTCAAATCGTTTCAATCTCCCCTAGATCTGGCTTAATGAATGATGTCTTTGAAGTAGAGGGGCCCTATTGTAGATAACTGATGTATAACCCTCAGTTTCTTTTGAGTTTCATAATTTGAAAATTACAAAAAAATACTAGAAGTAGAAAATATAACTGTTTAAACAAGCTACTTAGGATTCAGTAAATATTATTGTAAAATCCTTTCATGGATCATCCAATTTTTGGTGTTCTGCCAAATTCCAGTGAAATCATTTGTAATTTGCACAGTTAATTATAATTCCGAAAGAACTGCATCTTACATCTTAATTAACCAAAAGCTTCATAATGAAGTCAGCACAAGTCATGTAAAATGAAAGATAGAACTTGATTGGTAATGAGTAGGTTTAGTAAAATTAACCTTGGGCACTGTTTCATTACTCCGTGTCTTTGATAATGACAGTAAGCAATGTCATATGAAGAGAGATGTTACATTTACAATATTGGTTTAAAAATACATTACACCAAGAAATATATCCCTCTGCCATGCACACAATACCAGGGAAACCTAAGATGAGCCTTTCACAAATTGTTTATATTCATTTGTGTATTCAGGGTAAACAACAACTGTATCTATAGTACTTTATTCATTATTAGGTCCCGTGTGGCCCCAACAGTTTAGGAATATGTAGCAGAACTATTGTAGAACAATTCCTCTAAAAAAATACATTAATAGTATAGTAGTATGTTTCAGTGTGTAACTTTGACATTTTGCCCTGCTGTTTAACTTCTGTTTTAGAACAGTGGTTCTCAACCTTCCTAATGCTGCAACCCTTTTCGTACAGTTCCTAATGTTGTGGTGACACCCAAGCATAAAATATTAAAATATTTTTGTTGCCAGCCCAGAGCGGATTGTTAGGAAAGTACAGGAGACAGTGTAGCTGCATAAAGGTTTGTTTTCCGTGCGTAGTGCTGCAAAAAATTTTTGCCACACCCATTTTGTGGTCACCCCCCAATTACCATGTTAATTTTACTAATTTTAAATGGGCAGGGAGAGCTGTATGGCAGTCCCTACTAAGGATATAGAAAGTTTCCCTACACAGGTTACTGAACTACAACTCCCAGAACCTACACCCGGAGAGCTACAACCTTGCCCCAGGGCTAGAGGGGAGAGATATGAACCTGCTCCTGGAACTCCTTAAGTGACCCCTGTGAAAGGGTCGTTCGACCCCCAAAGGGGTCCTGACCACCAGGTTGAGAACCGCTGTTTCAGAAGCCATGATGCATTGGCTAGATTTTCCCTCTTGCTTCTGGTGGAGCCAACTAACTGTAAAGTATTTGGAAACATACACAACTGCAATTTACAAGGCCAAGCAATAACTTAGTTTCAGTTATGTGTCATCCTATTTGTAACTGCTAGAGAAGAGATCCCTTAGTTTTCTTATTTTAAGTCCTGTTTTTGTTTAATCCTGAATGCATTTTATATCATTGATATTGTCCAGCTCTGGAGGGGTTCTCACTAGTGAGTGCCTTATTAAAGGAGAGAGAAAAGGCCAATGAATAGTGATGGGTGAATTTCACCACGAATTCCCGCTATTCGCCGCCGGTGAATAAATTTGCAAAACTCCAGTGAAAATTGGCCTGCCGAAAATTCGCTGGCGTCAAAAAAAGAGA
Organism: Xenopus borealis; assembly: GCA_024363595.1. NCBI lineage: Eukaryota > Metazoa > Chordata > Amphibia > Anura > Pipidae > Xenopus > Xenopus borealis. The sequence continues at coordinate 76,864,746 of CM044435.1, read as the reverse complement.
CACGTGTAAAACAAAACGCTACGCCCGTCAAAATTGACGCGACGCCCGTCAAAAACGTGATGCGACTCGTTTCTCAAATTTTTCATCAAATTCTCACATTTTTCTGCAAAACGGGATAGATTCGCCCATCACTAACAATGAAACATTCTCCTAAAAATCTGTCCCTTTTAAAGTAAAATAGAATCTATTGCTGCATAGTTATATTTCTTTCTGCATCTGGTCTATTATTACAGACACGAATAAAGCAATAGGTAGTGTCCTGTCCTCGTCACTGTAAGAAGTGAATCAACAGGCAGTTTACTCGCCCTTCAGTCACCACACTATATAAGTTCTGGAACGTGTTTAATAATGATCAAAAGAAGGTAGAACTCTCGATACAAACAATACAACAATATCAGAAAACATTCTGGATACAGAAACAGATGAAACACAATAAAAACATATGAAAACATCTGATATGTGTTATACTGTACTAATCAGGGTTAACACAGGTGTCTGCTGAGGGGGGGACATTGAGTCACAAACTACAACCAGGATGCATGTAGCAGATTTACTAAATTCACATGAAGGATTCAAAGTTTGATCGAATTTTCAAAAAGATTTAAATACGAATTTTCAAATGTTTTCGAAGACCACTTCGACTAGTGAATTTTGAAAATTTGATGGAATCAAATGATTCGAGTAAAAATCTATTTGAAGATAAGAACTACTGCTGTGGCAGCACAGGTGCAGTAGCTTGCATATTTTGAATCCTTTGTGTAAGGTTGTTTGTGTCAAATGCCTGCCTCTACCCTTCCTGGCACCCATATATATTATTCATGCTACTGACTTCTCCCCACACTGACCTACCGGTACCTATACTATTTCCTGAGTGGGCTTTTGCTCTTTAGTATTTCTTTCTGTTTATATCATCTATCCCTATAAGTGTTCTTAAAACCCCATTCTGTAAGACCTGGCAACATTTAAGTACCGGAGAACTGCTTCTAAAGGCAAATTTGGAGGCCATAAGAGCTTACTTCATACTTGTCCTATACAGTTCTGCAGGAAGACAATCACAAAACCACAAATAAAACTCACTAAGCTGCTAAGAGAAGATTTTGCTGCTTGTCTCACTCAATAATAGCTATATATCTGGAATGAAACCTCACAATTTACCATAATTTAACCAAACCTTAGTCCTGGATACAGCTTCACAGCAATCAGTCACCTACCTGTCCTTCTAGTCATGTGAGGACTAGGACTAGTTATTTGGAGATATTTTTTTAAATGAATATGCCAAACAATATAGGCAAATACACTAATGCTGTTGCATACAGTAGTTTCCTACAGCTTGTACCCCCATCATTTGGGCTAATGCACAACCAAAAAATCACTGTACCCCTAATCAATTACCCCTGGGAGTGGGGGGGGAATAGCTGCTACATAACTTTTTTTTCTATTATATTGCCTCTCAGTTTATCTAAAAAATGTTTTATCCCTTTAGCTAAAAACAACACACCCTACCCTAATGAGAAGAAGAAACTTTCTTGTTAGAAGCATAGCAGATCTCTCAGTTAGGCAGGTACCAGGGGGCTGGCCTATTTGACATGTGTAGGGATCTGTAGTTTTTACCAGCACCTATAGAGTTAAATCCCTACCTTCCTTAGTTGCCAGGCAAAAGCCTGTGTTGCAATTTAAGTATTTGCATGTCTGTAGTTATTGGCCAGGTGGCGCTGTGACCACATCTGCCTTACACTGTATAGCGCTAGGAAGGGAGGGGCAGCTTCCTCTTTGGCCGCTGGATCAGCATCCAGCATCCTCGCGCACATGTATGCATGTGTGTACATAGGTTTCCCGCTGCTGCAGGAGCAGGTCTAGGCCCTTTTTTTCCCGCTGGCACAGTCCGACCCTGCAGGGAGGGTGCTCCATAATTGTTTATTTATATAGAGCTGGTAAATTGTGCAGCAATTTACAGAAATTAAACCCAATTCACATCAGTCCCTGCCCCAATGAAGTTTACAATATAAGGGGCAAATTCACTAAAGAGTGCAACTTCACCAGTGTCTGCTTTGCAGCCATCGCAACACTTGGCCAGGCGAAAATTCTCTCAGACAATGCTAATTCACTGTGAGACTTTTCATCCAGGACGCTGAACGTTGGCGAAGTTGCGCCAAAAAATGTTATGTTCTTTTGCAGCCTATCACCCTGTAAATATGAAAAGGCGCTAGCATTTTTTGGGACTATTTTTTGATGAACTCCTATCTACTCTATTGCACTTCGCCTGGTCTAAGGTGGCGAAGGCAACTCTGGCACAAGAGGTAACGTTCAGTAAAATCCGCATCTTAGTAAATTGGCGTAGTGACGCATTAGAGTGCGAAGCAATCCTTGTTTACTTCGCTAGCGAAGGGGCGCCTGCACTCGTTAGTAAATCAGCAAAGTAATGATTACATCACACTGGCGAATTTTTGCTAGCGTTGGTCACTTCATCCTTTAGTGAATCTGCCCCTATGGCTACTAAACTGTCTGCATGTTATTGGCATGTGGGAAGAAATCTACCTGGTGGCAAATCACACAGACACTGAGAGAATATACAAACTCCTTGCAGATATGCACTTCTTATTTAGGACAGTTAAAGAATCTATGGTGAGTAATTTAGCAGATTCATCTTATTGTTTCTGAATTAATGGTTTCTTTTTTCCAATAAGATGCCCATAGGAAATATATTTAAAGACTGTAAACAAAAGGGAATTTGTATTATCTGCCTATAGCTCCTTCTTTGTCAGTTCATCAAAAGGCTATCATGGAAAATATATTTTCATTTTCCACACAATTTGCCTTATTTTAAGTCATGTTAGATTTATTTTAGCCATAGCTTTCTTTGTAGAAATAATAATCAACAATATATTAAGTGCTCCATTTCCACTTGGCATCTGTCTCACAAGACAATGTCATTCATTACCATATATGATAGGTTTGTTAGAACAGGCCAAATGGTGCATTAATTCTCTCTATTTTAATAAAATAATTAAAATTTGTGAAAATGATTTCCTCTTTTTTGTGTAGTAGTAATAGTAAAGCTGTACAGTGTACATAGTCCAAACTAAGATATAATTAGGATAATTAAGGATAAGTAATCCTTATTGAGGGCAAAGCCCTTGGTTTGATTAATGTTTCATTTATTTTATTTTAGCCTTAAAATTATGGAGATCCAGATTACAGAAAGATCCCTTATCCAGAAAATCCCAGGTCCCGAGCATTCTGGATTACAGGTCTATATATTGTTATAGGTTTTAACTATTTTAACACAGCTATGAATGAGAAATGAATTTAAAAAAATATTACTTTTTTCATAAAAATGTAATTTACAAACTTGATGATATTTATTTCTGCAGTGAGAAATATAGCCAGTGTTAGCATTTTGTAATTAAAGGTGCCCTGAGCAAAAATGTTCACAACCGCATAATACCATAATCTTTACAAATCCTTTAGCTTTCTTGACAAGACATCAATAAGTCAACGCAAAGACACAGGAAAATAATAGAACCAAAGGCACTCAGGATGCAATAAAAAAGAGGATTAGATCTACATTACTTTCATTACAATATATTGTATTTTTATTATTAAGTCCACTGTTACCATTTAATCTTATAGCTAGCGCGTCTGATAGAGTGGAACAAAAGCAAATGTGAATTATTTTCTCCCCTAAAGAATTCAAGATGAATAGATTATTGGACTTTGTATATAACTGAAAGACATGTAAATAATAAAGGGTGGTTCAAATAGGCAAGCAGTTGTTCCTACAGTATACCAACATGGACGCAACGAAATGCATAATGAAAGAAAGCACACTATTTAATATAAGTTTAAAATGTTAACACTGTTTTCTTAAATGGTATTGCTTGTAGATTTGATATTAGAGTTTCTAGTTTCATATATAAGGTTGTGCATATATTCTATAATATTTTTTCTTGTGAGAGTAAAAGTAGAAGCAACGATACGATTTTCGGACCGTGTGTGGAGAGTACCGTAATTTTTCGCCCGGCGGAAATCAGTCGTTTGGTCGATCGGACAGGTTAGAAAATTTCTGTCGGCTGCCGATAATATTGATGTGTGTATTGCCAATCGTATGATTTTCAGTGGGAGACTGTCACTAGATTTTGTCGGACACAACTTTCATACGATTGCTGTAGGGGCAGAACATCGAAAGAACATCAGCTATTCTGTGATTTTTCCTATTTTATTTGATCTGAAGGTTAATGGCAGGTCGGGAGATGGGGAAGTCTGATCGTTGAAGGATTCGGATCTTTGTGGCTATGGCCAGCTTTAAGGCTGGAAAGGAGCAGCATACATGGTGGTGGTAGATCTTTTAAGGAGTAATGTTTCTGAGATTTTGATCGTAATATTCCCTGTGTGCCATTGCTCTAAGCAATTTTCAGTTTGTCTCACAAGGAGAAAAAAAACGACAAATTACTGTAATCAGTTCATGGATTAAAGCTTACGTATCAATAACAGTAGCACTGTTAAAAGTCATACAATTCTTTCTTTATGTTTATTTTATTTGCCACTTTTGAGATAAGAATCCTACGGTTTCATTGATCTGTAGAACTGTAAAATTACAGTTTCTACATTAAATACTAAAGGAGAGTTTACATTTTATAATCAGTTTTAAAATTATGTAGAGCTATCTTTTTGGTGGGAGGGGGACAAATAAAGCAGTAACTTTTGACTCAACAGATAAAGGAAAGTCCCAGCAAAATGTTATTACAGAAATCAGTTGCTTACACATGGGTAGTTGGATCATGTTGCTTTGCTGCCCAATAAACAAAGCTCCACCTCTTGCCCTCACTATACAAACCTAAGAATGGCCCACCTATTTGAAGGAGGCAGCAACCAGGGCTCTCCCATTGTCTGTGTGGTTTTCCTCTTGGTACTCGTTTCTTCCAGCACTCCAAAAACTTACAGGCAGGTTCATTGGCTTCTGATAAAAATTGGGTGTGAATGTGATAGGGACCTTAGATTGTAGCTCAACTGGGGCAGGGAATGATGAATGATGTATAATCTCTGTGAAATGTTTATAAATGTGTCAGGGTTATATATACACAATACATACATAAAATACACACAGAAAGTATCATACAATGTTCACAATTAAAGCTGTAGACATGCATTAGTCCAGGGTAAAGGGAGTTAAATAAATACAAAAAACTGCTTGAAATGAGTAGTGAAACTTTTTTATGCTATCTTAAAATCACATTTTTTCATAAATACATCTTAGATAGTATTTCTGTTTGGATTAATATAAATATATATAAATATATAAAGTATATTACAGTTAACCATGAGATATTCCCAGTTCCGACATTTTTTTTAAGAAAGCGCTGGTAGTTCTACATTATCGTTTTATAGATATAGAGCAAGGCAAATAACTAGAAAGATATAAAGCCCTTTTCCTTTGTGGTATGCACTAAAATGACATGCAAGGTAATAATATTTTATACTGAGCTGGCGCTCACTTCAGTTTCATTAACAGAAAGCAAACGATTGCTGAATACTAAATTCATTTTATTTTTAGGCAAACATTTATAAAAGTGGCATTACAAGCAAACACCTCAAAGCATATATTATCATATCAGGTTTTCTCATAGTTATTTTATAAGGATCTGTGTAAAAATAAAATAACATGGCATCGTGAAAAAAAATTAGTAGGCTCATGAAGATTATTCTTATCTTCCATAAAACCATTACAAATGTTTTGATGTCAAGTATTGGAGTGTTTGCTGATATTAAAATGTGCCACATTGCAATATGGTTATACAAGAAAGAAACTGTGTGCTGTAATATGGTTTACTCTATAAAACTGCTGCAATGACAATGAAGACCTTTGTTAGCATTATGAAATTAAATGGAAATTGGGTTTGTTTGCTTTCTTCGGTATATCTTTCATGTGAAATATATATTTAATGACCCATAGAATCAAGCTTAGGTAAAGTATTATAAATCTGTAGTTAATATAAATGCAATTTCATGTAGGAATATGCAAGTTGCATTTGCTGTAAAAGATATATGTTAGAACAAATTAAAGCAGGAGATTGTATATTTGGCAGGACATAGGAGCTATATTGTCTGTTGGCATTTCATGAGATATCTGTAATAAAAGTCAGTGGGGTTTATAATTACATTGGGAGTAAAAATATAGAAATAAATGGAATAACAACATTGTTATTTCATAAGGAGAATTCATTGACTGTTTAGAGAGAAGGGGAAGATGGTGCCTGTGTTATTTTATATTTGTGAACAGTCGGATCATAAGGTCTTTGTCACCTGATATATTTTAACAGCCGATATCCTTTTAGGAAGAACTGTGGTGATCATTTGAACTGAAGAAGCTGCTTGGATGAGTACGTGAAACGTCTTCAATGATTACTCAAGAAGTCCAGTAGTTTTTTTTTTTGTTTAGTTTTTTTTTATAATTACTTATATTAGATATGTGGTGATCATTGTTCCTCGTGTGTGTGTGTCTTTTCCCTGAAACGACTGCTGGACTTAGGGATACTGTCATGGGAAAACATGTTTCTTTCAAAGCGCATCAGTTAATATGGTAGACTTCTGAACTGAAATCCATTTCTCAAAAGAGCAAATAGATTTTTTTATATTCACTTTTGGAATCTGACATGGGGTTAGACATTTTGTCAATTTCCCAGATGCCCCTGGTCATGTGACTTGTGCCAGCACTTCAGGAGGGAACTGCTTTCTGGCAGGCTGTTGTTTTTCCTTCTCAGTGTAACTGAATGGAACTGAATGGGACATGGGTTTTTACTATTGAGTGCTGTTCTTATATCTACCAGGCAGCTGTTATCTGGTTACCTTCCCATTGTTCTCTTGTTAGGTTGCTGGGGGGGGGGTGATATCACTCCAACTTGCAGTACATCAGTAAAGAGTGATTGAAGTTTCTCAGAGCACAAGTCACATGACTTGGGGCAGCTGGGAAACTGACAATATGTCTAGCCCCATGTCATATTTCAAAATAAAATATTTTTTGAGAAATGGATTTCAATGCAGAATTATTCTGGAACAGCACTGTTAACTGATGCATTTTGAAGAAAAAAAAAATACCCCATGACAGTATGCCTTTAAATACACTGGGAAAATTTGTACCTGGGCAATAACCTAGATCAACCAATCAGTGATCAGATTTTTTCAGCCAACTGCAGGTAGAACAATGAAAGCAAACATCTGATTGGTTGCCATTTTGTATTGCTCAGGGCCCAATATACCCAGTATTTAAAATAGCCCACACTGTGTGCCACAAGCCAAAGGTACTGTATATACTTGTATTTATACTGTATGCCTGGCAATGCATTATCAAGCCATCTGTTCATGCATTAACATGTGCCTTTCAAGAAGACTCATATTGACATTTTGATGGTCAGGGCAGGTGGCTGTACAATTATGACGGTTAAGCAATGCATTATAACACCATTATAATTAAAACAATCATTAAGGGTCTGATTTACTAAGGCTCAAATTTCGAAGTGGAAAATTCTTTGAAATTCGACCATCGCATTGAAATACTTCAACTTTCGAATATCGAAGTCAAAGTAGTTTTTTTAAAAATTGGCTATCCTGTGGTCAAATCTTTCAAGCAAACATTTTAATCGATTGATTCAAACGATTTTTGCATACGATCGAGCGATTTTACTTCGACAAAAAAACTTAGAAAAATGCTCTAGAGGGTCCCCATAGGCTCGCATAGGACTTCAGCAAGTTTAATTTGGTGAAGTATTGAAGTCGAAGTACTTCGATTATCGAATATTCGAATTTTCAAACGATTTTTACTTCGAATCGAAGTCGAAGTCGTACTTACCGATTCGATGGTTGAAGTATCTAAAAAATTACTTTGAATTTCAAATTTTTTTACTTCGAAAATTCCCTCAATTTTACTTCGACCCTCAGTAAATCAACACCTAGGTGTTGAAATACAAGACTTGACTAGAAGATGAATTCAGAAAGCATTATTTTAAGGACTTACATTGGTTGTTGTAAAACTACTGTATGTCGGGCAAGGCAATTTATAATGATATCATAATTTTCACGACCATTAGTTGTATTTAAATGCCTGTTAGACTATGCATTTAGTTTGTTTTCATTCTAAGCCTGGTTAGAAGATACATTATTTAGTTAGTCAAAAATTTAATCTGATAAGGCTTCAGTAAACAAATGTCTAACATGATAGGACACTATTTCCTTACTGTAACCCTTAGTCAGTGACTTGATCCTTACCAAGCAGGTTAGATTCAAAAGCAAACTGTGGGCCCCCTTCAACTCACTGTTCTGGCTATTACATCTGTTCACACCAGTCTTGTAAAATACATTAAACATTTTATTTACTGTAAGCATAAGATTCTTTTCAACTGGTGTGGTATTTGTGGATTTGAGGAAATCTGATTTCAATATTTATGGTAATGGTTTTAGGGTTATGTTCTCAACATGGTAATTAGAGGCCTGTAAGTTTGACATCTTTAACATATTTAAAGGGGGAATAAAGCATGGAGAACTAAGGAAAAGCTTTAGCATACAGAAATAAGAAACTTAAATTTTCTGCATTGTTTCTGAAATAATCAAGTTTATCTTCACTATTCCTATCTCAGTACCTGTTTATCTTCATTCTCTCTTCATGCAGCAGTTGGGTGTCAGATATTCATTGACAGTTAGATCTAATATATCTAATAGGGGTGGGGCTTCCTTTCCTAGCAAATGTATTAGAGCTCATTCAAATAACTGATTCCGGTACAAACAAAATCTAACAAAATAACTGCCTTTTGCACAAATTTTGACTGTAGAGAGACAGGATTTCTAATGATTGTGATAGAGTGAACTATAATACATTTTCTACACAATATGAGTGTCCCTATAATATAAATTGCATCTAGCTGAATGAAGAGTGAGGAGAAAAGAATTGTGAAGATGAACGTAATTTTTTCAGAAACAGTACAGAACAGTACAGTGTCTTATTTCAGTATGCTGAAGCTTATACTTAATTTCCGCGCTAGTGCCCTAATAATTGTTGTTTAATTAAGTAAGTAGGGTTGTAGGAGATTCAATCTACTTGCATTTTTTCCAATTTATTGAATACAGTGCTGCCTAAACATTTGCTTTCGAAACTAAGATCTGTTGGCCTTGGTAAAAGTGTTTGTGTATGGATAGCTGGCTCAAAACTACAAGCCTGACGGTCCTGTGCAATGAGGTTGCCCACTTCCGGGTTGCACGCTGTTTTACTAAATCTTAAATTCAAGATAATCCACGTGTTGTGTTTGTGGCATTTGTATATATTGATATTCATTGATTTGGAGGGGTGAGGAGGATGATTAACTGCTTTTGTCGATAGCTTGAATAACAGTTTAATTTGAGTTTCACTAAATGTCAGTGTAAATTATCTAAACGCAAAAAGTATGCATCCCCCTCACTGTATTTAGAATATCCCTTATGTCAGTTTGCAAGGCTCAATGCTCATGAGGAACTGTACCATAATGAGAAAAAAACTATTTGTAGAGGTGCCCAAGCCCAAAAAGTTATGCCACTGCCAGCGGCCGCACATTATTTTTAGTTTACATTAATTAACTGCTATGCTTTTCATGAAGAGAGTATTAAATAAACTAAAATAGACTTTGTCACCTAAGGTCATTTTTAGTTGGTGCTGCAGATAATAAAATAAGCATTTGATTTACTACTATGTTATTATTTAATATCCTCAATATTAAGCTGGACAAAACAAGATTAAATGACCATTAAAACCAAAATGAATCCAAGGGAAAGGTTTAGAAACTATCGAATTGATAATCTGTGCAGCTGATAAGACCTCTTGTTATATAATATATATTAAAAGATTTGTCATTTAGAATAACAGAAACAATAATGAGATTCATAAGAGAAAGATTGAATATGTGACGTTCAGGTCAAATTTAATATACAATGTAATCATAAATAAGCAATGCACCACATGGCACGTGCCTTTTGTTTGACTAGACTTTGAATATTTAAAAGATTAGTATTCCAAATCTATTTACCGTATCTTAGATAATGTTGGCAACTGTTCTGTAAAAGTGGCATGAACCGTACATGGAGAATAAGATGAATTATTTAATTTTGTTTTCTTGTTGTTTGCTTTTGGGTGAATGATGCTCTTGATATTAATATCATTCTGTCTTTCTTTATTGTATTGATTCATTTCTGTCGACATTATTTCCATCAATAAGATGTATTCAGGGCCACTCACAAAAGGGCGCAGGTGTGAGTTTGCATCCGCCATAAAGAGTGAGGGAAGGAGAAGGCAGGGTTGTGATGAAGGGAAGGGTGACAAGGGGAGAGACGAGGGGAGGGTAGTGATGAGGGGAGGGAGGAGAGGTGCAGGGGAGCGAACAACCCGAACTAGAGGTAGGCAGAAACCTTTGAACAGGTACATGCCCAGCGCCCCCACAGCTTTGCTGTTACCAAACTCATGCACTTCAGCAACTGCTCTTAATCTGCCAAATCATTATGATGGTCTGTACAGTTGTTTCTGATACCTTTTAGAATAAAATTCTCCACCTTACATCTCTGCAACATAAACTTGCAACACCTCACTAACAAAGGGCTGTACACCTTCTCTGGATTTCTCTCTCATGTTCTGTCTGACTTCTGCCAACATCTCTGCCATTGAATATTCTCTTAAAACATATTCATTTAGAGAGCCTACACCCCTATAGTCTGATTCAGTGTACAGTTTCGGAATGGGGTGTCCAGGGCCCAACAGGACTGCCATCTTAAAGTGATACTGACACACTAACATATGAATGTACATTACATTTTACCTATAGGTCATGTTGATCATTTTTTGCTGAGAGGTTTGTTTTTGTATATAATTGTTAGTCGAAGTTCCTAAGCCTGACTCTCTGACACGCTGACTTTGCCAACCTGACTGTCCCATCTCAGCCTGTTGTTTACAGTTTCCTGCTCCTGCTGCACAAATATGACAGCCCCCTCATACAGAAACATGGGGCAACAGACAGGTAATGTAAAAGCATCATGCAAATACATTATGGCAAATTTAGATGTAGCTTTCAAAGCCAATATTATAATAGATGTGAAAAAATGTGTTAAATTGTAGGTGTCTGTATCTCTTTAAGGCCCCCTTTAAGGCCCCCTACCAGTCCCCTTGAAGCCCTTGCATTGCATTCTCAAACTCCTAACTCCTAGCTTTGCAGCATGCCAAAATCTTGTTTATGCACCAGAATGGGCCACCTTATACCCCCTGACTCTCTGACACACAATTACAGTAGATGGTGAGGAGGGAGGTGGAAATTTAAAAACGCAGAATGGAAAGTGAAAATAATTCCCTGCCCATCCTTAATGCCTAAGGCCAAAGTCTGGGTGACAGGTCCCTTTAAATAAATGTGAATGCCCGATAATAATATGAATAACATGACATAACATTAATTGTTAATGCGCAGTTAAAATTCTGTGTGAATCATTGCATATGCATTAGTCCTTTGACTGACCAGTGAAGGCAGGGAGGTGACCTTCACCCCTTTTCTTTCTTTTACTATAATATTAAAACTGTTAATAAATGGAAAGTATCTACATTTATTATGATATGTGTGTGTGGCTCAACATTGTAGAAGTGTACATTGTTGTAGTACAACTGGCAAATATAGGGATTAACCTGTTGAGTCACCAGAAGATCCAGTCTTTTTTATCTTTTGTTTCTCTCATACATAAAATTATCTTTCAGTGTTTTTTGGAAAGTTATTGAAGCAACTGTAAAGTATATTTCTGTTAGATCAGAATATAAAAAGATTAAATAAACTTCAGTGAATATTATCATTAATCAAAGAAGATCAACGACTTCCATGTGGATCAATACTGAGACATGGATCACTGGCACCCGCTAATTGAATATTGATCTTGCTGCATAAGGAGCCATAGTATGCATATCAAACTCATAATCATTCCTGAGACATTCATTAATTGCATTTAGCAGACAGAGCACTACAGATAAATTAACTGCAAGTTTTCTGTTTTCACACCTAACAACATAGTCCAAAATGTTTTAATACCATTAATAATTTATTGACTTAGGCGTGCAGGTTTGGTAAATGATATTGTTTATGGATTGTTCACATGAAAAATGTAGATGTAAGCCCTATTTTTTCTTTCACCTATTACTGCATTGTATTTTCATAATTGTAATGTAAAACATGGACGGATCTGAGGAAGAAATGCATACTCTCAGAGTGTAGTAATGCCTGAGTGTCAGGTGAGGCCTGGCAGGTGGGAGCCTTTGTGTTGAGTAAAGAGGGTAATGCAGGAATGGAGCATGATAACAGGCAGATTGCAAAAATTGAGAAATGGGCTAGATAAGGCTTATCAACTACAATGATCAAGCAACTGGGAGTTGCAGGAAATAGGCTTATAAAGGCCCCTGATTACTCAATAAATAAGATATGAGTTTAACGGTTTGGAAGGTGGTCACAAGCAATTTGTTATAGAAACTAGACAGCACAGCTGTAGATGCTTCCAGAGGCTTACTGGGGTAATGCAGGTGACTAGAAACACAGTAACTAGAGTTTGATTCGTGGTGGATACTGAGTCTCTGTGTTGAAAATTAATCCAGTTCTGGATGATTTACAGAAAAGTCTAAGAAACAGATACAAGTCACACACATTTTCAAACTTACTCCAGTTTCTGCCAGCATATTATTGCAGTTTTGCATTGAAATCATGGTGATGGTCTATAACCAGTCACATAGGATCAAATACATTGTACATACTTTTGCAACCCAGCATAATCAACCAACACTTAGGGGCCAATTAATTAAACCTTGATTTTTTCTGGTTGAGTTTTTAAAGGGGAAACTTTAATTATTTTTTTTTTAATTTTTAGATTTAGTATACCCCAAAGCTGCTAAAAACCGAATCTAAAAATATTCCATCTCAAACCTGTCAAGGGCATGTTGAAGTCAATGGCCGATTTCTCTAAAGTTGTTTTTTGACATTGTGATCTGAGCTGGATAATCTGATGAAGTCTGAGTTTTCTCAGGGACAATTCAATACAGTCGAGTTTTTGGAATGTCAATTGTACGATTTCGAATTGATACACGTTACGACTTTTTTTGCTATGAGATTTTTAAGTAAATTATTGACACATGAGTTCAATTTGTGGATGTTAGGTTGACTTTGTTGAAATAAAAAAAAAATTTTTAGTATATAGATTAATAGAAAATAGATTAATTCGAGGTTTAGTAAATAAGTCCCATGGGGGCAAATTCATTGTTGCGCGAAGCTTCTAACGCTAGTGCTAATTCGTCGGAATTTCGGAATTTCGGAAATTCACTAACACCGGCTCTGGCGATATTACGCTAGTCAGACCAGGTGAAGTTCAATACAATAGATAGGTTGAATAAAAAAATTTTAAACATTTTCTAAGTAGCGTGTTTTAGCATTGGAGGGTGATAGTCTGAAAAAAATTGATATTTTTTAGGGGGGGTTAGCCTCCTTTCCCCCTACATTTCCTAACATATGGCAACACAACTATACAGGGGGCACATGTAGGGCAATAGGACAACTTTATTTAATGGGCTAATAGATAAGAGCCTGAGAAATTGAGATGTTTAAGGAGGGCAAACAAGTAGGACCAACTGAGACGATCAAATGTTTTTTCTGCATCAAGGCTTAAAAGTAGTGTGTGAGTTTGTCTTCTGTTTACAACTTCCACCAGATCAATTGTACGTCTTGTATAGTCGCCAGCTTGCTGGCCTTGAATGAAGCCAACTTGGTCTTCATTGATCAATTTAGGAAGGAGAGGGGCTAATCTGTTGGCTAATATTTTTGAAAAAAAGCTTCAAGTCTGAATTTATATTGGCCTATAGTTGGCTCAGTTAGTGTGATCTTTATTTTCTTTGGGTATTAGGGACAAATAAGATTTTAGATTAAACAATTTCACCATATATGGACTCAGGATATGAACAAATGCTTTATAATATTTGTAGGGCAGACCATCTGGGCTTGGGGTTTTTCCTACTGGCAGGCTTTTAAGAGTGTTAGCTAATTCCTCTGGTGTTACATCTTCATTTAGCCTTTGGGCGTCCTCCTCTGTTAGTTTAGGGAGCCCTACTTCTGTAAGAAATGTGGTTAGTAGCTCTGGGTCAATCTGCTGTGCTGATTGTATGTTATATAACTGGGAGTAAAAATTGTAGAATATTTCCCCTATCCGCGTTTGGTTATAGGTAAGTTGACCTGTGGGAGTTTGTAGTGAGGAGATCCTAGATTGTGTTTGTTGATCTTTTAATTTCCTTGCTAACAATGTATGTTGTTTGTCTCCCTTTTCATAAAATCTTTGTTTAGTCCATATAATGGCTTTTTGGGCTGCGATATGCTGTAGTTCAGCCAACTCCTTTCTGGTGTCCAATATTTGTGTTAACAGTGGTCTAGAGAAACTTTTGTTATATTGGTTTTCAAGGGTGTGGAGCTGGGCCTTAAGGGCATTTTATTTAAGTGAAGATTGCTTTTTCTTTTGTGCTGACAGGGCTATGATGTGGCCTCTTATGGTAGCCTTATGTGCTTCCCACAGAGTAGCCAGAGAGGGAACTGATACCTCATTAAGTTGGAAGTATTCCGTCAATGTACCTTCCATTTTCTCAAATGTTGTTGGGTCATGTAGGAGTGTCTCGTGCATTCACCAGTGTGGCTCTCTAGGTGGGAGTTTTGAGAGTTCTAAGCATAGAGTTATTGGTGAATGGTCCGACCAAGTGATCGGGAGAATTTCACTTTGCTATGGTCTGCCTTAGTTCTGCTAAAGATGTTCATGAACTCACTACTACAAATGTTACAGTATTCAATGTGGATAAAGCTTGTAAATTTATTCCAGACAAGTTTGTATGCACTTTGTCAATACTGCTTCTTCTGACAAGGGACCATCCATAAACATGATGCTTGATACATGTTCAGCTTTTTCTATACTACCAAAGGATATTTTCTTGAAATACTTTGCAAAAGATATGCTTGTTGCACCTGCCCTGAGAGTTAGTTACTTAAAGAATCCAATTCCTGTGCTTGCTTGTTTGCCAGTGACTGTACAATTTGAATCAAATATTTCAAAATGTGACTTTTACATAGTGAATAAGGGTACTGCTATACTTGCAAGGGACCTCTTTGCTGCATTAAACCTACAATTAGTTGATTACTACAGCACCAGTGCCTGCCACATAGCCAATGTCTAAAATTGTACCACAAAGTTACACTTCATTGGGTTCTGCAAAGAACACAAAGTTAAGTTGAGACCAAATGTAAAACCAGTATGCCAGAAATTCAGGTGATTGCCTTACTCTAGAAGCGAGCCTGGATCTTTCTTCAGAATTAAGAAACCTGGAATACTGAAACAAGGACAATCTAAATTTATTACACCATTTAAAGTGAGACGCCAGTGAAGACCAAACACATACAAACTGTCTGATGGACGCATATGGAATGCAAGTCGTCTTGCTCCTGCTAGATATGACTTTGGAGAAGCCATTTGATGAAGGACATTTTCCTACTCCTGATGCCAACTGCAATAGGCCTGAAGAAAGGGAACCTATAAGGCATACTGAGAGAATCAGAAAACTACCGGCATGGACCATGTGATGTGAAGAATGTATATTGTTCCTTAAAGATGCGTACTGTTTCTTTGCTGTTGTTTATTACATTTGCCCAAAAGCTTTCCCATTATAGGGGGAATGTGTGGTGTGGAATGTGTGGTGTTTATACGAATGGCCTGCAGAGATCACTGTGCACATGTTGGTTTTGAACTAGCCAGTGACATTGACTACATCCTTGTCTCCTGATGTGTACTGCTCTGCCAGATAGATATCGACTCTCGATATCGCCAGTCCTTGACCGCAATCCTTGTTCCTCTAGTTCACGTTTGGTTCCCTTGTCTGCCCAGAACTCATTCCTATGTCCTCTCACTTTAAGACCTGGTGGCATCCCAGTAGCAGAGGACTCTTCCCAAAGTAAAAGGCGGTTGTTAGAGGTGGAAGCATGAGCCGATCCAGGCTCTTGGGGCTACTTCTGGATTTGGGATACCTTATATATACATTTTCATTGATGTACCCATTATACATTTTATACTAAAACAAACTATGATATCATGAGTAATTTTCTACATTCTCAATGCAGACTTTTGAAAGTACTGGTACAAAATAGTAATAGTACTTTCTACGCAAGCCCTCAATCAATCGCACTGTAAAAATTCTGCGTTCAAACAAGTCTGAGCATCAAGCATTGTCTAGGAATTCCCAGGTCTGCCTATATTAGGTAGGGTTAGTATATCTTGCAGCAGATGCACATACACTTTACTGCAAATGTATCTCACACTTTTTGACACACAATCATTGCAGGTGATCAATTAATTGTTAACAGATTTTTAGCCATACTTGATGGGCATTCTACTTCTGTTGTTTCCACATATAAGGAGATTGTTTTTCCAGAAATACCGTTCTCTCCAAGGCAAGACACCAAGTACTAAGGAAAATATATGCAGTTTATGGCTTTGGCTTGTTCTCCACAATTTAAGGAGATGGACCTTAACTTTGGTGTGTTCAAAGTATTTAAAAGTAGTAGATTTTTCATTTGCATTATCCACAGCACCAGATATACTGTATATTGCAAAATCTGTCACCATAACCTGGCTGTCTCTGATTCCCCAATTTATTTGCACATGCAGGTAACCTTCTTTTAGTGTGTTGAAAGTATTATAAATAAATCTATACCTTTCATGATCCATATGACCAGGTACATTTTCTGTCATTATTATGTATTTTATTTCCTACAACAGTATTATTATTTCAATATGATATACATGACACAACATCAAAAAGATATTAGATAACAGCCATAAAGACACATTTCTTAATTAGTCCAGGAAACAAAAACAAAGCTCTAATTAAACACCTGGCAAATTTATTGAAAAAGAGAATTACTAAATGCACATATTCACAATTTCTAATACAATGCATTTGAATTATCCCTTGGGGCTTTACAGTTATATTAGAAAAGAATAATCCAGGGAACAGCAAATCACAATTTGACATACTTTATCAATGTGTTGCTGATTTACTGAATTAACCTAAAGTTTGGATCAAGAATTTTTTTTCTAACTTGAAACAGCAAGCTCAGTGCCTTGTTTGGTGTTAGAGATAAAGGAGGGGATGTGATAAAAGCTGCAAATAGAAAAACAATTCACACCAATAAGAATAAGAATAAAAATGTGCACTTTGCAATGTATTGCAATGAGAATTTTAATTGCACTTTTAAAAGGTACATTTTCTGTCATTATTATGTATTTTATTTCCAATTATAATATATATATATATATATATATATATATATATATATATATATATAAATATTATCTATTTTATTTTGAAGGTGTTGCAATCTTTTGGAGCAAACCTAACGACTTTTTCAGTAAGAAGTTTTATTACATACACTACATACTGCCGTAAACTAGTAGTCCCTAAATAGTTTCTGGGTTCACAAAAGCTATATTAAATTTTCTCAAAAGAATATTTGTTTGCGCAAAGGCATACATTTTCAAATTGTGAATAGCTTTTCCGTTACCGACTTTTAGTACAAAGTGTATTTGATTAAAGAGATACTAACTAAAATAAGCAGTTGACAAACCTCTATAGGTGGATTGGTAAAGAGAATGTTAATGCATTTTATAAAATGCAAAAGAGAATATATCTATTATAAGTAATTCGAAAAAACAACTGGACTTAATAAGAAATTTTAGACTTTTCACTGATCATCCGAGCAGCTTCTTCAGTTCAGCTGTGTGAAGTGCCAGGCTACAGATGTTAGAATAGCATTGTATGTAGCAGACAGGTTGTGTTGAAGGCCCCCACATCTGTTCAGGGATGGTTTCTCCACCTCGACATGAATCGCTTCTTGAACAGAGTGGGAGCCTCGACACCACCTGTCTGCTACATACAATGCTGTTTTAACATCTGTACCCCGGCGGTTTCAGAATGATTCACACATAAATTCATGCAACTCTCATAAGTAACACCTGTTTCTAGAAGTTGCATGATACATTGGTAATCCTATCACAGTAACTACACAGAATCTCTGTGAATTTCAGATGTCACCTCTTTGAAGAGTTACAATGTGACGTTGTGATTGGATTAGTGGAAGAGGCTATATATATATATGTGTATATATATATATATATATATATATATGCAGCTTAACACCAAAAATACACAACAGTGGAACTCTCTTTCTTGCAACTCACGGTTGCCTGAACTCCAATTATTGCTGAACTTTCAAGTTTTTTATGTAGCAGTTTTTTGCAAATTATAGGTCACAGTGGTTGAAAGTAATACTACACTTTGCACATACTAAAGCTAGGGCCACATAAGGCCAAAATCAGTCTGCTGAAATACACACTGTGTCTGCTCTGGTACAGGCATGCTTGGAGGATTTCAGCAAAGAAATGCAAGTGTTGGACTGCTGCAATGTGATGCTCTGCAGCAATTTCAGCTCAAAATGGCACCATGATATTCAAATCTCCATATGTAATAAAAAGTGCAAGGTTTGCACAGATGTAGTTGGCTATAGCAAGCCAATAAGATGTTTTATTTAAGCAGCCAGTAAATAGGTTTCTATATGTGATTAGTAGAAAACTTTGCTCTCTACTATGTTTAAGTATTATATTCAGTCTTAATAAATACACTTTTCCACTCTTCCTGTTATTGACTTAAATGAAGAAAGAAAAAGTACCACAATACGATGTTTTCTGTACCTAATACTTTGATATTAGTTTTAATATAGACTTGAATACAGAGCCAAATTATTTACCCTTATTTCTTATTATCTATACCAACACCCAACTTAACACAGGCAAAAATAATTAGCTATGCTAATATTCTGTATGTAATAAGAAAAATGCAGATGCAGACAAAGTATTTTTGCAAAATAATGTTGCTCATAGGTAAAATACAAACACACAAATAATGTGCTAGTTTTAATATATTAGACACATTATTAGTGATGGGTGAATCTACCCAGTTTCGCTTCGCCGAAAAATTTGTGAATTTCCAGCGAAATTCGCAAACTGGCGAAAAAATACGCGAAACGAGTTGCGGCACGTTTTTGACACGCGTCGCGTCGTTTTAGTCGCATCGCGTCAAAAACGACACGTGACTCGTTTTTTTTTGTGAATTTTCGCTGGCGTTTCGAATTTATTCACCAGCACGAATCGCGGGAATTTGCCGCGAATTCACTCATCACTACACATTATGAGCAACCTGCAAAAAAAGGGATAACATCTAAAGTAAGTCGCAGCAGGCAATCCTGAGTCCCTCTAAAAAAAAAAAGAACAAAATATTTATATTATATTATATATTTATTTATATTTTATTATTGTGTAAGGGTATAGTAAAATGAGTAGCACTTATGCTCTTGCTATGACCTTTACCCCAATAATTGCTCCAGATGAGACCCATAATTCTCAGGGGGTGCGCCCTGGCAACAGTGTGGAGGCAGGGTGTAACACATGTTAATAAAGAATGGGTGCCAGTGGTTCTTTGAAAAACAGAACTGATTAATTAGAACAGATTCTGATGGGAGAATAGAGCAACAATACAGAATACAACCATGGTGTAGTCAATAAATACTCTAGCAGAATAGACCCTCCAATGTAACTTGAGGGGTGTAAACCATCCACCTACAGTTTCTCCTGTTTCCTCTGGGGACACCTCTTTCCTCTGGGTGCACCTCTTAGTGGAACCCAGGTGGGAATCTACATACAGTAGTCCCTACAACCTGTCTCTTTTTTTCCCCTGACTAGGCATAAATGCCCTTCTAACACTCCTTTTGGGAGGGTTAGTGCTGCAACATGAGGTGGTGGGGTGGGCCATGGGCAGAGTAAGACCCATCACCCACTAGGAAAATGTTGAGCTTGTCTCATTGGTTTTAGGAACCTTCACAACACTAGTAAATTCAATTGTAGGGGACTGATGAATGTATTCCCCATTTGTTTTGAATTCCTCCAAAGATTGGGTATGAAAGGAGAGAATTGGATAGTGTCAGTGTTTCAAACAAGTTAAATAATCCATTTAAATCCAGCTGCTTTTGAACAAGATGTTGAATACCCCTTTCTAACATTATATATATGGGTCCATTACATTTCTCATTATACCTTATCTCATGATCACTGAGTGAAGCAAAAAAACATTTACTAGACAATTAGCGGATAAATAATAAAGCACAGCCTTATGGAAAAGTTGATTTAGTTGGTATATAAATGTTATCATCCCCATATGTGTGTGTGCAACCAAAATGTTTCTAACTTTGCATGCTCACCTCAGGAACCTCAATGATTGCTTTAAATTCTAATTGGAATGTAAGTCCTGCAGTAAATAGCCATGTGAATAGCAGGATGCAACTCTATGTATTACTGAGGGTAATTGTCTTAAAACAGCTTACTTACAGCTATCATTTCTTGATATTATTCCTGCAGATAATAAAGTTTCATTTAAAGTGCAGATGCTCTCTACTTAAAATGCTGTTTAATTACCACACTTTTTTTTCCTCTAAATGAATAACATCTGTGTTCTTTATACTCTCTGCTGGTGACATACATAGATCAATTGTTTCGTCTGTGTTGCTAGACTAAGAAACTGTGTTTGCATTCCTACCTTATTTGGATCTTAAGGGCGATATGTTTCTCAGTTTGCTGCTGTGTTCATAATTATACAAGTTTAAATGCCTTAATTTTCTCTGAAAATACAGAATATATAGCAGTCATAATAATAATAATACAAGGATACTTAAAAAATGATCCAATCTTGACATTATTTTGCAGCTTTGTAATTTTATTCTGAAGAAGATATTATACTGAAAAAAGAAAAAACAGAATGGGGAGTAATCATATGACATGCAGAGACCTGAGGGTCCCAATATGCACAAGCACTTTGATTTTTTTTTTGCAGCAAATACTTGTGTAAAAAATCAAGGGGTTGTACAACAAATTGATCTGGCTCTTTCTAACATATAGTACCAAAGGACTAAAACCAAAATAAGTGGCCCTGATTGTTAAAAAAAACACATTGGTATTCAGTGGAATTTACGTAAAATTAGTGGCAACAGGCTCAGTGGCAAGCTCCTTCATCCTTTCACATTTCCTTTCTACACAAGTTAGACTTATAAGGTTGTTTTCCATGCATAGTGGCTAGTGGTGAGCAAAACTTTACCATTTCGCTTCTCCAAAAAGTTTGCCAAAACCTCACGGACAGTGTGGCAAAATCATTGAGTGTTTTTTTCTCTGATTTTTTTTTCGCATCAAATGCACATTTGTGTTTTTTTTTCTCTCATGAAAAATTTTTTTGTAGCCGGTGTGCGGAGTGAAGTGAAGAGCATCTCATGCGCCTCACTGCAGACACAGCAGCATCTGAGTTTAAAACATAGCTGAGTGGGGGAGAAGCAGGAGGGCAACAATCCAGCAACAGGCCAATGTCTGGGCAGATGAAATTCTAGATAGGCAGGAGGTTGAGGCAGGCAGAGGTCAAGCAAATCCAAAAACGCAGGCAAGGTAACACACAGATAATTCAGTGAAAACTTTTACAGAACACAGGATAGGTAGCTAGACCTATGGCCAAGAACTGTCTTTCAGCATCCTAGTAAAAGATGTATTTTGGCATCAAAATGCACAATTAAGCAATTGTGTTGTGATTATGTGTGATGTGTGATGATGAACACATGGATGGAGCATGGGACCAATACAATGGGCCTTACATTGGTAGACTTGGCATGGACTGTTTTTTATGCTGTTGCATATTTCCTCTGTTATTGCATATTTATCAGATTAGGATATTATCTCTGGATAGAGTCAGATGCAAATAGCCACATCTTTGTAATAGCCTTCCATGCCCCTAATTTCATTATTGTCTTTTTTGAATGCCAGAGATAATTTGCTATTATAAACACAGACAGCCTGCATAAAATGTTTAACTCTACAGAAAATGGTGAGAAGGATGTCTAGATCCAAAGAAGATTTATTGCTGTTTATTGCTTTGCCAGGGCCTCTGACCTCAGGCTTAGGAATTAAAGGGTGATATAAAAACAGGTAACGGGAATCTACAGGAAGGATAAGACAGACAAGGTTAGCAATGTTCAAAATCAAACTACAATGGACTAAGTTCATTGTCAAAGTCCAGTCACAGGTTAGGGGACACAGAGTTCATGTTAGTCATATGACAGGCTTGACATCAGCATCTCCATGCTGGTGACTGCCTGTGTGGGAAGCACCATCTTCAACATTGCATTAAAGGAACAGTGCAGCATAAAAATAAAAACTGTGTAAATAAATAGGCATGCAAAATAAAAAAATATTTCTAATACAGTTAGAGAATGTAATCTATAAAGGCTGAAGTGACTGGATGTATAACAGAACCCAACTTCCTGCTTTTCAGCTCTTTAGTCAGCGACTTAAAGGGGGGTCACATGGGACATAACTGTTCAGTGAGTTTGCAATTGATCCTTAGCATTCAGCTCAGATTCAAAAGCAAGCAATTATGAGCCATGCACCCCTCCCCCTCAAGTCACTGATTGGTTACTGCCTGGTAACCTATCGCCTGAATCCAAGAGAGCTATTATGTTAGACATCCAGTCACTCCAGCCTGTATATATTACATTTTCTAACTGTATATTGCACAGCCTATCTATTTACCCAGCTTTTATTTTTATACTGAACAATTCCTTTAAAGGAAAACTATTCAATCAGAGCAAATGCATAACCAGCTTAATTCATCTCTATTATACCTGTTACTTTCAGACACCACTTTGTGATGGTCTGTGTGCTGCCTCAGAGAACACCTGACAGGAAATGATGCAATTGTAACAGGAAGAAGTGTGGGAGTAAAAGAAGCTGCTCCTTCAATTAATTGGCTGATGTAACTTAGCATGTACATGTATCCTTTGTTTTTGTGTGAGCACAGTGCCTCATACTGTATATATTTTTCATTCATTCAGCAGGTGGTTTCTCTATGAAAAGTACATTTTTCATGAAAAAGCTTTATTTGCTGTGTATAAAACAGAATGTTACATATGGACTCTTTCATGACCTTCGTTGTTCAGGTGTATAAATTCCCTTTAAAAGAGACTAAGACAAACTTTGTATGCATTTTGGGAAACTGAATCAGCATGGTATTAGCACACAAATGGGTAATAATGCAGCTTTTAGAAAAGATTAACTTACCAATATTATCATAGAATGAACAAGGATTTAAGGGTGGGCACACATCTGTCTTTTTTGTATGAACTATACCAGCCAAGTGGGTCCACAAGGGGGCAGATTATGAGTAAATGTGTAGGCTCATGACATCATAGGAGCGGAGTCAAGACATCAAGGGGGCCAAATCAAGTGTGAAATCGGATTTGGAGAGTATGGAAGCTAGAAAGGGGAGATAGAGGCATATTGGGCATGGATTGATCAGTTATTACAACTTTATGGCAAGCACATTGCCAGCAAATTTGTAATACTGACCGTTGCTAAGTGGCAACCCTCACAGCAAGCAATCCTCTCCAATGTTTCTGCTCTGAGGATCATTCTCTTGACTATCTACAGGTATAAATTACAAACATACCGGCATATCCTTCACAAGTTTACTAGATTACATTCAGCACCAAAGTCCCATAAAAAGCTATATCTAACTCCCCTAATACTTGAACATGAACCAACATTCCAAAGTGCACTTCTCAGGGAGTAAAAAGCAGCCTGGCCCAATCCTACAAGTTATAAAATAATTGTTTGCTATCCTTTCCCCCAGTTAAAGAAAAGGTTTCCAGGGCCCCCCATAAAAGTAAAAAACTAACAATGGTGTTCAGGCTCCCCCCCCCCCCCATAAAGGTTTTCTTTTGGACCTCACCTTTACAATTTGGCAGGTACTGTAGTCTACTTCCTCCTTGGCGACAGCAGCTTCTTTGTTCTCCCCTGCTTCAACTCCCTTCAGCAGCTGTAGCTTTGGCTCCCTTTGGTGGCTTCCCTTCAGCAGCTCACTGATTTCCAGTCTAGGCCTGGCACTTAGCAAATGCAATTTGTTTTGTTTATTCACACAATGCTACTTTTTTCCCTATAATTGATAATGGTAGAAGCTGACAGGAAGCATTTGTCTTCCTGTCATTGACCCAGTCACCCTGCCACTGTGGCTTCACAATCAGCAGTAATCCTTGCTCCTAGTGCCACCCTGAGGCAACATAGCTTATGTCACCTCCCCTCATTCCCCAATGTTTACTTTCTTAGCACCAGAGTGGGTTGTAAGGAGCAGCATCACTAGTGCAGAGAGCACAATTTGAAGTGGTCTAAAAAAAAAAATTTTGGCTCCTAGTTAAGAGGACTGGCTCTTTGCCACCACAGCTAACTTACAGGGCACTGCTGCTGCAGCACCACTTTTCACAACTAACAATATAACACAGTGCTCTGTTGCTCTAGATGTGTAGTAATATTGCTGCCAATTAATTTCCTGAGGAAAAATGTCTACAAAAAAAGAGGTTTGCCACATGTTGAGCTAATATGACATAAATGAACATGGACACACTGACATTTCATAATAACTAGGAACTTCTACCCATTATATTCCTGAAGTTTAAAGCATTTGATTCATGACAGTAAAATATGAATTGTGAAACTAAGCTCACCTTTATGGCTTGGCTAGAAAGGTAGATAGCATATGTTGACACGTAAAATGCCAGACTGTCAATTACAGTAGACATTATTGAATTGTGTGTACTGAGTTTATATTGTTTTCACATAAAAACTCTGAAATACTCTGCCATATGTTTTCAGTAAATGATGCAAATAGTGATGTTATTATAACCTTGTAAAAATATATATTTATTTGATCTGGTTATTCCATAGTAGACTGAACAATATGAAAGGAATCTGGAGTTACAGTATTGATGTATTCTCCCAAAAGCAACAATCAAGTATGTTCATTTAAAAGTCTGACAGATACAAGATACATCTACAGTATTTTGACTGAATCAAAAGGGATCCAGTTCCAATTTGGGGTCTTTTTGCCCCCCCCCTGGACTCGACCCACCCCAGATCAGCCCCAGGCTCCACGCCAGACCCCCTCCTACCACACATTAAAAAGGCCAGACGTGCACTAAAATAGTAAAAACACTTTTAGCAAAAGGATTATAAAGTCTGATACCACATCAAGGTTGCCAAGCCCCCCACAAGTTAAAAAAATCATTGGCGGCCATGCCCCCCCCCCACAAGTTAAAGAAATCATTGGAGGCCACGGCCCCCCAACAAGTTAAAAAAAGGCATTGGTGGCCAGCCCACCTACAAGTTAAAAAAGAATCAGTGTTGGTCAGTGGTCCCCTACTAGTTAAAAAAAATTGGTGGCCAGGACCCCCCTTACAAATTTAAAACAAATCATTGTTGGTCAAGACCCCCCCC
>CM044435.1:76779793-76825247 GCA_024363595.1 Xenopus borealis | reverse complement strand
CTTGATGGACGCGAGTCTTTTTTCAGCCTAACTTACTATGTTATTATGTTACTATGTTACATTTTGCTGTATTTGATTCAAACTGTACAGTGAATAGTAAGCAAGCAATCACAGGGATTGGATTCTTTGAGTAACTAACCAGTCTCAGGGCAGGTGCAAAAAGCATATCTTCTGCAAAGTATTTCAAGAAAATATCCTTTGGTAGTATAGAAATAGCTGAACCTGTATCAAGCATCAGGTTAATGAAGTGTCCTTTTTCAGCAGAAGCAGTATTGACATTGCATATAAATTTGTCTGGAATAAATGTACCAGCTTTATCTTCCCTGAATACTGTAGCATTTCTAGTAGTGAGTTCATGAACATCTTTAGCAGAACTATGGCAGACCATACCAAAGTGACCTGACTTTGAGCATTTGCGGCACTGTACAGCTTTTGCAGGACATGTAGCATAGTTTGCAGTGTGTTGTGTTGAGCCACAGCAGAAGCAGTATTTCTTATTTGTATTTGCTGCACAGTTTTGCAGTGAATCCCTTTCCTTAGCACTGTATTTTGCCTGGGACTGTGAATTATTAGGCCACAGTACTGTATTCACAGTCTGTAAATTCCCAGCAGTTCCCTGACTAGTGATGGGCGAATTTATTCGCCAGGGCCAAATTCCCGAATTCCCGTGATTCGCCGCCGGCGAATAAATTTTTTGGTGAAGCGAATCACGGGAGATTCGCCCATCACTATCCCTGACTGAGAGTTTTAGCCTCTGCCACTGCTGTTTCAATTTGGCTAGCAACTGTAATAGCCTTTGCAAGGGTTTAACCCTGCTCTAGGAGTAGTCTCTCTCTAATGCGATGTGAGTTTGTTTTTTCCACTATTCGGTCTCTTAGCATTTTATCTGTTAGATTGCCAAACTCACTCACAGATCCGCCATTATTCTGTCCCCGTTGGCGGAATTTATATCTTTCAGTAACCACATTTACTCTTGGCACAAAAAAGTTCTTTATAGCAGTAAGAGCATTTTCATAAGTTTTATCAGGTAATGGTGATGTATAGAATATCCCTCTGCTCCCAGGCAGTGAATAAGTAAAGCACTCTTTCTAGCAGCAGAAATCTCCCCTTGGTCAGCAGCAATAATGTAATTTTCAAACATACGGATCCAAGCAGTAAAAGGTATGGTATTCTCACCAGGGTTTGGAAGAAAAGATGCAGGCTGCTGCAGAGGTAGAAGTGACATCTCGTCACCAAATTTGTTGTGTTTTGATAGCCGAGGATGAGCAAAGTATATATAGCTTTATTAGCAGGTTCATGCAGCCATTACTCAACAGTAACATAAACGCTATCCTTCTTAAACAGTATAGACAGTACTATGTATACACAGCATAACTCATGTGCACAGTGACCTCTGCAGGCCATTTTTATAAACACCACAGAATCCTTCATGTTTAAGTGGATGCCACAGCCTTACTATTAACCTTTTCACAACTGGAGCTGCAGATGTTTAAAGACTTTAGAGCGACTGCTCACAGATTTTTTTTTCTGTGAGGGGTTTACATGTCCTTTAGTATTAATTCTAAAGGTATAGTCTTCTTTTAATAAAACAATTAGCAGCCTTTAAACATTGTTTGTTTTATTTTCTATAGTGTAATGCCTCAGGCTAAATTTAAGGGCAAACCTGTACACTGTTTTCAGTAGAATTTCTATTTCCTTTATGCTTGGTTAACAAAGTCAGGAAGTATAATTAGTATGCAGTCATTCATTTTTCAGCTGTAAGAGGCCAGAAACACAAGAAATAAACTTAGAAAGCCTTGACGGAGCCTGCGTGTTTTAGTTTTTATGTTAATTAGTTTATGTAAATGCTCTCCCAACTAAAGAGCCCTGCTGCGTGTTTCATGCCGACAAAATGAATATTACTCTCATTACATATTTCTTTGAGAAATGGACAAAACAGCAGTTTTGTGAGTTTTCTCACAAGCAAAGGTTAGTTAGTTCCTTTAGATATGAGACCTTGTGGGATCATATTAGAGAATATAAACCCCCTACCGATCAAGATCTCTGTGTGATATGTAACAGATGGTAAACCATCTTAAATGTTGCGATTGAAGTGATAAATTCACATTAAAGCTATATATATATATATATATATATATATATATATATATATATATATATATGCACATTATTTAAGTAGAACTGTATATTCCTCATTCGGACCTTTCTCAAGGGTAATCAATGCATATTGATAGATAGATGTTTTAGATAATGCACAGAAAGTTTTCTGTTTTTTTTATTCATAAATATGCATTTGAATAGTAAATATTCATACCCTTTGTGTTATATTCATATCCCCAGTGATATATGGATGCCAGGTAGTGACCCCCTAGACTTATATAAGGAATGGGTTGATGGTGGTAGGAGTTTGAAGCAAGGGAGGCATCAGCATTAGAATACTCTTGGAGAAGAAATATATCTTAGTAGAAGATGGGATGGAGGGAACTTCTACAAAAAAAAGTTAAGTCCCTATGTTCAGCTTACAATTAGAGTGAAGGATAGAATAGGTAGATATGAGGTGCAGCCACTCTGGTCTTGAGTTTGCAGGTTGCCTCTACTGGTTATCTGGAACATGCATGTCCACTTCTGCTTGCAGCTATTGTTAGCGTTCCCAAGAAGATTCTCACCATGTTAGGCTCCTTTCTGTTCCTGGTTCTGATTTTCTTGATGTTCTCCTTTGCTGCACTTCACTTCTTTGGTTGGATTTTAGACTAAAACTTGCGTGCTTTCTGGATTCAATTCTTTGATACCCCTCTGGTTTAAATATTTTACTTACTGACTTCCTGGTTACGATTGCCTTCTCTCTGGATTGATTTACGTGGTCCCTTTCTCCCTGTAAAGGGTGAGCTTTTCCCTGGATGGTGAGAGATTGGGGGGGGGATGTTTTGCAGTGAAGTTGCTGAACTGTATCCTGCAGGCTCTACATTGAAGTTTTTGAACTGTAACCATAACATTATCTGTTGCCTTTTTTGGGGAATGCCCAGTGCTTAATAAACCTGTGCTTTGTCTGAAGCATTGGTGTCCCTGTCTCTAAGCTCCAAATCCTATGCTACCTGCCTACCAAATGCTACTTCCACCAGGAAGTGCATATGCAGGCCAGTGGCATGTCACAGCCACTAATGTCTGTGTGTAAAAATGTAAAACCCTCCTTCATCCTGGTAGTAAGAACCCACCTTAGAGCTGTAATATCTGCTGTGCCAGAGTAGGCCCAAAACTCTCATCTGTTATTTAATAAACAATAACTTTTAATAAATCCGAGAAAAAGAGGGTAAGACTTGTCAGACCACAGATGACTTTGCAATAGTACGTTTAAATGTCAGTTATATCTAATCAGAGGTTTTAGTCAAATGAATTTCTATAAGTAATAGTTAAAAATTGAGTGAATGAGTGAATCGATATAGGCAGGCCGCAATATGTTTTGAAACAGAAAATTAATTTGTATTTATCTGTAATTTCTATCTCTGTGATTTTGTCATTTCGCATTGATTCTTACCTTGATTTGACATTGCATCATCTAAGATATACAGGCTGAATTGATCCAGATAAAGGTATGAATATAATTGCTGTGGGCTCGTCTCTACTGAACAATATTACAACTATGATTTAAGTTTCATTTTTATTTACCGGATTCACATTGATCAGTAAGGCATCTGTCAAGCAAACATGTTTGTGAACTGAAAATAGTTTTTGAAGTAAATATGATGAATATCGCAGTTTCTATGAAAATATAACCCATCTATAACAGCTTTCAGCTGACATAATAATGCACAGGTCAGAAGGAATGATGTAGTGACTGCGTGTGAGTTCCAATAAC
Source organism: Xenopus borealis (assembly GCA_024363595.1). Taxonomy (NCBI): domain Eukaryota; kingdom Metazoa; phylum Chordata; class Amphibia; order Anura; family Pipidae; genus Xenopus; species Xenopus borealis. The sequence goes on along the minus strand of CM044435.1, from coordinate 76,821,394 downwards.
CTATTTTAAAGTGACTACAAGCAGGTAATCACTATCACAATCTCACAACCTGAAAGGGTCATGGTCTTGGAATAAAAAATAAGGAGATTTTCAAAAGTATTCATATTTTTTACTTGTCAGTAATGTTAAAAATCAGTTGTTTAAAGCTGCACTTGTCTTACAAGTAAGAAAATGTATGATCTGTCTAAACTGTCGCACATGAAAATATGAGCTCTGGAGGCAGTTCCTTGTTATAGAAGATCAAATACTCAACACATTGAATTATTTTTTATTTCAAAAACCCATTTAAGATTTGCATTCCAAAAGTAGATCTTTGGGAGTATATATAACTATAGCAACCACTCAGCAGGCAATATTTATTAGATGTTGTTTTAAAGTAAACATCTGAATAGTTGCTATGGGTTACTAGACCAGGAGCTAATGTTTTGCTTGTTAGGATATAATCTTGTATATGTTTGTTCATGCCAACAAAGAAATCTAGTGAATATACAGTACAGATGTAATAATGTAAAGTCTTAGTATAATTTAAAGTCTGACAGTTCTTTTTAGCATATGACATAATCTTTGGTAAACTCTGGATCTTTTTTAATTGACTGAAGATGTTCATTATGCTGTTGTAAAACTTAGAGGCCTGTTCATCAAAATTTTAATTTGTGCATTTAGAGGGTTTTTTTTTTTAAATCGAATAAACCCAGAATTTTACCAACCTCAAACGTTTGCTTATTTATTAATAAAATGTAATCTAAAAACATGATAGGATAAAACCATGAAAAAACTTCAATATGTCAAATTCAAATACTAATCATTATTTTCAATGTGTCTACAAATGTTCAAAAAAACTTAAAAAATTCAACAAACTTGAATTAAATAAAATTGACATTTTTTTTTACCTAGAACACCTCCCACTGAATAAATAAACTTGCAAGGTTTTTAGATTCAAAGTTTTTAAACATGTTTGTGCTTAATAAATATTGAACATTCACATTTTGGAACCCTAATAAGAATTCAGGAGTTTTAGCACAAAAAAATTTGCGTTACACTAAGGGGCCGATTTACTAAATTCACGTGAATAGATCGAAGTTCGTAGGATCTATTCGATTGGTCGAATTTGCAAATTTTGGCATATTCGATCATCGAATAGCGAATGGTCGAATGATCGAATACATTCAAATAGATTTGAATGATCGAATAATCAAATAAAAGGGTAGCCTAAAACTATTCGATTAGCATTCGAGGTATACGATTTATACCTCAAATAACCGCACAATTTGTATGTTTCCTGAGTTATTAACAAAACTCAAATCAGTGAATTCAGGGTGAAAAACTAGAATACTTAAATAAAAAAGATTTTGGCTAAAATAAGTTGGAATTGCTCGAGTTTTCGTGTGACAACCACCGAAAAAAACCCCCTGAACATTGAGTATTTCTTTTAAAAACCCAACACGAAAATATGAGTTTTGACTAAAAAATGCACTCGAAAACTTATATTTTCAGGTTAAAAACAGCTCAACCTTTAATAAATAACCCCCTAAGTATGTTCTAGAATGGTCAATTCTATGCAACTTCAGTTGGTCATCATTGTTTATTTTTTATAGTTTTAAAATGATTTGCCTTTTTCTTCTGACTCTTTCCAGCTTTCAAATGGGGATCACTGACTCCCTCTAATACACAATGCTCTGTAAAGCTACAAATGTATTGTTATTCCTAGTTTTTATTACTCATCTTTCTATTCAGGCCATCTCCTATTCATATTCTAGTCTCTTATTCAGAGCAGTGCATGGTTGCTAGGATAATTTGGACCCTAGCAACCAGATTGATGAAATCGCCAACTGGAGAGCTGCTGAATAAAAAAACTTAATAACTCAAAAACCACAAATAATAAAAAATTAAAAACAACTGCAAATTATCTCAGAATATACAGTAACTCTTTACATGATACTAAAGGTTAAATGAAAGGTGGACAACACCTATAAATAAGACCCGAATCCTGTTGTATGTTTTCAGCCACTGAATATTTCATATTTTGTTTTTTCACTGACAACCATCTTTCTAATACTTCTTCATAGAGCAAGATAAAAAAGCAAGTTGGTGACAACATGACCATCATGAGCAGATATTTCCCAAACTATATTCCCAAATTGTATCTTTCTGTAAATAATACTTTTGTATCACTCACTGGGGCTGATTTATGTTCTGTTTTAATGTATCCAACGTTTTTAAAACTGCTTTACAGTGGTTCATTCATCAAATACTTTGTTCCAAGCAAAAACTATTTTATACATTTGTTTTCTCAGCAACCATATGGGCAAACATATTCTCATTTTCATTTTTTAAAATGGATAATTAGTTTGGCCAGGAAGTGCTCTTACTCTGGCATCTTATTTTTTAGTTTCAGCTGAAATCTGGAAGGAAAGCAGTAACAAATAGATTAAGATATTATCTTCAAATTCTTGTGGTTTTCTAAATTATTAGCTTTAACAAGGAGATATGGGAATTTTATCAGTGAGAAATGTAATTATACTGTATAAACCAGTAAGGGTCTTGGATCATTTGATGATTAAACATTTTAGGGAACAGAGGTCCTTTTTCTGCCATTAAAAAGCAGTGTTAGCACCTCCTGAATCAAAACAAAACATTTTAAACATGCGATTTACTACTTCTGTGCACAGTTCCAACTATGTAAGGTTCTGTATATGTGGTGTTTAGACAAATGATCTGAAGATGTCACTGTGCACGTGTGTTATACTGTACATACACAGTACTGTCTATACTGCTTAAGGTGCTAGAGTTTATGTTACTGTTGTGTAATTGCTGCATGAACCTGCTATTAAAGCACTGTTAAACTCTGCTGATCCTCGGCTATCAAAACCAAACAATATGCCCAGCATTATTCTATCTCTTATCAAGCACTGAACTACTTGTTATTAGACCTGCCTCATTAAGGCAGTGGTTCACTGTCTGTTTAAGTTCTCTCCATTATGTAGGTGGCTTAACTTGGTTTTTTGGTTTCTCTTACATTGTGACCTGACTCTGATTTAATTTCCTGACCACATTTTTTTACCTTTTTGTTTACCCCTCATCTGTATAGGTCAGCCTTGCTGAGAGTATTAAGAATTTCAAGTGGAAAGTCTTCTTGTTCACTCGGGGCCAGCCTCAGCCTGATTGGACCTATTGGACCTAATCAGGCTCTGCACCTTTGGGGGGCCCACACCCTAGACATCAGAAACTCTTCTTGGGGCATGTTTATCAGTTGAGATTCCCACTAGATGATCAGCATAATTGTACAGTGCAGAAGAAATGTCTCTCAAAGAGGTAAAGACTCAGTTTGGCTGCTCAAGAATACAATGGGTTTCAGAGTGAACTATGAACTTCCTCTAACCAATTGTATTCCTGAGCGGATAAACCAGGGCTTAAACACTTTGAGGCAAATTCACTAAAGCACAAAGCGTCTAACACTAGCGCTAATTCGCCAGCGTTACGTCATTTCGCAACTTCACAAATACACTAACACCGACTCCGGCGAATTTTTGCTAGCAAAGTAGACTAGTGCATAGACTAGCACAACTTCGCACCCTAACACCAGGCAAAGTTGCGCACTGACGAAGGATCGTAACTACACTAATTCACTAAGATGACCATTTTACTGAACGTAAACACTTACGCTAGACATTACTTCACCAGGTCAGACCTGGCAAAGTTCAATACAATAGAAAGGAATTTGAAAAGTCCCGAAAAACGCTGGTGTGTTTTACCTTTTTAGGATCAAAAAGAGCAAAATTTTTTGGGGGGTTATCCTCCTTCCCCCCTACATTTCTTAACATATGGCAACTCTACTATACAGGGGGCACATGTAGGGCAATAGGGCAACTTAATTTTTTTTATTAAAGGTTTCCTGGGCTTGTGTAGTGTAATGTAGTGGCTCTAACATATACTTCTATTATACTTTGAAATTAGCTCCGTATGCAAATTAGGCATCGCTAGCATAAATGCGCTTTGCCTAGCAAAGTAACACTAGCTCAATTACGCTAACGTTCGGCGACCTGAGCGTAACTTCACACTTTAGTGAATTCGCCTGGCGAAGTGCGGCGAACGTTAGCGAAGACAACGCTAGCGCATTTTCGCCAGTTAGTGAATTTGCCCCTTTGAGAGAAGAGTATAGCACCTGTCATTATAAAACAATGAATATGCTAGCAGCTGAGTTGCACAGGCTGCTTTTTACTTTCTTGCACAAAAGATGAGAGAAAGGGTGAGAAAGATAGCTGTGGTGATGGGAAGAAAGAAAAGCAGATACAAGTTTGGGAAAGAATTGTGTTTAAAAAACTGTTTGAAAAGTACAATTTAAGAGTAAAGTAAAGGGAAAGTAAATAAAAGTTTAAAAAGGGAACTATATAGTAAGGAAGAAGAGAAACTAAAGAGAACATAAAACACAAGAAAAGGGAAAATGAAGTGAGCATGAGGAAAAAATCAAGCAACATGGGGAACAGGATAGAAACTGGTCTAAACCACTAAACAGTAATTCCTATATAAGTGCCCACTTATATACTGGAGAAATAGTCAGGACTATTACACACCTATGAACTTGCCAAGATCACATTCCCAGAAGCAAAATCCTAAATTAGTCTGCATTATTAACCATTGCATTTTACCGTAGTCTTTTCATAACCAGAAAGAACATGACATGGTACTAAAATATGTACTGTAACTGCTTGTTTACTCGCATGACTATTGCCTTTTTCAAACAAACAGATGCTTTTCTCTGCAAACTTTAAACATTTTATGGGAGGTTGTGACTTTTCTAAATATTTTACAGACTTTAAAACTTATTTCTGTCTTAAGTCTTATATGAACAAGGTGACTTTTATTTTAAATCCTTTAAATGGCCTGTCTTGACTGATTGTTTTTTTAAGTATTCATAAGTATTTAGAGGCTTTAGTCTTAATCTCCCGAAGACAGGAAACCAAGATTTTCCACAGGTATCAGCTTAAAGAAGATATAGAGCCAAATCCAAGGGCTTCCGAATGATAGTTTGAAGCCACCATTGGTAAATCAGATTTTTTTCATAACCCTTATGTTATTCAAGTTAAATATACTTTTTACTTGAATGTCTTACTGTAAAAGACTGAACAATGATGCAATAAGGTACCTGTTAAATATTAATGTTCAAGTCTTATACAGGCACGGAACCTGTTATCCAGAAGACCTTGAGTTTTCTAGATAATGGATCTTTCCACAATTTTGATCTTTATACCTAAAATCTTCTACAAAATCATGTAAACATTAAACATACCCAATAGGCTGGCTATACTTTTAATAAGGATACATTGTATCTTAGTTTGGATCAAGTATAATGTATTGTTTTAGTATTACAGAAAAAAGGAAATACATTTTAAAACTTTGAATTATTTGGATAAAATGGAGTCTATGGGAGTCTTTCAAGAATGTGGAGCTTTTTTGGATAACAGGTTTCCAGATAACAGATCACATACCTGTATAGACAAAAACAAATTATAGAATTATAATAAAAACATATGCTAACGGGGATTTCTTGTACCACAATGGAAAAGCATGCATCATGTGACAGCATATTTTATAATTGGTTTCACATCAGAATTAATATTACTTTGTCAGATTTATAGCATTAGGGCTAGTTAATGATTTCTCCTTCAAGCTTTGTTGCATATCCACATTCCTCTCTAAATGTGAATATTAATGAATAGTTGGCAAACACTTCAAAACAGAAGCAGGCATTTTGCTTCGTGCTCTCCTCTCTATGAGTTTACACTTCCAATAAATCTGACCTACAAAAACAGAGTACGTTATCTCTAATTCATCAACCAATTTTTCTCCTATGTCAGGAAGCGTGAACTGTGACCAGAACCTTGGCGTCTGTTCTTGGTTTTGGGGGTACAGAACATGACATCAACCCTTTCATGCACAATAAGAAAAGTAAAAGCAACCATTTTACATGTCATCCTCACTATAGTCAACCTTAGGGATTGGAGGTAAAAAAAGGCATCTGTCAAAAAACTGAGATAGGTAGCAGGGCATAATACAACTGCAATAAAGAAGCAGGGCTAGTACTAGTATGACAAGCCATTGCTTATTTATTGTGGGGTGCAATGTTTTAGGGTAAACTCCATTTGTAAAGCATAGAGATCATGCGTCCAAATATCATTTAAAGGTCTATTCTCTTTGGTCTGCATACTATTCTCTATGGACTATGGACTTTCAATTTACTTGGCCTTTGCTCATGCATTAGATCAAATTTTTGCAACCAATCTCTGATAGGTGTGTTTTGTAATGCCTACTTATTATGTTAGTTGTTAAACCTTTAAAGGGGGCATATAGCAGAATTCTTTACAATGGATCAAACCATGTAAAATAGAACAAATAGTTTTTGTTAATACCTTTTTGAATCAAAAGCATCTGTATTGGCTTGAAAACTGTGCTCAGCCCTCCCCCTTTGTAACTTCCTATCCAGGACTTTCCAGTATCAGGCTCTAGAGCCACCGGCTCTAAGTTCCCATCTTCCCCCCTTCCGTTGGTCCCCTCCCTGCCTCCCCCCGGCACAGTCGTACCCCTGAATTCTTCTCCCTCCAGAAATAGCGACTGCAAATGCAGAGTTAGTGCAGTGGCGCTCACAGCCACCATCTTCTTATCTTCGGTAATTTTTGTGTCTTCTTTCTCTTCTTCGTCACGTCACCAAAACGCCACTCCATTCACGAAGATTATGAAGATAAGAAGATGGCAGCTGTGAGCTCCACTTACTCTGCATTTCCAGTCGCTATTTCTGGAGGGAGAAGAATTCAGAGGTAAGGGAGGGGGACCAACAGAGGGGGACGGATGGGGAGTTAACATCAACTGGGTTGAATATCCTTTAAAGATGGCCATACCAGGCCAATAATAGTTGCCGACAGACCAAGTTGGCTTTTTATTGGCCCGTGCAAGGGGCCCTCTGATGGGCTTCCCCAATCGATATCTGGTTGAAAGTTAACCAGATATACACTATGCAAAAGAACTGTGTGAAAATGTTTAACTTTTCATTGGCTGATCTGTTTACTTTGACATTTGTACATGTTTGTCCACAAGAATAAAGCCATATGGCTACTGACACATGGAGATTAGTTGTCTGAAATAAATCTCCTGTAACACAGGCAACTAATCTCCTGCAAATTCTTTCCTACTGACAATAATGTCAATTGGTAGTGGCAAAACATATGCATTGATTTATCTTTCAAAGTGGCCCAAAGTTTGTGCCATCTGTTTATGCAAAATGCATTGAAGTGGCCATTTCTTTTACACACACTACATTAAAGTTAATGAACAGAAAACAAAAAAAAGTTAATTTACATGAAAACACACTGAACTCTATGGGTGTTTTTGTCCAAGCAGAAAGCTCAAGCTGAAGAATTCACTGGTCTAAGTTCTAGGGAGATGTGGGGACCTATTTATCAACAGTCTGAATTTCATCATCATCATCATCATCATCATTTATTTATATAGTGCAGACAAGTTACGCAGTGCTTTTCATGGTTTTAGTGTTTTTTGTTTTTTTTAAACCCCGACCAAACTCACAAACTTTAAAATTATGATTGTCATGACATTTATTAAAAATTCTAAATAAAAAAGTACGAATGGTAAATTACACCAAACTCTGCTTTTAAAAAAATCCAAATACCTTTAAAAACCTCTAAACATTTGTCGGACAATTTCTATTGAAGAAAATATATATGAAAAACCTCTAAAGGCCCATATTGATTTAGAGTGGTCCAAAAAGATCAATGCAGCTTCCATTTACTTCTATAGTACCTTGACAACAACTTAGCAAAGTTTTGTATTGCGATTTAGTGGTTTTTACACTTAATAGATCTCAAATCGAAATCCGATTGTTCTAAAATAACCCCCCTAGTGTGACTTGTATGTTAATGTTGGTGAGGTTATTCAAGCAATATATCCTCTTTCTACTGTTTCTTTTGATTGATCTATTATTCAAAACTTCTGACTGTTCTGAGACTATGGGCTACGATGCATAGGCATACCTATTATATTTAGATAAATAAAAAAAGGAGTTGAAAGCAAGTCACAGAGGACAAAAACTTAAGTGTTAAGTGAATCATCTCCAGCTTTGCTTTTCACAGCTCAACAGATCATATTTTATCTTTTAATTTAATTTGAAACAACACTAACAGTATTTACTATACAAAATGAATTCTTAATAGATGCTCGCTTTCTAAAACAACCAAACTTCCAAAGAAATAGAAAAGCCTAGTCAGTCCAAAGCAAACCCCTTTGCTACTGTGATTTCAAGCATTAAGACCAGTGTGATCAGAACATATGTTTTGCTTTGATTTCAACAGTTTTTCAGGTTTTCACAGGAGTTTGATTTCAAAATCTTAAACCTGATCTCCCTCAACCAGACATTTTATGGAAAATAATCCCACTGAAGTCTAGAATATATCATGTTGTGTATGGAATTATAATGAGAGCAATACTACTGATGAGAAAACAACAATGTTTTTTCTATTGCCTGTGGCTTTCTAAGCAGCTCTGCAACTATATGCAAAGAGAGTACAACTTCTACAGGGATGACAGTTTCATTATAGCACCAATATGTACTATAAGCATTAGTTCTTTCCTCACAAAATACACTGGTGCTATCTCACATCTCCCATCTCGATAGGCAGATAATTCACTATACAGAACAATATGTTTTAGGGTTAGTTTACATTAAAGACATTTGGGGAATGTTATGTTTAGTGATGGGCGAATCTACCCAGTTTCGCTTAACTGAAAAATTTGCGAATTTCCAGTGAAATCCGCGAATTGGCGAAAAAATTCGCAAAACGAGTCGCTGCACGTTTTTGACGCGCGGCTCGTTTTTTAAGCGAATTTTTGCCAGGAGAATTTTCGCTGGCGTTTCGCGTTTCGCCCATCACTAGTTATGTTTCATTAGTGCAAAAAACATTTGCAAACAACTTTGCAACTATTAGCTGCCAAGATTTTCATTGTTTGCATCATTTTTGACCAATTTGAGATGTCGATGACTTCCTCGCAAAGTTTGCAAACAAATTACTTTTGTGAACATGCTCAGTGTATGTAAACAATGTCCCAATTGCAAAATGTTTTTTTGAAACAAAATATTTAATGAAACTATAAAGCAGGTGTTAAAGGAGAACTCAACCCCCTTTATAATAAAACCCCTTACCCTCCATAGCCCCCTCCCTTGCTTAAGTAAATACCCCTAAGCTGGTAATTATCCCTTGTTGCAGAGTCAGCGCAGCAGAGCTCATGGGCGCCATCTTCAGCCGCTTCGGTAATCTCAGTAAGGAATCATTGTATCAGCTCATGTGCAGCTGAAGAATTTTCCTTGTTCACTACAACTGTGCATGCCGGAAAGTGATGAAAATTTCTGAAACACCAAAAGAAGACCCGAAGGTTACCGAAATGGCTATTCAGAAGGTTACAAAAGCCATATTTGAGTCCATTATAAAGTATGACTGGTTTGGGTTAAAAATGGTTTATGTATTAAATGGATATATTCTACCCATGGGCAAAATGTAATTAGAAATGTTTAACTATTTATCAAGGGTCAAAGTGAATGCAAGGGAATTTTCAAAGTTAAAAAATTCTAAACTCAAAGTAATTTTTTGGATATATGACTTCGACCTCGATTCGAAGTAAAACCATTCGAATATTCGACCGTTCGATCAAAGTACTGTCTCTTTAAAAAAAACTTTGACTACAACAGTTCACCAAATTAAACCTGCCAAAGTGCTATGTTAGCCTATGGGGACCTTCTAGAGCATTTTCCTAAGTTTTTTAAAGTCCAAGAAAAATAGTTTGATCGTACTTTGACCGCAGGATAGCCAAATTCAATGAAAAAAACTTTGACTTTGATATTCAGAGTCAAAGTATTTAAATTTGATGGTCTAATTTCAAAGTATTTTCCACCCTTGATAAATCTGCCCCTTAAACTCAGAAATCTACTGGTGGTATTCTTTTTGTCTTGTGTTTCCCCCCTGGCTCTAAAGGCTCTCTACTCTTACAGGAGACTCGTTATTTCATTGTATTATCCTAAAATATTAACTTCTGGCCTATTCATTAATTACTTGTTTCTGAAATGGATGTTTTCATGCTGTTCGTGTAAATATCTGCTCAAGAGTAAAGTTTTACAGTATAAAATATGTGCCTACTTCTCCAGTTTTTTGTATGTTAACAGCCTAAGGGCTACTTACACTTGTGGTACTTGTATGAGCTAAGCTCTTACTTTCAGTTTCCTGACATTGTCCTAAAAAAATCCATAATAATTTGAAGTTAATCAGAGCCGTCCATTAGCCTGTAAATACACCAGACAACCAAAAAAGACAGTATTTTAGAAAGTATTTTGAGAAGACACTATCTATCTATCTATCTACTGTATATAGTGCACCTAAAAACTGCCTTAATGTATTGTTATAATTCTTAACTAGTGATGGGCGAATTAATTCGCCTGGGGCAAATTCGCGGCGAATTCCCGCGATTCGACGCCGGCGAATAAATTTGTGAAATGGCAGCAAAAATTCACCAGCAAAAATTCGCCAAAAAAAAATGAGTCAGCAACCAACGCGATGCGATTGATGCCACGCGCGTCACAAAAACGACGCGCGACTCGTTTTGCGACTTTTTTCGGCAATTCGCGAATTTCGCTGGAAATTCGCAAATTTTTCGGCAAATCGAAACGGGTGAGATTCGCCCATCACTATTCTTAACTGCAAATTTTTACTTTATTTATGTATTATAATTATACACCATCCTTAGTCTTTAACAGTTTTATCACTGAAATAATGTAAATATTGCTGCATAGTTATAGTTACTAAAAAAACATATTACCAACCCTATTACAGGACATTATAGTACTGTTCCATTTCTGCCATTTTTTTCATGCAAACTAAACATTTATCTTAGTATGACAAAAAACAAATATCTGGCTGCACAGATTTATATAGAAAAAATATCCAGCATTTTAAAAAAAATTATGCTGTTTACAACCAAGTTTGATCTGTCTTTACACCCTCAAGTGTAATTCCCAACACTTTCACAAATTAATTCTCATATAAATCTCAAGAAGAGGTTCTCATCCTCTGTCTCATTTATCAATTTTACTGCTTTTTTAGCCCTTAGCTTTACACTTGCAATTTTTTAAGACAAGGAATGAAATCAGAGCAAGATCAGCAGAATCCACTTGAGATGAGGAGCTTAAAGACAGTCCTGCTTATTGTAGCATTGTGATTTACATTAAGATTGTGGCTTAATTTTAAAAAATGGGCTTTCACTTTTCTATTTAACCAACAAATCTTCAAATCTATAAACTATTTTCCCATCAATTTCTCTTGACACTGAGTGTTATCATTTATGTAATGTCCTCTCAAACTTTTTTCCCTTTGCAAAATGCCTTGTCAACAACTGTAAATCATTGCATCAATCATAATGTTTTTGTTGGGAGGGAAATGGAATATACAATAGTGACAAATAGCAATTTGTCATATTGCTAGATTTATGGCTAGGCTGAATCCTTTTACAAGCACATAAAGAAAGCTTCATTGGTCATGTTTTCTTTTTCTACAATGTAAATTCATCATAAATATTTTATAGCAAAAACTTTTATAGTGTAAAAAGCCTTTGCATCAGGACTTTCTGATCATAGTTGTAAAAGTAAGTTGCCCTTAGCTACCATATAACAACTACACATCATCACAATCCAATGAACTGTACAGTAAAGAAGCCAGTTAATGAAAGACCCACAGGGGACGCTAAAAAGTCAATCCCCCTATAATTCATATACCAAACACATTTATTTCCATATTTCTGTATTTTTACGCAGCATATCATCTACTGGTTCATTGGCTGCAAAGCACATGCAAGTTAATGAAGGAGACTCATAGATAACATGGCCACTTATATTTAGCAGCAGATCATCCTTCTAGAAAAAGCCATCATTATCATCCTTGTTTTTGATGTCATTATGTTGCATCCACCAAAAGCTTGGGCTTGGTTTCCATTATTAGTGCTGTGTGACTACAAATCTGTGTTGAATACAGCTGATTATAATATATTTTATATATTTTCTTTGTATGCGTCTGATGACATTTTATAAGGGGAATCTTTAAAGGGATCCTGCCATGGGAAAAAAATTTTTTCCCAAAATGCATCAGTTAATAGTGCTGTTAAAGAAGAATTCTGCACTGAAATCCATTCCTCAAAAGAGCAAACAGATGTTTTTATATTTCATTTTTAAATCTGACATGGGGCTAGACATTTTGTCAATTTCCCAGCTGCCCCAAGTCATGTGGCTTGTGTGCTGATAAATTTCAATCACTCTTTACTGCTGTACTGAAAGTTCGAGTGATATCACCCCCTCCCTTTCCCCCACCCAGCAGCCTAACAAAAGAACAATGAGAAGGCAACTAGATAACAGCTCCCTAACACAAGATGCATAACAGCTGCCTGGTAGATCTAAGAACAGCACTCAATAGTAAAACCCATGTCCCACTGCATACTATTCAGTTACATTGAGAAGGAAAAACAACAGCCTGCAAGAAAGCAGTTCCCTCCTAAAGTGCTGGCACAAGTCACATGACATGGGGCAGCTGGGAAGTTGACAAAATGGCTAGCCCCATGTCAGATTTCAAAACTGAATATAAAAAAATATGTTTGCTATTTTGAGAAATGGATTTCAGTACAGAAGTCTACAGGAGCAGCACTATTAACTGATTTAAAAAAACATGTTTTCCCATGACAGTTTCCCTTCAATTATTTACTATTGCTTGGGAATACCTATCTCTATAAAGAATATTGCTTGCCACCAGTTCTGTCCTTTCTATAGCTCTAAAATTGTGTTATAATGCTCATGTAGAATGGAGGCAGGAATCATGGTCTTTGGAGTTATGGGCTACTGCTAGGGCAGAGGTCAGGTGATTAGAACTAGAAGTGGAATGTTCCATTTTCAACATTAACCAATTTGAAAACTCTAAACTTAGTATACTGTAGGTGTTCCCCTGTACTAAGAACTATTCCAAAGAAATCGTTTAATCTTTTTTTTTATAAATATATAAAATTGTTGTGTTGAGGAACACGCAAATACATTTTTAAATATTGAACCATTATGAAAATAACATATTCATTAAACAGTTTCGTATATGCTTTATCATATTAACAGTTCCTTTAAGTTAAGTCCTTTACTGCTCTTAAAACACATATAGATAGTGAGAACAGTGAGATTTGCTTCTCCACCAATATAATCTAACCTACAATGTTCTAGACTGAATTCTGGAAAACAATTTAGCACCCATGTTGTTGCCCAGCGAAGTACAAAATGCAAAAAAACTTCACAGATATTTACATATAATACACAAAAGCTGTGAATATCTTGTAAATTATATCCTTATAAACGGTGAGTTCTGATGTCATCAGTTATAAACGGTGAGTTCTGATGTCATTTCTGTCACATGATTCACTCAAACGTGTGTATTATAATAAATAAAGAACCCCCAGTTGCAAAATATGAGGATATTAGAAGTTACCTCGGAGTTCCATGACCTGTATAAAAACACTCGGCCTTCGGCCTTGTGTTTTTATATGGTCATGAAACTCCTCGGTATCTTATAATATCCTTATATTTTACAAGAGGGGGTACTTTATTCACTATATAATACACAAAAGACATGAATATCTTGTAAATTATATCCTTATAAACAGTGACTAATGATGTCATCAATTATAAATGGTGAGTAGTGATGTAATTTTTGTCACATGACTCACTAAAACTGGTGTATTATAATAAAGTAACAATAAAGTACCCCATGTTGGAAAATATGAGGATATTAGAAGTAACCTCGAAGTTCCATCACCTGTATTATGACCTTATATGGTCATAGATTTCCTTGGTAACTTATACTTTCCTTATATTTCACAATAGGGTTTTTTTTATTCACTATATATATATTGCACAAGTAATTGATCTTGGTTTGTTCTTATGTAGAATTTGTATGCAAGTTGAAAGAGATACATTTACTTATTAAATGCAACAAGACGGATGTTTTGTTGTATTTATTTTTACCTTTCTGTGCATATGTATTTTTACCTTTTTGTGCTCTGCAGTAGACAACACATGCCAAAGGGGATTGGAATAGGTGGTTTAGTAAAGCTAAATGCTAATAAAGGCCTAGCAAACCACAGTACATTTCTGTAATATGCTCTGTTTGTAAGTGTGAGTTGTATGTAAGTCGGGTGTATGTAACTCGAGGACTCCCTGTACTAGTCTATAATATTTTTATAAAAAACGAAAGCCAAATGCAAAGTCTTAGAATGATAGACTATTATAAAGGTCATAAACCTTACATTGCAGGGCTGACATGCAGAGTAGGCACCTGCTCGTGCTCAGTCATGAAATTATTTTTTTCTTTTTAACAGTGGTTTAGTGGCTTTCAAAAATTAAAAGTATTTTTATTGTGATGGGAGAGCCTTCACAATAAAAAGGAAAGCAGTAACTATCTGGGGTTGGGTAGGGGTGATGTGAGAGTCTAAACTGTGATGGGGGCTGGGAATGTTTGGTGGGGTTAATTAGCCCGGACTGTCAATCTGTGGGTTTGGGCAAATGCCGATGGTCTGCTTGCTTTAAAATGTAAATATGCCGATCACATAAAAATTCTAACTAGGTCTGTCTTTAATATGTAACACTCACTTCAGAAATGTAAATGAGCTGTCAGTAACAGCCAGCCACAGCTAAGCCAATGAATGTATTTGTAAGTGCACAAGCCAGTACTGGCATATGGGCGGAACCAGGAACCAACTTCAGTTAGTAATATTAGAGTTGCTTGCTATATACACAATCCTTTATGCTTATGATAGGTATGTTGGCAATTGATCTTGGTTTGTTCTTATGTAGAATTTGTATGCCTCCTTCAGTCTCACTTGGTCAGTTTATAGGGCTTGTTACTTTTTTCTGTTAACCCTTCCCTCACCTTCATCACTGTTTATGATCTTTTATTCATATGGTTATGTAATACTTGTAAAATGCAAATGCCAGTATTGTAAAAGTGTACATAGACAACGGGCACAACTGGAAACATTTGTACTTTAATATGAAACTCAATTAAAAATAAGTTACAAAAAAAAATTGACCTAGCTTCCATCCATGTGTTGAACTAATTTGTCAATTATTCTTCTTGAAAAAATCGGAGCAAAAAAAAGGTAGCAACAAATTGTGTGTCAATTCATATTGTGCAATTGATGCTCTGAAAGTTCAAATTTATTGAAAAACTCACCTTTACTGGATTTTCAGACTAAAAACCCAGACTTTATTGGATTATCCAGCACAGATCATGATGTCAAGACACAACTTCAGGGACATCTGCCATTAACTTCTACATGACCTTGACGGGTTTCAAATGGAGTATTTATTTAGGATTCAGATATTTAGCAGCTTTGGGGTGTATATAAAGTAAAAATCTGAGTTTTCCCCTATAAAACTCTACCAGAAAAATTTCAGGTTTAAAAAAAGGACCCTTTCACGTAGTAAAGTGCTATGCATTCTAGTAGATATGTGAAGGAACCTGAGAGTTGAGGGAGTAAAGATCAGACCTTGTATACCTATAATATGTTCTGTTATCAAATGCCTTCATAACTGAATTTGTCTAATTCTTCCAGAATATATCTGATTCACATATATGTCTTGTCTAAAAGGCAAATCACCCACTTACACTTTGTAAATCATACTCGTGTAATTACTGCCCAGAGTGGTTTGTTTCAAAAACTGTTCCTTTCTCTCTAGTTTGTGAATACTGAGATATGTAATGTGTAAAATGCCATCATATAAAATGTCTTAGATTAATTGCAGGGTTTTTAATTATAAGCAATGTGGATAAGGGAAATATTGTCATTGCCCTGAATAAATATTCCTATAAGCAAACATAAAGACATTGAGATTAGAGTAATTACTTAACTTGACTAGCACACTGGCAAAGAAAAAAAATGCAATGTATAATTAGATTTGACTTTGGACTGTCCTCTTTCCCTTTATTAAAATACTGTAGGTCTGACTCGTTTATATCTGTGCCTTTAAGTCGGATTCCCGTGATCATACTGTATGGTACACTTTTATTCAATAAGAGGAGAAAAACATTTTGAGAAAGATTTTTCTCATTGAATCCAATATTTTATAATGGGACATAAATAAATTGGTCTTTAGAGTGGACAGCTAAGACATGTATCTAAAATGAAGTAAAGTGAACTGGAGTGGTTATAACATAGTAACATAGTAACATAGTAAGTTAGGCTGAAAAAAGACTCGCGTCCATCAAGTTCAACCTTTTTTTTTTTTAATTTTAACTGCCTAACTGCTAGTTGATCCAGAGGAAGGCAAAAACCCCATCCGAAGCCTCTCCAATTTGCCTCAGAGGGGGAAAAAATTCCTTCCTGACTCCAAAAAGGCAATCGGACTAGTCCCTGGATCAACTTGTATAATGAGCTATCTTCCATAACCCTGTATTCCCTCACTTACTAAAAAGCCATCCAACCCCTTCTTAAAGCTATCTAATGTATCAGCCAGTACAACTGATTCAGGGAAAGAATTCCACATCTGCACTGCTCTCACTGTAAAAAACCCCTACCAAATATTTAAGCGAAACCTCTTTTCTTCTAAACAGAATGGGTGACCTCGTTATATCAATGTGGACTGAAAAAGGGCACAAACTTGAAAATGCCTCTTGTGAATCATGCAGAGTTTTTCACAGATAACCTACACCTTCATAAGAGACATGTTATCTGTGCTTGCTATGTATTGCTTCACATTTTACCTTGTGGGTCTCTCTACAAGATACCGCATGAGATGAAAGCGGGCAGACAATTTGCACCTGTGTTGACCCTTGGAGGGCATTCAATTTTGTGGTGGCTTTCAGAGGGCAATTGAGGCTGGAAATTTTAGGTAAGTTCTGCATTGTGGTACACTGTAAACGAACCCTTGTAAAGTTTTTCCTGGCAATGCAGCATTTTCCCTAGAATTTCAGCATGCATTGCACTCTTAAAGGATTTCTATGATTATTTGGTTTTTAGTGATTTGACCTTTTAGAGGGATTAAGTTTCAACTGTGTCAAAAGTAACTGGTTGCCTCATTCCAAAGATGATGTCAAAATTATTTATTTCTGCACATAGTAGTTAAAGGAAAACTATACCCCCAAAAAGAATACTTGAGCAACAGATTGCACATGATGTTAAAAAAAGTATATTATTATGAAAATGGTTTATTTACATGAAGCAGGGTTTTACATATGAGTTGTTTTATGCAATATCTTTTTATAGAGACCTACATTGTTCGGGGGGGTATAGATTTCTTTAAGTGAATTTGTCATTTACCAGAAAGTGAAAAGAATAGTTGTATTAAAAACACCTGTACATTCCCAGACTTTTGCTTATAATGTGAAAAGTAACATCTTATTTTATGTTGCTACTTGTAATTTTAGATCACAACACAGTGGTTCCATCAATTCATCATTCTGCATCTTACCACATGTGAACAGCATGCGCTCAAACTAATCTCATTTTACCTGCAGCAGGCTATTTCAGTACAATTGTTTAAAACTGTATAGTCCGATTAAGGATGCGATATTTGCATACATATTGCTTCTAATGAAGAAATCCATCTTATACTGAATCATTTCCCAGGAAACACTTTTAATGTGTCGCCCACTGTTTAAACACACAGTGATCAGAACTGCAGAGAGTACACACAAGAGACACATTCAGTTTTCTGCCAGACATACACATTAAGTATTATTGTATCATGACTATGTATCACAGCCTAACAGTTTACAAGATATATTACTGCACAATATCATACAATTACATTTACAGAGGAGCAGAAGGTGCATAGCTCTAAATCAGAGCAAGTTGCCATTTCCATGAGCAACATTGTAAGAACCGATTGTGATCTTAAAATTGTTGTTGTCCTGCACTACAGTATATGAAAATAAAGATGTGAAAAAAAATATATTGAACAGTGTTCTTTCCTTTACAGAGGGAGAAGGCTCCTTCTGTTGCACCAGATGCAGGTAGAGGTTAATTATAATATTATGATTCTCTGATTATTATGTCATACCTCTTACAGAGTAAACAGCTACAAGGAGATAATGCTGATTTGTGCAAAAGCTGCCAAGGCAAAAACCTTGGATTTAGAAAGAATATTGGTTTTATCATTTCCTCTTATCGTAAGTAATCTTAAAGGACATGTATATAAGTTTGGCACATATCCCCCATCCAAACCACATAATTTGTACTGCATATATCCCCCCTGTTCAACAGTGCCATTATATTTTAGTAAAACAAAAAGCAGCTTTTAACCGGCGGCCATTTTCCTTGTGACACATCATCAGTGATATTTACATCTGCAAACAATACATGTGCACAAAAAAGTTTTTGCAATTAAGAATGCAAGCTTACGTAGGCAGAAATTAATTTGATAAAAAGTCTGACTTGGAATCAGCACTGTGATGGTTAAGCTAAGCTCAGGGGTGGAAGTCAGGAGAAAAAATAGGAGCAGACAGCCAGAAACCATCTGGAAACTAGCAATGTCAACTGTTCATTGGCTGCTAGACTGGAGGGTGTGTTTAGAAATCAGAGTTGAGAAGAACTGAACATGCTCAATAGCCAACAGCCAAAGTAAATTCTTGAGGCAGGGGGCTGAGTGGATTAGAAGAGGAGATGGAATCCTTAGTGATGAAGTGGATGCTGCTGCCTTAACCTGCCAACCAGAGTGGAAGATATTTAAAGATTTCAAAGAAACTGTTCACTGATTTTGTAGGGGGTTTACATGTCCTATCACTAAAATCATCTTCCCTTATGTTTGCACACTCTTAATCCTCTGTTTCTGAGTTATTTTCTTCTACATGTGGATCCTCATCATAATCAGATGTGTCTATTTGCCATGCTACATTGCTTAGTGTTGGCTAAAGTCATTGTTATTGTGTCTTTACTACCCTGTGGGGACAGTTCCTTCACATTGACAGAGACAAATCTGCATCCTAATTGCCTTTAGCAGCAATTTCCTTAGCACCGACTCAACAATCTTCAACTTTAAGAGCTTCACATGTATCCTCATTCCCTTCTGCAGTCAGTTATTCTGCAGTGACCTTTCATGTTTTGGATGAGCTCTTCAAAATCAGTAGAATTTATTTAAGTTGGAATTTGGTTGATATTCTGTAGGCAACTTTTCAGTTCTGGATGACCTCCTCTCTTTTGTGACTACACATACAAAAAAACTGTATTTTAATCAGCTTCTCAATTATAACAATTATAACTAAGCTTATTTTGCTGTCCTGGAAACTTTGCTTTCTACTTAAATGAAATTAATTAAAAGTTGACTTCCTTTCAAATTTCTCTGATTCTTCTCTTGGTGTGTCATGATATACAGAGGAAACAAGTATTATTTAAGGCAAATGGATTGCAGGCAGAAAAGTGCATAGGCATGGACTTTATTGAGTCATTAAGTGGATTTGTATGACTGACCCTCAATCTGTGTACAATATCTGTTTCTTCTTATGCTTTAAAAAAAATGATTTCCTTAAGTAAGCACCAATGCTTTCATTCAGAGTAGATATTGCTTACTATTTGGCATCCACTATTTTTATCATGTGTTTGATAATGGTCTCTGACACAGAACATACATTTTAATGTAAGTAAAACAATGTTCAGCTTTTACTTCCTGCAGCCACACCAAGCACATAATTAGAAAGGTATAAGGGTGTTCTTTAAACCTTAAACTTTTGGAAAATGCATTGCAAAACTTGTGAAAGCTAAAGCAATGTTTTAGCTCCTTGAGGCATTTCTCAAGACAGAGTATAAAATCCAGTGTTAATACCCTGAGTTAATTACACAGCTGACGTTAACTGATCAATTACTCTAATTATAACTCGTGAAAAATGTAGTATTCCTAATTAACAGACAGCTCCTTTATGAAATCCATATTAACACTGGCCAATAGATGTCAACATAGTGGAAAACTATATAATGTCAATGCTGAAAATCAAGATTGCTTTATATTTTTTAAATCTTGTGGGGAAAGTAATGAAGATTGCTAACGGAAATAAATGCTACATTTTTCCGTCTAAGCTAAAAAAGTTTCCTTTTTTGTGTTTAATAATATCCACAGTGTACATTTGCCACTAGAAAAATCATGTTGTCATAACGCAGATGTTTAAATAGTTACTATAGGCATTTAGAATTTGCAGTGTAATTATCTGTCTCATGAACAGCAGTATAGTATGATCCGATGAGTCATCTTTAATCTCTTTCCTGCATCCCGACAGGATTTCTTTTGGAGAAAGCCAACAACAAAGCACGCTTCTAACCCACAATGGGCTATATTCAATTCAGTGGAAAAATGTTTTATCATATAAAAAGTCACAGATGAGGGTCGATTTGAGATGCAATTCACTTTTTCTCATGGTTTATCAGGTGAAAACTCTGAAGTCTCTGAGAAAAGACTGTTACTGAATTAGGAGAAAGGTTTTTCTCCTCAAACTGTATCTTGTCCATGAAATAGTCAAAGAATACTAGGCTATTCTAAAGAAATGGGGTATCCTTTAATCTTTTCACATTTTTCCCTATTTCAAGATTATAATACTCCCATACATGGAATTATGAATATCAGAATTAAGTCAAACTCCTGCCATTCGCATATCTAAAATTAAAAGGGTGACTTGTCTTTAAGTTAAATTTTACCATGTTATTGAGTAGATAATTCTAAGCAACCAGGCCTCCATTTTTGTTTGCACTATTTGCCTTCTTCTGCTAAATCTTTCCAGTTTTTAAAATGGGATCACTGACCATCCACCCAATCTAAAAAACAAATGCTCTGTAAGGTTACAAAGATATTGCTACTTTTATTGCTCATCTTTAAATTCAGACCCTATCTTATTTCCCTAACCATATTTCATTCTCTCATTCAAATTAATTCAAAGTTGCTTGGGTAATTTGGACTGCAGAACTGCTGAATAAAAGAGCTAAATAACTCAAATAATATAAAATAAACAACTGCAAATTGTGTCAGAATATCACTCTCTACAATATACTTAAAGTTAATTTATACTTGAACAGCCCCTTTAAATGAACCTTTATGGGATGCTGGGAAAATCAGATTGTGAAGTAGATATCCATCAATCTTTCCCTCAAAGAGCTAGAAGCGTTTTATCTTGTGATGTGGTCCTGTGTACATTGCATTCTGTTTAGAGGTTGTGTGGCCAGGGGCGATCAAGCCCATTTCGCTCACAACTGCACGCTCTGCACTAGAAGAACTGAATTTCCGGGCTGAAATTACCAGGAGCAGCATTTTTGTCACCCCTGGTAACAGGGGTGGGGGGCGCTGCCACCTGAGGTGAGTGCCTCAACTCGCCTCATTGGTGGAGTGCCCCTGTGTGTGGCAGCATTCCAGGAGACATGGAAGTTGTCCTGGAAGCAAATGATGAACATACTCATTACTACGTACTTCATAATGATGTATTGTTTGGTGTTTATGGAAATTTACTCTGTAACGGCTAATAATAAAAATAAACTAGGCAGGAAAATACAATTAAAACATATAGCAACAATACTCAACTTACCTGTATTTGTGTTTAGTAACCCATATTGCATTCAATGTTCATTAAAGCATAAAGAAAAATAATTAATGATGTTTTATCATTCAGAACCAAAAGCCAATGGCGATTTAAATCAGAGTGCCAGGGGGACATTTTTCATGAAGAATGCTACACCCTGTAGACATTATTAATTTTTCCCAAGCTTTTGCAAAATCTGACTTATTTAAACAAAAAAATCTTATCTTGCAATAGCAGTTTAAAAGGAAAAGATTTCAAGCTAAACTCCACACTGCTAAACTTAAAATACAATAATTTAACTTTGTGCTGGGTTTTAAGTTTTAATGGCCTTTAAAGAAAGGCTTTACAGAAAGATAAGTTCATATGTTATAATACAAAAAAAAGATATACATGATAATCTTTTTTTCCTGAAACAAAATGTGCAGTTTAATTCTTGAATATTCAGCAAACTCAGTTTAATATTGGCCTTTGTTGCCTTTCATTTATTTTTCATACAAAGAGACAGAAAGGGGATATTGGAAAGGAATTTTTCAGTAACAACGAGACATTGTACGTGAAAGATACAAAAGGATTTATCTCTGTTTCACTTACATTTATTTACTTTGCAGATTGCTAACATCTGATAACTTCCGTATTACAATTTCCGCATACTGGTTTCAGCGAAGGAGTAGAAAGCCTCCTCTCCTAGTACTGGATGACAAAAGATAATGTTAAGAATTGTATATATCAAATCGATTTCTCTTCATTAGACATGGTTTATATGGTGTCATACATACTGGGTTCAAAATCTACAAATGATACTTATTCATGTTGTTATGAAAGGGGCATTATACCATTTACTATAATGATCAATGTGTACAGGCTATGACAAAACCCCAGCAGTTGTCCCTAAGAATACAGTTTATGGCCCCGTTTATCAGGCCATAAGCCCTGTAATGGAATTTAAAACACAATAGAAGGCTTATGGGAGGTGATAAGTAGCTTGTGGTCAACATGCAGTGTGACCATGGTAGCTTAGGAACGGATAATATGGCATGATCTTTAGAGCCAGAAACATAAAATAAATATATATTCAGCTTGAAAAATTTTCATATAATGACAGCAGTAACCCATTTCATCTAGTAAAATGTTTGCTTTTAAACTTTTTGACTAGTTTCTATAGGTTACTAGACCTGCAGCAGACTTTGCACTTTTTAATAATATATAACCCTATGTGGCTACGCTCAGGTTGTTATTTATTAAAATCCGAATGTTAAAATCTTGAGTTTTTTCTCGATTCTATTAAATTGAGTTTTGTTATTAATAAATACGTTAAAATCGAGCACGGGCGTGTTTTTTTTTTTTTTTTAAATATGAGATAAGTTTTAAACTTAGATGTGACCTTAAATGTTACAGGCTTATATCTTTTGCAGCATTGCGTACACAGGCCCCCCATACCGTATTTGTATTTTGAAAAGCAAAACTGCAACCAGGGCTCTTATCTGTCTTATCTGGCAACATACACACACAGAAGGAGTGAACCTTTTAGTGTACTACTTTGATTTCCTTTAGGCAATGGCAAACATGATGTTTAGTTTCTTTTCTGTTGACAAAATGTCAGCAGATTGCT
This sequence comes from Xenopus borealis, assembly GCA_024363595.1. Classification (NCBI taxonomy): domain Eukaryota; kingdom Metazoa; phylum Chordata; class Amphibia; order Anura; family Pipidae; genus Xenopus; species Xenopus borealis. The sequence continues at coordinate 76,798,162 of CM044435.1, read as the reverse complement.
TTATGATTGTTGTTATTAACTTCAATGATGACCTCTCTTTTTCAGGCAATTATATAATAATTCCTATCCTTTATTTATATAGTACCGGCATACAAGGCAGCTTACAGAATATTTTGAGTCACTACCCTCAGAGGCAATTCCCTGTGTTTTAACTCACAATTTTTCATGAATAAACTGCACAGCCTTTCTATAAGACATACGGAACGGAAGTGGCTACAATTAAAATGTGAATGCATAGTGCATTTTCAGAATAAATACAGCACCCCCATAGGTTACATCCGAAAGTGAGTGAAACTCACAATGGTATTACAAGCAAAGAGGCCAGCACCCTGCCTGCTAATGTGATTCACCTCCACTGAGAAAATCATCAAGAAGATTGTTGCCCATGTGGCGCTGGAAGTCAAATCCTGTCCTTAATGAATTAATTGAATGTGTTGAGATTGTTCTGCTTATGCACACAATAAAGCCCGAGGGAACTGCCAAGGGACATAGTAACTGGGTGGTGCGGAACCATTTGGCCCCGCTCTATTCATTTGCAATATGGTAGCAATGATCCTTAGTAGTGATGGGCAAATTTCTCGTGTTTTGCTTCCCAAACAATTCACGAAATGGTGAAAAATTAGCAAAACACAGTTTTTGACTCTGACATCAATTCGCCTGGCATCAAAATTGACGTCCGCGGCAATTTGCTGCACCCCTATTTTGTCTAATTTGACACTGGTGAATTTTCATGAATTTATTAGTCGGCGTCGAAACGTGGAAATTAGCCTCTTTTTGTTCGGCCTTGGCAAATAAATTTGCCCATCATTAATCCTTAGCAAATAGTTATTTGGAACTATGTAAAATGTACCTTTTCCATGCTCATATACAAGATGATTGAGAAATTTTGGAATATTAATCTAATGTAACAGTCCTGTAGAGACATACAAGTACTGATGGAGTTGTTTAATACAGCTTTTACATGAGGACTTAGTCTTGTCCTGGTTTACAACTTTGTCCCTTCCACGCCATTATTGAGTATAAATCCTTAAATGGATACTGTCATGGGAAAACATGTTTTTTTCAAACTGCATCAGTTACTAGTGTTACTCCAGCAGACTTCTGCACTGAAATATGTTACTCAAAAGAGCAAACAGATTTAATTTTGAAATCTGACATGGGGCTAGACAATGGGGCTAGAAATTGAGGTTCAATGTTGATAAAATGCAAGGTTATGCACTTTAGCAAAAATAATATAAATGCGAGTTATACACTAAATGGCAGTGTGTTGGGAGTTTCCTTAAGTTAGAAGGATCTTGGGGTTTTCATAGATAACAAGTTGTCTAATTCTGGGCAGTGTCATTCTGTAGCTACTAAAGCAAATAAAGTTCTGTCCTGCAACATAATTATGCCTCTTTATAGATCCCTAGTAAGACCTCATCTGGAATATGCAGTGCAGTTTTGGACTCCAGTCCTTAGGAGGGATTTAAATGAGCTGGAGAGAGTGCAGAGACGTGCAACTAAACTGGTTAGAGGAATGGAAGACTTAAATTATGAGGGTAGACTGTCAAGGTTGGGGTTGTTTTCTCTGGAAAAAAGAAGCTTGTGAGGGGACATGATTACACTTTACAAATACATTAGAGGACATTATAGACAAATATCAGGGGACCTTTTTACCCATAAAGAGGATCACCGCACCAGAGGCCACCCCTTCAGACTAGAAGAAAAGGACTTTCATTTGAAGCAGCGTAGGTGGTTCTTCACAGTGACGACACTGAGGTTGTGGAATGCACTGCCGGGTGAGGTTGTGATCACTGATTCTGTTGATGCTTTTAAAAGGGGCTTGGATGATTTTTTGGACAGACATAATATCAAAGGCTATTTTGATACTAAACTCTACAGTTAGTATAGCTATGGGCATATATGGTTTGTGTGAAAGAGTGGAGGGGTGTGTGTGTATGATGGTTTTTAACTTGATGGACTTTGTCTTTTTTCAACCCAATTTAACTATGTAACTATGTAACTATATTTTCAATTTACCAGCTGCCCCCAGTCATCAGATAAACTTCAGTCACTCTTTACTGCTGTACTGCAAGTTGGAGTGATATTACTGCTGTGTTTGCTTCAGAACTGTATAGCAAAGGGGCAGCCGTTCAAAGAAAAAAGTCTAAAGCTGCAATTCAGGGGCCCTGAATCCCTTTTGCATATGAAAAGTACTGGGAACTGGGAATTACAGCGCAGTGCCTCCACCTAGGAACTTACCTCAGGGGAATTCCCTAGGAAAAATAAAACACACAGTTTTATGTGCGTGTGTGTGTGTGTGTGTGTGTGTGTGTGTGTGTGTGTGTGTGTGTGGATGCTCGGTTTTAATTAAGAGGGGTTGAACTTGATGGACTTTGCCTTTTTTCAACCCAATTTGACTATGTAACTAACTATGTAACTATGTAAGTTTGCCAATGAAAAAAAGTCAACTTTATATAAACAGTAATATAACAACTAATACGCAAGTCACGCCTGTATGGGAATATATGGGACACTACCTAAATCCCTAGTAGGTTCTAACTGTCCCACTTCTCTGGAAGGGTTAAAAAGCACACAGTTCAAAATACAATGTCCCTTTCCCCTTATTACCCGGTAGCGCTACCTTTCCCCAGAGTACCTTTTCCTTTGGAAAGTAGCAGCTTCCAACGTAGCAGGCAAAATTACACAAGGCCTGTCTTCCTGTTAGGCTCAATACTGTATCTGTGCCAAATCCTCTCTTGAAGGGATTCACTCACTGATTGCTCTCAGAGGCAGATCACACTGGAATCACAAGTAGGGTTGCCACCTGTCCGGTTTTGAACCGGACAGCCCGGTATTTTGAAGGGCTGCCCGGTTCAATGCTTCCTGCCTGGTTTTCCATATAAGGAAAACCGGGCGGGATTAGCTTGATTGACGCCGCAATCGGGCAATCGGCGATCGCGGCGTCATAGCTCCGCCCCGTGACGTCATGGGACCGCCCACTGACGTCACGGGACCGCCCACTGACATCACGGGACCGCCCACTGACGTCACGGGACCACCCCCCTGCCCGGCTTCAGCAGCAGGGAAAGGTGGCAACCCTAATCACAAGTATCTCTGCTTCAGAATCACTCCCACCAATGTCACTTTTCTCCTTCTGAATCTTTAGCAGCATGGCAGGGAACAGGAACCCTCTTTCTATACTCATGCAGATCTCACAGCTCAAACAGCTTTTACAGGTCTTGGCTCCAGTTGGATCTTTACTCCACAACCTGTGTTCAACTCTAACACCTGGTCTGTACACACAGTTCCAAGGCCTAAACACGCAGCTTCACAGTCTGGCACACCCTCTCTTCCCAGGATGCACTGCAGAGTTCTGCCAATCAGGTCACTCTCCAGCCTGTAAACTGGGCGGAACGATGTCACAGACATAAAAATAGTGGAAGGATTTCTCTTCTCCCCTACAGACACAAAAATTAGATCGTTTGGCGCCAACCAATATGCCACTAACTGCAGGGCTATATCGGGGGTAATCTGAATGTTCAGACCTATGGCCAAATGTTCAGATTACAATGAGGGCAATGGGCTCCAATGGGTTGGCTGGAAGAAAATCAAACCTTCCCGTTCGATATCATGGCCAGATATCGGTCAGAAAGACCTGTCGGAAGCCCCCATACACAGGCAGACAAGCTGTCAAATTGGTCTAAACGACCGATATCGGCAGCTATATCTGCCCATGTATGGCCACCTTAAAGTTATACAGCATCTTTAGATAACATAATGGTGTTATCTTTCATGTTCTATTAAACCTGTGCTACATAGCCTTTTTCTACCATTCCATTTTTACACAGCAGCTGGTTTATATGAACTATAGTAGTGTTTTGAAGCAAACAGATCAATTTTAACAACAACAATACAAACATGAAGTTTCTGGGGCTACTTTTACTTTAAGGAATTATTGCCTGTTCCAATATAGTTCCGGTATTTTGCATGTTCCAGTTTAAAATCAATTTATTAAGCCCAGATTTAACCTTCTGGGATACTGAGTGTGCAGTTCTGTGAATTTTGTTGTAAAATGTGAATGCATTTCTGCAGCAGCCATAAATACAGCGACCCAAAGGCTTTCATTCCATTTTATGTAACAATTTGGGCTGGCAAGCTTCAATGTAAAGTAAATTAGTTACTAAGTAGGGATTATATACAAGTGACTGCTTTAATGCTGATATTGTGAAAGTGTGAACAGACCAATGTCTCTTGCCTGTTACAGCCATGTATTGACTTCCAGCCTATCAATAAGAGAATGCCCTGTTCAAAACAGTTGTCATCCTAAACGACTTCTTCTCCCAAGTTATATAAAATAAATTATATCTAACTTCACAAGCCAAAAGCAAAAAGCAGGGTGCATAAAGAACTTGCTTGATGCAAGTAACTGATTGTTTCTAATAGGGGAAGTACAAGCATTGAGCATTTTTTTCATCATAATCTTAAACTTTGTTTGGCCTTGGTAGCCCCTTGCTATCTCATTCCCTAGCATATAAAGATAAATTGCACATCTCACATTTTTTGGAACACGTGCCTGACCCATACCCACTCCGCAACCCGGACCCGCAACTCGCATTCTTACCCGCTTGGACCATCAAGAATCAGGAAGTGATGTCTTTGTAAACCAGAAGTGACATCAACGGAAGTAGGCATGATCAGAAAAAAGAATCAAAAAATGCTGTCATTGCTGGACCATGTCTTCCAAAGAGGATCTGTTTCCAGCCACACTCAGGCTATGGTCAGGCTATGGTCCTCTACCACTAAAACTCTGCTTTTGCCACTGGATAGCAGCTCTCAGTTGTGTCAGTTGCACATTTTAACTAGATATTTAAAAATACAACAAACTTGAAATGGAAACAATTTTACTACAACACGTTAAAAGTATAATTCACTGCAGGATGATATAATTTAGTCTGTATAAAGTTTAAGAAGGTTTTTGATATCCATCCTATCATAACTAAAGAATATAGGGCACGTACAATACATGCTCACTAATCTAATTGTTATATATACAAATTCCAAAGCTGAATGATAGCTTTGTACATCAATAGACTTGCTGCTTCTATAATGGAAATGGCAGAATTGCTTATATATCTTTTACTGGAATGTACCTCTTTTAGTTTTTTAGTATGTGTTTGTTTTCGTCATCCTCACCATCATTTTTCATCCGTTTCCTATGTTTATTACAGAGTTTGAAGTTGCCTTCCATGGGATTATATGCTCATACATATATTGCCAAGCAGACAGATGTTAGACGAAAGGCAATATCTGTATCATGAAATTACCGGTGATTACAGGGAAGTCATTTTTTATTGCTCCAAGCAAAACATATGCACTCTGTACAGTCAACATCTATTAGAGTGTGGCAAGACCTTTAAACAATAAAGTCAGAAAACAATGTGAATTCAGTATGAAGCAGACAAGTTTTTGCTTATTCATTTTCCCTTCGGAAACATGTTTGCATATGTTGTAGATTTATACAAATTTAAAATTACCAGTTTAACAATAACAAAATCTTATACCCTCAGAAGACATCTGGAACAAACTCTCCCCTTAAGTAAAGAAATTCATAAGGGACAATCCTCTTCCATGCACATTCCACTGACTTCAATGTGAACTGATTTGGTGGAGGTGTGAGCACTAGTCTGTAGAAAAAAGCTCACCTGCATTTTCAGGTGGAAAAAATTTGTTATACTAACCTTGCAACACTGGAGTGAAGGCAGAATAGCAGTCAGTACAATGAGTGGAAGTCTCTCCTCCACCAACCATGGCGTGACAGTGCCCAAAAATGGATAATAGGATACAGGAATTGGTGGTTTCTGACATCCAGTGGGTTTTGCAGTTTAGAACCCCAGAAAACAGTTAAAAAGAATAAAAGTGCTCCGTTAAAGTTGCCTATAGCAACCAATAACTTATTTCCTTTCATTTTCAAATCTTTAGTATACTGTTCAAAGCTATTTGTTGATTGGTTGCTATTGGTCGCTGCACTACACTTGTACCTGTCATTGAATGAAACCCACCATTGCATATAGACAAAGAAGGTGCAAACCAGGGAGCAACAGGAGCTGCAGCCCACAGCAGGGACAGGGCTGAACTGCACTGCACTGAGTGCCAGATTTTTCATCAGCAAAACCATTGTGCCCCTTGGCACTCTTGCACTTTTAGCCCCCAGGTTAGAAAATGATTCCTATGCTTGTCTAGTAACCCATAACAATGGCTTACTAGGTGTCCGCAAACGTAAGACTTTTTTTTTACATTACACTGTTATAATCTGTAAAACTGTGCCATTAAAGTAGATTTCAAGGTACCCATTCTGAATCAGTTGTTTGACATAGTAAAATGTCATGGTAAATGTAAACTGGTTTTGCCAAATGATATGATATTGACCCTCATATCCTTGAATGGATAAAATTTAAGGATTATGAACAAACTTTGCCAGAAAATGTAGGGCTGTGAAATCTAATGGAAAAATAGATACAGTTGTGCTCATATGTTTACATACCATGGCAGAATTTATGATTTCTTAACCATTTCTCAGAGAATATGAATGATAACACAAAACCTTTTCTTTCACTCATGGGTAGTCGTTGGCTAGAGGCTTTTGCCAGGAAGAATAGGTAGTTTTACCGTCTGAGAAGATAAAGAGCCTCATCCACAACTACCACAAAAGACTTCAAGCTGCCATTGATGTTAAAGGGGGCAATACACGGTATAGAGAACTGGGATATGTAAACTTTGATGGCCTATGATTAAGGGATTGTTTCCCGAAACGCGTAGGGCATTGTATCCCGATTAAACCTGTTCCTGATCAGCGTGCCGTCTTTTCCTTGGATTTTGTGGAGTATTTTAGCAGGGGGATGCTGCTGACTGAGCACCTGATCGGATTTGTTTTGAGCAGAGGAACAAAGTGAACTTCGAGCGGTTATTTCTGCCTGTTCTATGTAAACTTTTGACTACATGACTACAGCTTTGCCTGTGTTTAGCAGTTCTGTATCCATGGGGGCAATCAGGGTGGTATACAGGAGTCTCCCCTCCCACCCCACCCATCCCCATGTCATTTAGACATTCAATCTAGAGAATGCTAGTGGGTGAAACCCTGCAACAAAGCTCTGTACTTATTACCTGCCCTTTCACCTGCTGATGCTGCACTGCCAGACCACTAGATGCAAGTGTTTTTTAAATTGCACTTGCTTCTGGGGTCTCGGTAATTGAACCCTATTGTCTTTGGGGGATAAAGCAAAGCATGAGAACAATTATTATTAAAAAGAGGCGGTCAATTAAAATGTTTCCAGAATAATTATTACTGAGTTCACCAAATATATTGACATAGTACAACAGCATATGATGTTTATTAATTCTTAATCTTTCTAGAGGGTACAGATATTCCCTAATGTACAAGACATCCTAAAATTGCTTTGCTAACAAAAAAAATGTAAATAAAATAACACACTGATTGATCGGTGTAAATAACCTTGGAGCAATTTCATATTGAGAGCATTTTCTGGTGCCAGCAATTTAGTGTACTTTTATGCACACTGAACAAATATTGATCTGTCTTTCGCATAAGGAGGGTTTTAAAACCAACAGATGGGAGATAGCCTATGTTTAAAGTATTTTTCGTATTATATTTTGATTAAAACAAGGATAATATTTAAAATCAAACCATTAGTCTTCATCTGGAAGATTGCTGTTGGCTAACCCATGAAGTGAAGATGAGCCACATATCGTCTTTATTGTCAGTCCAGCCAAACAATAGAAGAGGGGGCATACCATGTATGAACCCATGTATGTGTAAGGTGGATAAAAATGGTGTCAACTGAAAAGTTATAGTGTAAATGTGAAAAATGCCTGTCGTGTATGTGCATGAAAGGGTGAACTGAAATTGTGAATGTAATATGTCAAAAAAAAGGTGGTATTGGCAATTTGAAAAGTAACCACTAAGTGGCAGCAAAGTGTTATAATTTAGCTAAATGTAGTTTTTCCCCTGGCCACTAGAGGGAAGCAGTGGGAAAGGGTATAAAAGCAATGGTTTCATCTAGGGCGTTGTTAATCGGTTCTGAGAGGTACAGATAGATAGTGAGCTGGTGAGGGCTAAGTTAGCTCAGGTAGCTGGCTCCCCCCGGGGAGTAAGAGGCTTAGTAGCCATGGCTCAGCCACAGACAGGAAAAAAGTGATTGGTCAGGACAGTGGGGACAACCCAGGCCCAGGTGAAAATTCCTACCTGGAAAGGTCAGAGGGTGCTGCTGTTGTGGCCAGCTGGCTGAAGGATGGAGGTGGCACAACTGAAAATTCCTACTGGGGCAAGGTGGAAGGTCGCAGAGTGTGTGATGTACTGCAGAAAAGGCCTAAAGGACTGAGTTTGCAAGTCTGTAGGGCACATTGAAATGTCTGTAATGCAGAAGAACTGGAACGTGTAAACACTAAAAGAAATAGTGGAACTGTGTGTGTGTGTGAACAAATAAAATTTTATCAAGAGAAGGTGTGGTGTACTGTGCCTTTAAATATGTTGTTATCTTTGAAAGACCCTTACATATGGTATCTGTTGGTTGGGAACCATAAAGGATCAGACAGTGTATGGCATTTAGTGCTGTATTCTATGTTCTGGAACTGCTCCTCAGTCCTGTCAGTTTGATTTGCTTCCAAATCATCTTCTAGATTTTTATTGAAATCATCTTCATTAGAATATGACTTTGTGTCTCTCTTAAAGTAAATTCCTGTACAAAATAACCATACCAAAGGGGTGTTGCATGAATAGTTCCAGGCAAGGAATTTTATATGAACTGCCTATGCAGGCTGAGAATTTATAATTAGTTGCCATGTAAGAATAAGAGTTGTGAACTTGGCACTATGTATTGTGATCCATAGCAACTAGGGTTGCCACCTTTTCTGGAAAAAAATACAGGCCTTCCTATATATTTAGCTTTTTTTCCTATTAATAACATTGGGATCAGTCATTGTTTTTACCGGCCAAACCGGTAAAATACCAGCCAGGTGGCAACCCTAAAACCAAGTAGCATATACTGAGCATCAGTTTAAGAGAAAATATCTGAATGGTTGAAATGGTTTATTGCATCTGACAAATGATTCCAGCCTTATTGCAGTAGTGCACTCATTGAAAGCTTTATTTTTATAAATAACTTTTTACATTCCCTGTACCATGAAACCCAGTCTAGAACATTTTTTTTATCTTATCTTTTCTGTTTAACATCTAGTGCCTTAATTTTTTTCCTATTTACCAAGCAAGATCGCAAAGCTCGTTTAGTCTCTTGGTGTTCCTTGAATTCCCTTCAGCATACATTGCTTTTCTTCTTTAAAATGAATTGGATTTTTACAATAACAGACTGGAAAGGTCATGGATTACAGGCAACAGCATTTAATTAGCATTCTGGTAAAAAGTAACACACTAGAAAGAAAGACTGTATGTAAATTAATTTTCAAAACATTCCTCTGTGTGTCCCATAGTCTCTTCCACAATCACATATTGTAAGCTGCTGTCTTTTTGTTGTCTTATCTGAAGGGTATTAAATATGGTTCGCTAACATTATGACTGTGTCTGTGTCTGCACCATTGATTCCCACACTTTGTTTCCTTTTTGTTCCCTGTCCAAATAAGAAAACAGAGACAGTTTTGCAGTATTGTTCGGGTTTCATGATTGGATGTCTGAATAATGAGAGCCCCCAGTCTGTTCTAGCATTTCAGTAATAATAGATAACATACGCATACAGTATAGGAAATGATGCAGCCTTCCTCATGCCGCAGAAAGTTGTTTTGTACCAGCTATTCTCTAGAAGTAGGGCTTTAAAGTTATTCATTTAATTGTTAAACCAAAAGATTGCAATTTATTTTAATTGCGTTTGTGGGTGAAATGTATTTTAAGTAAATGTTATGGTGCGATAAACCCACAGTTTCATTTTTTTTAAATAAACAAATATTTTGTTTAGTTATGAAATACCAGTTGGATACAGTACAAATAACTGGGCACCCGAAAAAAGATAATGCACTCCTTTATTTAACTTTTATATATAATCATCTAGCATCATCTTGCCATTGCAGTTGGATCTCACTGCTCTATGACTGGACATCTGGGTTTAGAAATTGATCTGTGCCACATGAGAGTCTCAGGAAGTGGTCCTAGACCCCAAAATGCCCATAGCCATGTAGCCTGCAGTGCAGGTAGGTTCTGTGTTTTCTTTTTATGATAATATGCCCCAGTAAATGAAAAAACGGCAGTGATCACCTTTTGTATCTTGAAGTTTATAGAAATGGGAAATATCTCATTCAGATTTTATTCAAACATTATTTTTTGTGTGCAATATAGAGTTTCAGAACATGCAGCCTGCAGAGCTGTTCTGTTGTAGATAATGGAAAAAGATCATCTCTAACAAAACGTGACAAATGTATCAGTACTAACTTACAACTGCAATGAATTTGGCGAAAATCAGCAACATGTTTTAAGATCATACCAAAAAGGAGCCATGCTCCTGTGATTAGCTTTTTCTTTTATATAAATGCAGATTCCCCTGACAGATTAATAACCATGCACATGATCTAACTTTTTCCATCCTGTTGTAAAAATAATATATGGCAACTATGACAGGAGCACCAGATAGAGAGTCACATGAATCAAAACTGATACATTAGGTCACTGGGCACATTATACACATCAAAGAAAATACACTGCTGCACACCAGTTACTTGCTTGTAGGGTGCATTCAATTCCCCAACTGCCTCCAAGTCCAGTAATGTCGAAATCTTGCAAAGGCAAGAAGCACACCAATTCACACGGGCTTAAGCCTTCATCTTTTTTATTGCAGACATTGTGTCACAAGCTTTCGGGGACCAACCCCTTCCTCAGGTGCAGGTTGGTCCCCCAAAGCTTGTGCCACAATGTCTGCAATAAAAAAGTTGAAGGCATAAGCCTGTGTGAATTGGTGTGCTTCTTCCCTTTACAAGGTTTGCATATTATACACATTTCATGCTGAACCTCGGGGGCAGATAGTTATAACCAGTGGCATAACTACCAGGGGAGCAGGGGGTGCAATTGCACCAGGGTCCGCTCCCTCTTGGGGCCCGCTGGAGAGGTTAGGAGAACTCCAATGTGCAATTAATAGGGGGAGAGCCCGATAGGAGGGCCCAGGTGCCAATCCAGCGAGTAGTTACGCCACTGGTTATAACACTGCAATAAATTGCCATTTGCTCCGTCATCCTAGAGCATAAGATATGGTCGACCTAGTCATATAGTAGCTTCTTGCATGCTCATTGATAGGAACAGTATTAATGAAGCAAAGGGGGCAAACATATTTAATTCCTGCAGTGCTATTGATACCATTACTCAATAGTGGGTCTAATCATGTCTGTGTTTTGTAGAGAGAAAGATGTGGCTTTATTTTACCAACCCCATTGGTACTATTCAGAGAAATGCTCTTTCAACGTTTTTGTAATGCATTCACAGAAAGCACATTGTATTGTCTTAAATTCTCAAAGGAAGTGGAATGAAGGATTCATAAAGAGGAAAAAGTCTTCAGTATAGGAAATAAGAAGAGAAATTTACTGCACAATGAAAGATTATAGCTCTCTCAATGGCTGCACACATGCATGTATTGGTAACAGGAGGTAGGTTTAGAGTTTAAATTTAACAAGATTTGTAAATTTGTCCATAGTAAAACATGCTGCTACTGCAGCTGGATCTGAGTACTTCAACTCTTATGTGTTTTTGCTGACATCTGCAGGTTATAGTTTCATGCCAAGATATTAGCTGGCCAATTGTTCTAAAGGTTAACTTAAAACTTTAAATGATCATTTCCTATTAAGCGATGCCCTGATTATATGACCTTTTTATATTTGTAGCTCTATACTGCTATAAAACAAGCTTTAATATTATTCAAATGCATTTTCCCAAAGCAAAAAACTATGCAATGTGCTGTATACAGTTAAACAATATGACATAAGCAGTTGCCACATAGAGTTTTTATCATGATGAATGGGTTACGTTTTTCTCCCCAAGGGTGACACTGAGAATATTTGCAATTTACCTTAATATTCAGTTTATAAAATTATATTACCAGTTGGGTTATTTAATAAATCTTTGCTACATGACTAATCACCTATAGCAGGTAGAATTTACCAGTCAAAGTCAACTCATCCACAACATGCCTGGTCACCTGTTTGATAAAGATGTTATTGGTTCCTGTGGGTTACTGCATCTAGGCAAACATTATGCCATTTATTACATATAGGAAGGGTTAGCCTGCTAACACCAGGCTTTTGGCTCAGCAGCTCTTTATTTAACTGTGTTTGATTTAAATTCTAATTTATATACCTTACACATATAGGAAGTGTGATTTAAGGTTATACATATGTGACCCAAGATGCAGCCATAGGGTAAGTGATAAAGAATGATTTGCAGTAAGAGATAAGTCTGAATTAAATGTATGTTGTTATTTGTAAGTAGAGTGGCTAAATGTGTGAGTAGTAAAATGTTTAGATCTCTGCTAAAATCCATCTTTATTGGGAATCATCACATTATAAGAGGAAGGAGCTATTAGGCCCCATTAAGGTGTCCCCCTGTTGTCTCTAAAATTATAAATCAAGGGTTCACAAAACAGGAACTTGAGGGCTAAAGTCAGTGTTAAGGTGGCTATACACAATATCAGCTGCTGACTTAGTCTGGGTAGTGTATGGGGCCCTCTGATAGGCTTCCACCAATCAAAATCTGGCCAAAAATCACCCAGATGTTGTTGGCCACTTTTAAAAATGCAGTTGGATTTAGTCCCATATCAGTTCTTTGATGGGGTCCTTGGTCTAATATCCTGTATTCTTGGTGTTATGATCCAATCATTGGGCCCTAGGGCCCACAATCAGATCAGCCCAATTTCACCCATCTCAAGGTGGGCATATCGGGGAGAGATCCACTAGTTTGTTGACTTCACTGCAGAGTGATAGCAGAGTCAGATGTACAGTACTACTATATAAATATATCCTATAACTTTGCTATTTCTTTAGTGGAAATATTGAATTAAGACTTCAATAAAACTGTAATTTTGTAAGATCCCCATCTTTTTAGTAAGCAGGATAAATATCATTTTTGCTGTTGAGCACTGAATCTGTGTACTCTTCCCATGTTTGACTAATTTACATTTCAATTGAACAGTGAATGCGAAGCAGAAAAGACATAAATAGATACAGAATGTTTCTTAAAATGTAGTCAAACAAGTAAGATGGGCTTGAAAAATGAGTGTAATAAACATTTCTGCTTAGCAATTAATAGATTAAATGTGCACATGAAAACAAATCCTGAAATATATGAATTATTCAGATTTATATCTTTATATTAGATTTTTTCACACCACATGTCGTATACATTGTTCATACTCCCATGGCTCAGATAGCAAGATGATTAATCTGACAAAATGTCCATGCCTGTGATATAAGAGTACAGTGGAAAAAGAAGACAAGAATAAAGAAACTTTTAATAGGCTAATGAATCAAATGTTTTTTTTTGTTTTTTTTAAACATTGCAATACTTAAAGCTAAGTTCTAATTCATTATAAAAATGTAGCACTGTAAATCATGTACATGTGTATTTCAGAAATGTAATTTAAGTGCAAAGTGCCCAAAATTGTGCAAAGTGCACCATTTTTTAAACACAAAATTCAACAGCAGTCTTTCTTCATGGACTGCACTTTCTATTCATTTTTGGATACAAAAACAAATGTTTTTTTGTAATCTGGGGCATTAATTGGCAAAAGAGTTATGCGTGAGCAATTAAGAAGTAATGTGTGAAGTAATGTGTTTCCTTCTAATAGTAGAGTAGAGATGTTTACATAAATTGTCAGAAAAGGATAAGTACATATCTACGAACTGTATATTTGGAGGCATCCATATAGACTCTGACGAACTGTTCTGAAGCATTTGAATCTTTTTTGGAATTAAAAAAGCTATAAGGACCATCTGGTCTGAAGGATGCAACTAAGGGGCAGATTTAAAAAAAAATAGAAATTTGACCATGGGAATAGTGGTGAAGTAAAATCCTTCGAATTTGAATATCGAATTCAAAGGACTTTACCGCAATTCGATCGATTAAACAATTCGGTAGCTTGGTTCTGGCGAAGTAGGTGGTCGAATAAAAATTTAAAGGGGAAGTAATTTGACCATCGAATTGTCGAATATTCGAATAAAATTTTATTCGAACATTTGAATTATTCGAATTCGACTATTTGATAGTCGAATTTGCCTAATTTGCATTTTTGAAGATTCGAATTTAATTAAAATTCCATCGAACTTCGAATTCTTCATGTGAATTTTGTAAATCTGCCCCTAAGTGTGCCTAGGAGCAGTTTTTCCATTGCAATTGGTTACCAGTAAATGCTACCCGGTGATTGGTTGCTATTATGTTGTGGGCTCACAGGCTGATGGCTATGCTTGTTGCCAGCCCGTGTATTTTTGTAGGCTGAGAGAAGCAGATCTGCTCAGTGTCCCTACCAGTTATTTGAATCCGATCAGCATGTGTGCACTCACACACAGCAGAGATTAAGCTGAGATCAGCCCAGTGGCCAGGGCCGGACCAAGGGGTAGGCAGAGTAGGCACATGCCTAGGGCGCAAAGAAGAGGGTTTCCAGGCACCCACCCAGTGGCGTAACTACTCCCTGGTGGGCCCCAGTACAGGATGGATGCTTGGGCCCCCCTGTCCGGCCCTTACCTCTATAAATCCCATGCTGGAGTGCTGATGGCATGTGTGCTGTAAAATTTCCCCCTAGATAACCGCCTGCCATAATCATTATCGTGGCTCTGATGGGCCCCAAAGGGGTGGGGGCCCTGGTGCAATTGCACCCTCTGCACCCCTGGTAGTTACACCACTGCACCCACCTTCTTTGCCTCTCCTACCCCATAGTCCGGTCCCTGGTCACCACTGTTGCCGGCTTGTGCAGCTCTCTCCTTTTTGCTGGCACATACAAGCTCACGTTTTCCATGAGTACACATGCGCGAAAAGATGTGAACGTGCATGCGTGAAAAGACGCAAACGCACATGCATGTTTGCGTCTTTTCGAGCATGCAGCCATTGTTGGGCACTACTACTGGCCAGGCTGCCTAGGGTGCCTGGCCAGGTTGGCCAAGCACTGATACAGGCTGATAAAATTCAAATCAATGTAACACTGAGCAGAGCTCTGTGTGTTCACAGTCTAAGTTACCGCTACTGGGGAAATTTAGTGCTTTTTAATACATAACCCTAATACAGTCCTTTACTGTCACGCAATCTCATCACATATGACAAAAAAGCATGTGTGGGCAGAAATTTGGTTTGTTATTGTGCAATGGAATGAGTTATTCTGCAAATTAGATAACTATAATTTCTTTTTTTATACATAGAATAATGTGCTGCTGCAGTTTTTAAAAATAATTCTACTAAAATGTACAAGTACAGAAATTAACATCAGAGACTCAAAGTTATCTAAGTCTAAGTTATCAAAGTTATCACAGCTAGAAATGCCTGGTACAGTATATGTCATGTCCTCAATTATAAATTGACCTATACATTGATCTCCTATGACTAAAACTTAAATTAAAGCTAAAACATAAAATCTTGATAAAAAGAGTATTATTCGTTCAGCAATGTTAACATTACTCTATGGTTGTACTGAAACTTTTGCTTAGCAACTTCAGTATCCCATGTTATTGCACAAATACACATATACTGTTGCAATATGTATAATATAACAGTATAGTAATACATAGTAATATAACATATATGGTATATATATATATATATATATATATATATATAGTCATAATCTGATATAAATCTTATATCATATATATAGTCATATATATATATACACTACACTATATTTATATATTTCTCTCCTCTCTCAAATGTAGAATACAGTCTGCTAAGTACAAAAAATTTTACAACATAAATCACCTATGTAATTTTTAGTTGCATGTTTTGCCTAAATGAATGCTTCTCCTTGGATTCTCATTTGGGTAATTTATGCTCTGTTCTTTTCAAATAGATTTTGGTTGGATAATTAACAAGTAATAAGTAAAGTACTGACATATAGAGAAAAGTTTCCACTGTTGATTGACATCATTATATGCATTGGATAAAAATGAGAGGAAGTTCTCTTTGTCAGTTTAGTGAACACATAAGGGCAGATTTACTAAATTCACATGAAGGCTTCGAAGTTCGATCGAATTTTCCAAAAGAAGACCACTTCGACGAGTGAATTTTGAAAATTCGATCGTATCAAAAGATTTGACTATTTGACAGTCGAAGTACTTCCCCTTTAAATTTTTATTCGACTGCCTAGTTTGCCAGATCAAAGCTACCAAATTGGGTTTCATTATTTTTGATCGAATAAAAAAATTTGATCGAATGGTTAAAACCGTTCGAATCGATCAATTCAAACAATTTTATCGATCGTTCACATTTTTACTATTCGATCGTTCGACCAATCGAATTGTGGTAAAAATCCTTCGAATTGGAATTTGAAGGATTTTTATTCCCGAACTCTTTCCATGGTTGAATTTGAGGGTTTTTTAACCCTAGAATTCGACCCTTAGTAAATCTGCCCCATATAGTTTGTTGTTTTCCATCTTGATCCAAGTAGGAAAGACATTACTGAAGCACCTGGCACACAGTCACATTGTTTTTCCTACTTATTTCAATGAATCAATGGAGTATCTTTTCTTTTGCTGGTGCTTTAGTTGATTACAGCTGTAAGATATGAGGTTTGCTACTGTATATTGGAGTAACTGACATAATTCCTGTAGAAATGTTATAGGTGATTGATATATGATTCTGCCATTATTATTGAAAATTTTCAGCAACAGAATTGTGCTGTTATGCCTTTGTTTGAATTAAGTAACTGCTTTTATAGGAAGTCGTTTTTAAATAGCATTGTGTGAAATGATTGATGGTGGCTGCCCACTATTCATTGCATTTGATATTTCAGTTGGTGCTTTATATCCCTGGGACCAAGCTGTTGCTGGGTCTACAATGTCTGTTCTCATGAGAGGAGTTAGGTTTACTCCATGGCAACTGCAAAGTCAAACTCACTGAAGATGAGGGCTTGATTGATGAAACCACAGGATCACTGCCTCCCCTACACCTCTCACTGGATTTTCTGAGAGTGAGAACAGGAAGAGCTCAGATGCTGAGTAGCAGAAGTACCAGTAATGGAACACTCTTAAGTCACCAGAAGAACACCTAGGCAGAAGTGTAGAGCAGAAATCATATCTGTAAAACAGGCAGGGCCGGATTCGGCTTATCGGTGCCTTAAGCCCGGCAGCGGTGTCTCTCCTCTGCGTCGTCCCCCCTTCCCCATTGTGGAAGCGGGCGTATGCGTACCACGTCCCCGTACAGAAGCGCACCACACTTCCCTGTACGGAAGCGCATGCATGCATACAGTTTTCCCCTGTTCCTATCTGCACTGAGGACTGCAGTCCTCAGGACATTGGCAGCTGGGCAGCATGGCGCCCCTGAAATCTTGCCACCCTAGGCCTGGGCCTATGAGGCCTCTCGACAAATCTGGGCCTGAAGACAGGGTGCAAGCCAAAGTCAAACCAAATAATCAGACAGGAATAACACTCATTGTCTTCCAGGAAGGACCATCCCATCACATTGAGCTGCAGGCATCAGCATGATGTGTGCATGCAAAACGCGATGACGTGTGCTCGTAAAACCCACGCATGAAATAATGTGCATTCTCTGAGCCTTACATGAGGATACAGTCAAGCACCCAGACATTATACTGCCAGTATTTATTCAGGATGACTGATATGCAAACTGCTACATTTCAGTCCAACCAAATCAGAGAAATAGTCAGGGAGGCTACCAGCAGATGTATATTGTTTATTGATTCCTAAAAGTCTAGGAATGTTAAGTGTGCAAAATAACTAGTCTAGAATCCTGATGTTTCAATATGTTATGTTAGCTAAAAAATATAGTACAGGTATGTAGACTGTTATGCTGAATGCCTGGGACCTGGTGTTTTACAGATTAGGCATTTTTCTGAAATTTGGACCACTCTACTTTGTCTACTAAAAATAATTTAAACATTTAATAAACCCAATTGGATTGGTTTGCCTCCAACAAGGATTAATTATATCTTAGACTGGATCAAATAAAAAGTACTGTTTTATTATCACAGAGAAAAGTAAAATAATTTTTTGTGAATTATGCGACTAAAATGAAGTCTATTGAAGATGGCCTTCCTGAAATTTTAAACACAATATGTGAATTATTTGATCAAAATGTAGTCTATGAAAGCTTTTTAAAGTAATATTCAGCTTGAATAGCTGACCCCATGGTTTCATAGTGACTTATTTAGTGCAGGGCAACAGTACTAT
>CM044435.1:76748377-76778888 GCA_024363595.1 Xenopus borealis | reverse complement strand
TTTTTGCTGTTACTGTTTCTTTATATTAGCTGTAAACATATAAATCATCTTTACAAAATACAAAACTTATTCATAGAAATGGCTTTGCTCTTTTTTACAACATGGTCAAATTTTCTTGCTTAAGTGGTTAAAAGGTGTACGGTTTAACTCTCAATTCTGTATCTTAGATTTGGCTTAGTTCCCTTGCAATATTTCTGCCTCTCAATAGTCACATCATTTTGTAGAGTTCCTGTAAAATAAAGTTCCTAACACACCACAGCATGATTATAAGAAATAATACTGGGTTATTATCTTCTGTTTTATTATCTTTTTGCACATTAATGCATCGGATATTGCATATACTGTTGTGTCTGCTAGGGGGTACAAATTAAAACATAAAAATGTAATGAAGTGTGTCAGAACAGCAAATGATGGAGTAAACGAAATAGCAAAGACTAAAATGAGATAAAATTTATCACATGTGCACTGCCATCATGAAGCTTAATGCTTTATGCAGTCAATGCTTGAGGCTTTCACTCTGGCCTACTTAAATTTAATTTCTAGCCTTTCCTTAAATTAGGTTGGATTGATCAGCTTGAATATGGCCTTTTATTGTGATTTTAACTGCAAGACCTTAACACTTACCCCTGTGAGTTTTGCATACACATTTTAATCAGGGAAACATGGTTAACAAATTATGCTTCAATGAAATTCCCCAAATGCTATATTAAATTCCCCAAATATATATTACCAATGTAAATTCTCTCCCAATAAAAAGTGCCTTCATGTCATCTGCTAAAAAAACCCTCTGAAATGTTATATATTTCATACACAGGGAAAGAAGTTTATGAAACATGATATAGAAATCGTATATATACAATTATATGTAATACAAATCACATTTGCCAAAAAAATCCAAAGGCACACAGATCGGTAACAAGCAAGGCATACCTTGTACGTTTATTTGCGGGAATGCAGTGCAATGTTTCGGGGTCAAACCCCTTGGGGGTTATATGTGGGTAAATGCTTCAATCCAATCAGTATCAATACTGATCATATCCAATTCACTGACATGCAACACCATTTGCTCTACAGGCTCAGACAAATCCTGGTCCATGTAACCTATACCTCTGAGTGGGATAACTTCCCCTCTGGCCCAGGAGGGTGGTGACTGTTTCCTGTTCATGTTGAATAAAGTAGAGCACACTGCTCTTCCTCATTGCCCTCCATCTGCTGACCTGGTTGAATGCTGCTGGGGAAGAAGAGTAGCCTAAAAGGCCTATCCCTTTTCCCTTTACTGTAAGATGGGAAACAAGGAACCTGTAAATGAGGCAGACTGGCAGACTGGCCGACTGGCAGACTGGCTGGCAGACTAGCAACTGAATTAGTACATCATAGAAGTCCAAGCGCAACAGTATTTGCTAGAAAGATAACAGCTCCATTGACAGACTGGTGGTAGCTCTTAGGCCTTACAGTGAAGGACCCACAGTAAGGAAAGATACTCTGGTCAGTATCTACTTCCTGGTGTTTTTTCTGAAGGCAGTCTCTACCCCTAACTGGTATTCCAAAGGGTGATTAAGCCTTCTCTGAGTGATACACTGTACTATATCACTACTCCTTTTTATCAGATGTTGCTCCCTTCCTCGCAAAGGCCCAGCTGAGAGATGGGGTGGTTGTGTAAATGTTTTCTACCTTAAAGGGGAACTATCACAAAAATTCAAATATCATTTAAGCTTCATCTTGAAATTGAGGGTTTGCATTTTGGAGCTGAACTGCCTCATGTGCCTGCACCAGAGTTGCCCCATTTGTGGCCTGCATTTTTCAGCAGACAAAGTTTCAGCCCTGTGTGACATTAGCCTAAATGTAGAGTAAAACTTGTATACATTCTTTGTGCCACATTTGTGGTAAGATATTCTAGCGACAGTCTGATACAAATTCTGAGTACTATAACAATATTTTGCCCCATAGCACAAAAAGCTTTAGTTGTAGTAGAGCTTGTATTTGCCATTTGAAGAATGTATCATAGTTAATTCATAATACTTTTTATTACTGTCTTAAAAACAAACACCAGCTTCATTGTCTATTGATTCACAAGAAAAACAATGAAGACAATAACAAACAACAGGGTAAAAATACTGCATTCTGTAGGATGCCACTCTAGTAGATTTCCTCAATCCCATCTGCCAAGAATGAATGCCCCCTATGCATTATACTGAAATGTCCTTAAAATAGTCAATCAGACTGCCTAATACATCATTTTTGACTGTATGATTCAAATTTAATTAAATGTTTCATGAGTCTCCTCTTGTCTGGCAGAATAATATTCTAAATATTTCCACCACTATTACCTCTAAGGCCCTTGAATATCCAGTGCTTCTTGTCTGCATTCTACAATTCTGTGTGGCCCTGTGAGTACAAGATACATAGAAAATAATGGACTCAAATAACTCCTGCTTTCCCATGTGATGTAACACTTCAAAAAGCCACCACACGAAAAGAACACTTTAAGAGCCAATTCTGTTTTATCTTGTTCTGTATTGACAGTGAAGACACGCATGACATACATCAAAGAGAAATATGGAATTATTTAAAGGAATTGTTCAGTATAAAAATAGAAACTATGCAAAATAAAAAATGTTTCTAATATAATTAGTTAGCCAAAAATGTAATGTATAAAGGCTGGAGTGACTGGATGCAGGAGTGTTTCAGGCGACATCTCCCCAGAAGTTACCAGGGTGGCAAAAAGATTTTCTAGCGCAGAGAGCACAATTTCGCACTCTGCGCTAGTGATGTGCCCCCCTCCATCTATTTTAAGGTAAACAAGCCTGGCAGGGGGTTGGCATTTTGAACATCACCTCAGGCGGCGTTAGAGGCTTAAACGCGCCTGACTGGATGTCTAAAATAATAGCCAGAGCACTACTTCCTGCTTTGCAGCTCTCCTGGTTTCCACTGATTGGTTACAAGGCAGTA
Source organism: Xenopus borealis (assembly GCA_024363595.1). NCBI lineage: Eukaryota > Metazoa > Chordata > Amphibia > Anura > Pipidae > Xenopus > Xenopus borealis. The sequence goes on along the minus strand of CM044435.1, from coordinate 76,775,939 downwards.
ACCAATCAGAGACTTGAGGGAGGGCCAAATGGGTCATAACTGTTTGCATTTCAACCTGCATGCTGAGTATCAGTTGCAAACTCACTGAACAGTTATGTCCCATGTGACCCCCTTAAAGTAGCTGACTAGCCCAGAGTTAGAGAGCTGAAAAGCAGGAAGTTGTGTTTTGGCTATTATGTTACACATCAACACCAGCCTTTATACATAACATTTCTTCCTGACTAACTGTATTAGAAACATTTGTATTTGTTTGTATTATTTTTTCTATTTACCCACTTTTTATTTTACACTGAACTGTTCCTTTAATCAGCAACATTGTCATTATGGCAGTTTTATGGCAGAGCCATAGATTCTACAGCAGCCAGCACTAAAAGGGTGAATATGGCTTATTTTTAAATAAATAGTTTTTAAATAAAGTCTGCTGAAATCCCAAAGCCAGGCCCCAGGCCCAAATCAGGTGTTTTTTTTTTGTTTTGTTTTTTTAAAAAAAGGGGTTTCAAAGGAGCAACTCATTCTATGCTTCAGACATTTCTGCACATTTGTACTGTTTTAAAGGGAAAGTCTGGAGACTTGGATTTGGAAACATGGCCTATGGCCAAGCAATTAGGTTAACTCTACAGACCACCGTAAATTACCAGTACTTTTATTTAAATACAAGACCAGAATGGAACAGCTTTACTATTCAGAATTAATGTTCTTAGTTTGTTTTGACTGCTAATAATGGACTAAATAAAATTATATCTTAATTATGGATTCAGATGCCACAGTTGCTCCGTGAACTCTTTACAAATACAATCTTTCAATCTTTGACATTTTAGCTCATGATATCATGTATGTAAATTCATAATTACTATATAAATCTGTTCATTATTTGTTTAAATAAAATGCACAAGGAGAATATGTGAATGAGCGATAGAAGCCAGATCCTGACATTCAGCACAGATTTCTACTGCCCTCTGCTGTGGGCTGTGCAACAGTACGTAACAACGCTTCACACAGTCTGCACACTTTCCACTTTCATTACCTGACAGTATAAAATCCAAATAGTTTAGTCAGTATGGCAGTTCAGGGGAAAGATTACACTAATCCCTCACTTGTGAGGCTAACTCATCAGACTCCAAGTCTTTTTTATTTGCTTCCTTCCGCTGAATCCTATTATAATGGCCCTTATTATAACAAGCTCCTCATTATAAAATAACAAAATGCTTATCGGTTTAAAACGTGCAGGATGTCCTAATTTATGTCAATGCTCTGATTACCTGACAGGTGCGGCTGCAGCTGCTTGTTATCCTGCTCACTCTGATTAGCTTGCAGCTTGCTCTTGTTTTCTATCTGTGCTTTGCAAGCAACTGTAACAACGCATTGGGGCACACAGGGGGACATTTATCTCCACAGAGAAGAAATAACTCTGTTGAATTGCAAGGTTTCTGTCTGTAGCCCAATCACGTGAGGTTGTTAAGACAATACCATTGTACCACCTGTATAGAGACCTTCTTCTCTATCTCGGCTACCTAGGAATTATATGATACCGCAGGGCAAAACTCAAGTGCAGCTCTGTGGATCTTTTTTCTGCAGGTGTCCTGCAAGATAATGTACATAAGGTCAAGTAAACTCATGGTAGGAAGTTGATTAATTGTTACAGTACAAGACTATTCATCCAAGAGGAATACATTACAATTAGAGGCTATTTAATTAAGTATTATACATACTACAGAACTGATCAACATAGCTACTGTGGGGGAAATAAACTGACTTAGCTTACAGGCCAGCAAATTGGCTTGAGCATTTCCTCCTTAATACATTTGGGGGGAAATTAATTAAGGGTTGAGTTGTGTTTTCCATGAAAACTGTGAGTTTTCCAGGGGTATTTTGGAGTCAAAATTTTATATTTTTAGGGGTTAAAAACTTAATGTTTTCTTGTTCTATTAAAAAAACAAGTTTAAAAAAAATAAATAAATAAAATGTGGAAATCATTCAAATCCAAAAATACATCATCTAAAACTTTTCGAGATAATATAGATGTCAATAGCAAAGGACCCTTGAATCATTTGAAGATGTTAAAGTGGACCCGTCACCCAGACACAAAAATCTGTATAATAAAAGTCCTTTTCAAATTAAACATGAAAACTAATTTCAAATTTTTATTAAAGCAGTCATAGCTGTTTTAAGCTCATTTAAAAATCTCAGCTGTCAATCAAATATTGTCTGACACTCCTCTATGCCTTAGGCATAGAGGCGGGGCAGACAATTACTTTCACTTTCCATTCAGCACTTCCTAGATGCCACTGCTCCCCACACATTCCCCCGGTTCTCTTAACCATTTAATTGTGTAGCCAGGACATGGGGATAGACATCGGGTCCCCAATTCTGGTGCACAAACAAGATTCTGAGATGATACAAGGCTTGTCTTAATAACAGTGTCCACAAAATGGCACCTGCCAGCTTGCTAAAATTATGAATTCCCAGGCTGAAGAAAACAAGATTAAAATAATTTATATAGTGTAATTAATTTTCATTTTGCTTGACTAATGTGATAAAATGTTATTTTGAATATTTTTTTGGGGTGACGGGTCCACTTTAATAGCCTTCATGATGTTCAATTTTTCCATTCAAGTTTTTTCTTAAATGAGACACAATTCAAATTATGAGTTATTTCAAGTTCATTGGAGGCTCACGTGACTCTAAAATTTGACCTTTTATAAATAACCCTCTTAATAATGGCACGGTAAAGCTAAAAATATGGGACCTTTCCGTAATTTCAAACCATACCTTATATCGTTAAAAAATTAAATGAAGCAAACAGCATAATTTTGCCCCCAATATGGATTTGTGTATCAAGTACAGGGTACTGTTTTATTATCACAGAAAAAAAGGAAATTGTTTTTTAAATTATTTTTATTATTTTCTTTAAATGAACTTCATGGGAGATAGCCTGATAATTTGGAGCTTTCTGAATAATGGGTTTTTATACACTAGAAGATCAGAAGAATGTTTGCATGGATGGCTGTGATAAAGGATTAATGAATATAGCAGATATAGCGAGAAGTTAGAACCATAAAAGTTATTTACAATAAAGGGCATAAGATCCGACTAGAATGCAAGAAAAAGAGTGCTGAAAAATTATTACAAGTTAGAGCTCCTACTAAAACCATAGTGATACTAGGATGCAGTTGTGAAAGACTGAAAATGTAAATAATACAAATATAACTGTACATTTTATAAAAATTAAATTATTATAACAGAGACTAAAGAACAAATTTAACAGAACAAATGGACATTGATTTCCTATATACTGGTTTAATGTGCAATAGATCTTGGCAGACAAATTTAATTGCCTTCTATGAATAGGAGAGCAGGAACCTAGATACTGGGGTGGTGGTGGATGTGATCTACTTAGATATTCCTAAAGCTTTTTATACAGTACAGGTATTGGATCCCTGTCTGGGAACCCGTTGTCCAGAAATAATCCAAATTTTTTAAAATTATTTCCTTTTTCTCTGTAATAATAAAACAGCAGCTTGTACTTGATCCGAACTAAGGTATACTTAATTTGTCTGGATCACAATACAGATATAGAATCTATGGAATGCATAAGACCTGGGTTTTCTGGATAAGGGGTCCTTGATCATAATACAGGTATGGAATCTATAGAATGCTTAAGACCAGGTTTTTCTGGATAAGGGGTCTTTCTGTAATTTTGATCTCCATACTTAAAGTCTACTAAAGAACATTTAAACATTAAATAAACCCAATATGGATTTATGCAGCTCAGTTAGGATCAAGTTACTGTTTCATTATTTAAATAGAATAATAAAATTTTAAGACATTTTAGGAAATTTTAATTTTTAAGAAAATTACAGTTTACATTTTTAGATTTAAATTATTTGCTTAAAGAGCTGTGGACACCAGAAATTAAAATCTTTGTTACATCTATCATAATATTGGCTTTGACAGCTACTTTGCCATAAAGTATTTGCACAATGCTTTTACATTACCTGTCAATGCCCATGTTGCTGTACGAGGGGGCAGACATAATTTTGCAGCAGGAGTCTGTTAGCATTAGAAACTTTAACTGACAGACTTAGATGGGACAGCTAGTTTGGCAAACAGTCAGGTTTATAAATGTCAACCAACAATTGCTTACAAAAACAAATCTCTCAGTCAAAAATGATCAACATGACCTATAGGTGACTTTTAGGGGCAGATTTATCAAGGGTCGAAGTGAAAATTCTAATTTAAAAAATTTGAATTTTGAAGTAATTTGGTGGTTCTTCAACTATCAAATAGGCCAAAATTTGATTTAAATTGAAAAAAATTCAACTATTCGAATAGCAAAGTACTGTCTCTTTAAAAACTTTGACTTTGACTATTCCTATAACCTATAAGGAGTCTTTCGACTAAGTTTGAGAAGTCAAAGTTTTTTTCAGAGAAATCGTTTGATTGGAACAATTTAATTGTTTGATTCGAATTTGAACGAAAATAGACTTGTTCGATCGAAGACGGTCCATTTTTTGTTCGATAAAATACTTTGGTCGAATTTCAATGTATTTTTACTTTAAAATTCGACCTTTGACAAATATTTTAAAAAGTAATTTTTTTGTGTCGGTATCAGTTTAAAATGGACTCTATTGGAAGTCACCCAGTAGCATTTTTAAAGAGGTTGTTCAGCTTCCAACACTTTTTCAGTTTTGTTGGTTTTAGATAATTTACCATAAAGACATCTTTCAATTACTTTCTATTTGCGGCTAATATTGAAATTTAAAGTTAAAATTTTCACCTTCTAATGCAGCTCTGGTTGGGAGGTTGTCAACTCTGTAATCCAGGGTTGTCCAACATTTTGGCTTCCCTGTGCCACATTGGAAAAAGAACATGAAATACACAAACACTTTTCATTTGTAAAAGTAAAGAAAATGCACAAAAAATAACTACAATACCAGTTGGATAACCTTATGGAGCTATACACTGGAATATGGGACACCTGGATATTAAATAGACTTATTATTATATTATTATTACTAACTGGGCAATGGGCAGAGTCTCCAAATATCTTATATCCTTTATATCTTATAGTCTTATTTCCTTTGCAACATGATGTTTTCCTCGGGAATCCAGCTGGGCGGCATTCATATCCATCCCTTCGGACTGCTTGGACTAGAGTCCTGCACGAGTCCATTTTTTGGGACCCGTACCCGACCCGTACCCACAATCTGCAACCCGGACCCGTGACCCGCATTCTTACCCGCTTGGACCCTCGACCCGACCTGTACCCGCAACCCGCAGTCCGCAACCCGGACCCGCGACCCGCTGACCATCAAGAATCAGGAAGTACTGTCATTGTAAACCGGAAGTGACATCATTGGAAGTAGCCGCGATTAGAAAAGAAAGAGTAAAACAGGAAGTGCTGTCATTGTAAACCGGAAGTGACATCATCGGAAGTAGCCGCGATCAGAAAACGGAGTAAAAATCACTATGGCGAGGATCCGCGACCCGACCCTCAACCCGCCAACCTGCAGAACCACCAGCCCGCTTCTCTACCCACACCCAGAAATTCTACGTGCAACCCACAGGGTACCGCGGGATTTTGCGAGTAACCCGCAGGTACCTGACCCGCTGCAGGACTCTAGGTTGGATACCCCTGCTGTAAACTGTTCTAAACGGATACATTAAGTTGATCCGGTTCTTATCTTTGTCCTGCTGAACAGGATGCCTGAGTTTCAACAAAGGCAGCCGTTAGACTTGATACAATAGTTGCTAATATGTCACAGATGCTGCTGAGAAATGTATCAACTAATGTAGAACCTTGTAACGGTTCAGAATCTGCACCTGGATTATTAAACTGCCAAACTGAAATACCAGAGAAAGGAATATTAAACATTAGGTTTCAATTTAGGAAAAAACAATAAAATATAAAAAATGGAAAGTAATTGAAAAAATCTTTATTTCTGGTCAACAATCTGGAAATTACTGAGCTGAAAAAAAGTGTTTGAAAGGCGAACAACCCTGTTAATTTGGCCACTGTAGTGGCAGGGCCCCGTGTGCTTTTGTTGCGCCGTGGTAGGAGGGGCCTGTGTGCTCTTGTTGCACCACTGTTACGATTCATAATGCTTTATCTTATATTTAACATGCATTAATAAGTCCACACACATCCCACTGTCCCTCTATTTACTGTATAAAACATTTATGAAAACATCCCAATGATGAAAAGTTGAGTAATTAAAAGGGAGGGGACACGGGCGACAAAATTCAGTGGGCCTAGGGGCACCTGCTATGTAAATCCGGTCCTGATGGTACCTATGTGCACAATTATTATTTTTTTGCAATTTAGGGCCTGGGAGGGAAATAGCATGACTTTTTGTCACAAAACAAGGTAATGTAAAAATGTTCTCCCCTTACCACCCCTAATTTGCATATGCAAATTAGGATTCAGTTCAGTATATGGCTGAATCTATAGCAAAGGATTTGGGGGTTTGGCCAAAATAGTGGATTTTGTGCATCCCTAATACTAACACCAGCAATTTGCTTTCATCCATTCATATTGCTATCTAGCTCTCAGAGTTCTGTCTCCCTCTTTCTATTGCCAATAGCCAAAGGCTATCCCTAACTGTCATTTACTGTATATGTATATATTGAGGCCACCACTCAGATTGCTCCCTCTGGTGCTGCTAGTTTCTTATTTCTTAAGATTTGGTGAGCTACAATTCAGGTCAGCCACATAATATTAGATGTATGTGATTTTTCCACTTTAACCCTTTCACCACCAGCCACACCATAAACCCACACTAGAATCTTTATCGCCTTGCATTCTGTAACTTAAGCATCAGCAGTGCTGAGTTTACATTGACAGCATGCAAAGGGTTAATTACACTGATCTGTTATGAATAAATGATATGCCATGTATTTAAAAAAAAAAAAAACCTATTGCAATAACTGAAAAAAACTCTGAGAGATCTATCTCACAATCTCAGAACTGAATGGCTTCACTTTTCCCTCTATATGCCATTTGCACTGATACAGTAGTGAGTAGCAGGGATAGGTCCCTTATGTGTATATATTATAGAATTAGGTTAAATACAGACATAAAATAAGGGTGGGAGCATGGGACATATTAGAGGGAAAAGTATTTAGGAGTAATTCTGCTTCAAAATGAACTGATTTGTATTGTATTTTCTCCTTTTAACTTGTGCTGTTGAGTATCAGTAACTTTATATAATACAGGCAAGGCTTAATATTACAAAATGTCAAAAAAATTTTGCAAGTTCTTCATTTTCAAATTAAAGTGCTTTCATTGCAAAGATGGTTGTTAGTGAAAATACAATACCTAGTCTGATTAAAACTTTTCTTTCAAATATTTGAATGTGTTCTGAGTTTGCTAAATTGGACCTGAAAAGCAAAATGCCTTACAGTTTGTCTTTTATATCAGGCATCAATCACCCCTTTATAAAATCTGCATTCTGCTTTGTGTATAATGCTACATAATTCCAAACACAAGAGTTGATGAATTGACCTTCTAAAATGAAAGCTCAGGTATATTGATTGTAAATTGAATCTTTCTCAGAGCGAAAACAATGTATGGCCTTCTTATTAGAATTACAAGATCACCTTATTCCGTGGAACAAATGTAGCTCCTTCATCTATAAAAAACATGAATTATGTAGTCTGAATAAATGAACGGAAAATCTTGCCTAGTAAGCTATGCTTTTTATATTCATTATGGAGAGCCTAGCTTTGTTCCCATGATTTACTATCAAGTATAAAGTAAGAGTTGGGAAGATGGAATAAGAAATAGGATCTTAGGAAGGGAATAAGCCCTGTTTGGATTAATTGAGTAAAGTATGATACTTGCCTCTTTAATTGTTGTCATAATCCAAAGATTGTGAGATTCTGATTAAACCACGGGGCTCAAAAGTTGCACCCGGGCAGTATTTCATACTACTAGTTTGCTTTTAATCTCTATACTACCTGTGCAACAGTCTCCTAATGATATTTATTCATCTATTTGTTTGTAAATAGAGAAGAAAAATGATTGACTGTTGATTAATTCATATTACTGATGAGAGAATTGTAAGAAACATTTTAGACGTAATGTTCATTCCAATTTGCTTTTATTTACAGGGATAGAAATCTCAGAACTGGCATCACAGATAAACTTTGCTGATTTGAACATTTATATATGTTGTGGAAGGGTGACCAAAGAAATGTGTAAAAAGGTGAGTTTTGCCTTTCATGTCTCATTAATAGGAGATGGAAGTTGCAAGGGAGATGTTACCAAACAGAGAATGATTTCTCTGTTTAAAGGATATTGCTGTCTGGTTCTGGAAGGAACAGGCAAGTTAGACAATTCATTCCAATGGTCCAGTTTGCATGTTGGAGCTCTCTTTCCATTGGAAGGCTGTTTTGTGGAAAGTTATTTATTTTTATTATTTTATTTGTAGTGAGAGTGTTAGGAAGGTCTCTCTGAGACCGGGAATGTTGCCTGTCGTACCTGTGGCTCTGCCTTTGTCCATAAAAGGCTGAAGCATCAAAGTAGAAAGTATTAGAGCCAGTAGTAGAGTGCCTGGCTCTACTACTTTCTACTTTGTTACCTGTCTGTGTTAGGAACTTCCAGAGGGGATGGGAGTGCTGACTGCCATTGCAAAGAACAGAGGGAGTCGTGACGGAGAGTCAAAAGTGATTGAAAGCCAGAAGGTGAGACAGGCCAGCAGCTGTTGAGCTAATATCCCTGGAGGGGAGAGTCAGCAGGTCTTAATGAGAAGCTCAGAATATTCCACTGTGTTGAAGCCACCCTGAATGGTGAGAACCCCAGCGTGGGGAAAAGTCGTGAATGAGTAATGCTGAAATACTAGTGTTTCTGGTACCTTTATGTTGGGAATAGTTTCATTGAATAAACCTGTTTTATTGCCTGAAGATGCTGTGTGCTAATTTCCCCCAAAAACTGTGTTTACAGGCAGCCAGCTTGTCCCACCATTTATTACAATCTGTTTGATGCTTAATGGATTGTAACTATGTGATGCTTTGAGAGGTGTAACTTCTTTTTATATTTATATTGAGGTGGAATTGGTTTGTTAACACACACGGTATAGACTTTAACTTATACTGCTCGTTAGTGTAGGCTGTGCTCGAGAGAGCTGGTATCATATTATCAAGGCCATAAGGACAAGACTGAATAAACCATATCACAGTGTGAGAGCAAATCAAGATATTCAAAAATGGGATGCATCAGATAGCCTTCTAAGCAGCCTTGTCTTCTAAACTGTCACTAACATCAAATACTTTATATTGTATGCAATACAATTCAACCATCCGTTTCTGTGAAAAAGAAAGGGATTTGGGAAAAATGGTTTCCCATTTCTGATCTTTCAAAGAACATGTACATTTTTAAACATATTGAAACAGCATTTTGGAAAAAAAAGCTTAAAAGATATAAAATGTAGTTCCCCTTACTGTGTCAGAAATGTACAAATTGCCTTTCCTGTTGGCTGTTCAAAGCAAGCTGAGAAGGAGGAAAACGGCAGGCATGCTGCCAACTCAAGAAGAACGAATTCACTTGGGATCTTACATGAGAAATATCTGACTTCTTTGTATCTGACATCTAAGAGCAGATTGTACGTGCATTTTATTATTACTGTTTCTATTCAGTAGGTAGTTGACCTAAAGCAAAGCAGAACAATACAGAGCCTAATATGCGATACGCTTTTAATCATCTGAATAGATTTGCTGTACAATTAACCATAATATGTTTGAGATTGTAATTCAGATCGTTCTGTTATTCTCGCTAAGATTCTTATTTATCATGCTCCCAAGGCAATGGGCTCTACAAAAATGAAATAATGAGGGGAAAAAAGTCATGCAAATGAGGATTTATTTTGCTGCTCTTTCCCCGGAGACAGACATTTTCAAATCTGATCTACAGGTAAGATGGGAGTTGACATATTCGAGGTATTAATGGAGGTGTCTGCAGCTGCATTTCGTCTGGAGCTAAGGACCTCTGAGAGTTGCAAAATACCAAAGATCGGATTTAATATGCACAGTACTCTCTTGTGTGTCTATTACACATTACTAAACTTGCTACAAAACTCTGCTAATAGTTAACTGAATAATTGAACTACAAAGTTTTTTTTTTACATGTGAAAACTTCCTTTTGTTTTGTCATATAACTAAGTCTTGTGGAAGCTAAAAATATACATTTTCAAGGAAGATTAAGTATGTTCAGAAGACATATTGCATGCAAAGTCCCTGTAGGGTCTGTATGTGTGAACCACAAAGAACGGTTGTGAGAGATCAATACAATGACCTTATTTTACATGCATCCCTGGCTCAGTTTAAGGGGAGGCGGTGTGGTATGTAATAAAGTGGCCTTTGCACAACCAACTGGAAAGTGCAGTTAAGCAGAGGCAGGGATTCTACATGGGATTACTCTACGGGAACCTTCCATACAAGCACTCTTAATCCTGGTTTGCCGTTTTAAAATGTATTATGATGTCCGAGATATACAGCTGTGGTACTCCCAATATAACATACAATAAAAGACAAGGTTAAAGTATAATATCTAATTAATAAGGGATATTAATACAATGTACACTCCTAACCAGGGTCACATGGGGGGTCTATTATGTAGACTACAAAATGTCTAACACAATCCTTAATGGATTACCAATACCCCTAATGTAACCCCTGACAGGTATGGACTCCATTTTATCAAAATATTCCAAACCTTTTTCTTTGTTGCAATAAAACAGCACCTTGTGTTGACCCAAACTAACATATAATTGATCTTTACTGGAAGCAAAACCAGCCTATTTGGTTTATTTAATATTTAAATAATTTTCTAGCATATTTAAGGTCATTAAAGAAAGATGCATTATCCAGAAAACCTCAGGTCCTGTGCATTCTGGCTAACAGGCCCCATACCTGTAATATACAATTCAGTTCAATATATTTGTATAAATACAACTTCAGCTTCATAGCTTCATGTGGACCCTTGTTGCCCCACTGGGTAGTTACTTGGTTAGCAGCCAGTTGGTGCACTAACAGATAGGCATAGTGAATTACAGCTCCTTTCTTTGGGATGTTAACTCTGTATAACTCAAAGAGTGAAGTTCCGCCACTAGAGGGAAATTCCGCCGCTCTCCATTTATTTTTATGGGATTTTGAAAGTCCTATTTAAAAAGTCCACCCTTTGATAAATACGCCTTTAAAAATCCCATAGAAATGAATGAAGACTGGCGGAATTTCCCTCTAGTGGTGGAACTTAACTCTTAACTTCACTCTTTGACAAATATACCCCAAAATGTGGGAAGAGCCTATGGACTGGGGACATCTCAGGGAATGTTTACAAGGGGTTTCAGTTATCTGTGCTCTCTAAAATTTTACAATCTGTTTCCATGACTTCAGCAGTATATTAATTTTGTGAATAATCCTTAGCCTAAACTGCATCAGCTGTGCATATGTCATCTATTGAAAAATAGATCACTCAGATTTTTGCTTTTATTGTCTGAAGAAATATTGAGCTAGATTGCTTTAATAAATCACAGAAGATATCAAAAGTGTGGCATTAAACCAAAATCAGTACCAAAAGTTTATTACAAAAGCAAGCAGCTTCAATACAAAGTTGCATTGTGTTAGTAAGGATGGGAATCTGAGGAGAGTGTGTGAGGAGTGTATGTGAGGAGTGTATGTGAAGTTGAGCAATTCTGCTGATGGGGGGTGCAGAAGCTTTGTGCATTGTACATTTACACCGTGGCTGTTGGGCCCAGAGTCTGCCTGGCCCAAATACATATTCCTTCAGCACTGGGTACAATTTGACTGGAATGCAGAGAAGGAGGACGCCCTAAAGGGCACTCGTCACTCTAAGAAATAATTCCAAATTATTTTCTATTGCGCTTGTCAAGTCAAATAAACTTTACACTATATTAATGTTTTAAATCTTCATTCCTTCAGTCTTGGAATTCATTATCACTGCAAACAAGGAGGTACCATTTTGTAAACACTGTTATTAAGGCAAGCTTTGCATAATGCCAAAATCTTGTTAATGCACGAGAATGACGGACCTGATGTCCATGTACTAGCTGGACAATTAGGTTGAGGTTACACGGGGCATTTTACATTGTGTTTTTAAAAATGCGCAGTCGAGCATTAATACACCAATAAAACAACACCCACGTGTTAATATGCATTTCCAGCCTGTAGTTTTCTTTTCCCAACACATATTTCTGTTTTTTTTTTCTTGTGTTTAAAAAAAAGCCAAGCAGAAAAGAAATTTACATGCAAAATGTAACTGGACTAATTGTCAATATGCAACATAATTACGTCACCAGCATACAGCGCAGTAAAAATGTATGTGCACAATCTATCTAGTGAAAGTTTGGCCACCATATTGAAAAAGTGTATTTCCAAACCTGTGGATCCCATAGAGTTCATTAATATTGTGCTTCATTGGTGTATTGGCATTTCTGCTGAAAACATAAATACTGGCTTCATGTACCAGATGTTGGCTTGAAAGTGCCCCATGGGAATAGCCATAGTGCATTATTTTCAGTATAGCTTTCTTTTTGTGCGTATTTATGCTTGACTATGTGGTTGTAAAAACGCTACGTAAAAATGCCCCATGTGACCTTTCCCTTATAGAAGGAGAGGAGGGAGGGGAATTATAAGGAGTGCACAGATATTTGGAAAGTGAAAGTACTAACCTCTATTCCTGAGGCATAAAGGCAGAGCAGAAAATATATAATTGACGTTTGCCTTTATAACAAGTACACATGTTTTCATAAAATAATTTGTTTCATGTTTAGTTTGACTTTTGTTATACAGCTTTTTCTGTCTAGTTGACAGGTGTCCTTAAAGGACATAGGGGGGAATGTAATTAAATTCACAAAGAGCAAAGCAATACGCATCAATAAGATTAAAAATCCACATCTCGCAATGTAATATTGTTCCTTAAACTGTTATTGCATTGCGAATTTTAATTACGCATTGCGAATTTTAATTGCGTACTCTTAAGAAGTGTTTGAAGGTGTTGTAATCTTTTGGAGCAAACAACGACTTTTTTAGTAAGAAGATTTATGAAATTGACTGCACATTGGCGCAAGCTGTAAAATTCACAAACCCTCTTCCACTGTAGGAAGTGGTCGCTAAACAGTTTCCAGGTTCGCAAAAGCTATATTAAATTCACACAAAGCAAAAATTGTTCGCACAGAGAACAGTTTTTCCGTTATGGACTTTTATTACATTCCCTCAATAGAGAACTAAATGACCCTTGAGCAACAGAGCTGTCCCAGCTCATGTTCCCAGTGCCTCAGTGCAATTTTTCAGATCTATACAGTTATGCATTGGTTGAAATTTAGTAAGCAAAAAAAGACTTATTTAGCAACATCATCATCAAATTGTGTCATGGGTGGGCCAAGAAAAGAAGTGGTGATTTCTATCCATGGAGTCAGGCTGGCTGGTCTTTCGTTCGATCTGGACTGGACATTTTCTAATCTCCATTTTCACAAATGATGCAGTGGCCCTATTTGGAGACACCTGAGGTGCAAATGACTCATTTGCCAGCATTTTTATATTCTTTGCATTTTGATGATTATTTGGTAAAACAATCATAAAGTTTTTTACTTGTCACTAGGATTCTTTTTGTCACTGATGATTAGAGTAGATGATATTCTGCATGTGTTCCTATCTCTGAAAAACATTGTCCAAAGACTAAAAGCTAATTTGAGTAATTTTTTCACTTTTCATGTTTTATGTTTTCCACATTCTTTCCAATTAGTTTTCTGCTACTTCTTCTTGTTTGGTTGGTACATTAAGTACTATTATAATTATCACATACACACAAGTCCATGTTCCCCAGAAGATAATCAATTAAATTGCTAAATCTTTAATCCTTGTAAAATAAAGCAAGACCACATACAGTATATGCATGGCATATCATAGCCTGGAAAGTGGCTAAAGTGACCTTCCCAGGTAAGAACTGTATGAATATGTAGGAGGACTGCAAAAGTGCTAATTACCTGACCTGCTTTCTCATTGCCAGGTCTTGTGCAGTGAGGCACAAATTCCATTACATTAGAGTTAGTACATGCAGCGCTTGTAGAAGTAGTGCATTAATGGGGGTCGAGACCTCTCATTCAGTTTGCCAGCTGCCGCCTTCACACAGCTATACTCTGTTTACAAGGAAGAGTAATCAGAACAAACTATTGCAGTAAAGATTTAATGGCTTAAAATACTGCAAGCATTCGAAATAACTATAATTATATCTCAATACCAACTTTATAATGCATTTGTTAGGATTTTGCTGCCCATTCATTGCAATTTATTGTCAATCTTATTTCCTTCAGCCGTTGATGTAAAACCTAATAGGTGAGCACATGGGCGTGCGCAGAAAATTTTCCGGGTTGGGGGCAAATTCATCAATAAATGTTTTTTCTAGACTATCACAGTGAAATGCATGACCATCTTTAAAATGTTTTCATCACCAAAGAAAAGAGAGTTTTCAGTTTGGCAGCAGGTGGGCTGTCAGTGGGCCCAAAAAGAAGGGAGAATGGCTGTCAGCTAGTAGGGCACTACTGAAGGGGGCATAATGTGACATAAATGGGCCCCTAATGTAATGTTATCAGATTTTTCAAGTGAAATTTGGCATCACACCTAAGGTGGATAGCTGTGGATATTGCTTGAAATTTTTAGATGACCATGCCAATTTTTGATGATTTCCTGATTGAGCTCTTTGTGGCTTTACACACAAAATGTTTGCACCCGAAACACATAGCAGTATAAACTGCCAACTTCCCTTTTGCTGTCTAATTGGGGACTGCTATCTCTGCTGACCTCTGGGAACCCTGCAAATGAGTTTAGTTCCATTTGTCTTTCAGCCTACCCTTTAGAAACGTAGTAGGAGCAGATTGGTTTCTGTGGCTGCTGTGCCATATTAGCCTGTTGGGCTGAGGTTGTGGCAAGATGCACTTGCAGCACATTCAAATTCTGTTTAGAATGGCAGCTCTGAATAGGAAGGTAGGCAGACAGCTCTATATAAGGATGGTGCAATAATGCTGCTTCACTGACAATAAATAAACACTATTTAATCACTCACAATAATAAAAACCTAATTTGGGGTCTAATATTCCTTTTCCTAAACTACTTACACTCTCCTCTCCTCTGTGCATGGAGAACTGTCCTACCCTGTGCTGCTCTCCTGCACATAATTGTCAAGTAGTACCAGGAAAGTGGTAGCCAGTCAGAGTAATGTAGAACTACAGACAGTATAGATATCCCTCCTGTGTGTAAATATCATTTAAAAGATGACACTGTCTGACTGCTTCCCTGGATAGAAATCAAAGCACTGTACTTGCCATTTTGTATGTCTTTTAACATTTCCTGTGAACCACCGACTCCTGTCTTGATTGGACAGTTACTGAGAAGGGCTGTGGTGCAAGACAGTGGGATTGGGGTTGAGAAATCTTTTATCATTGGCCCCAGTATATCCATGCTAATCCTCTCAAAGGGCATTTTAATGATGGGCAACCAAGAAACTAGAGAAACCTGCTTTAGGAGCAGTGAGTTTGCACTCAAGACATGAACTACAGTATTATGAAACGTCTAGCCAAGGCCAGAAAAATCCTTGTAAGGTTCTCTCTGAAATACTCCCAAATGTCCCCCTATTAGGTGACCATGAGCCAGGTCTAACACAATTTTCATATAAGGATTAATAACAGCCAGTTGCTCAACAATATCTTCCCCCTTCTTAAAGGGGTGGTTCACCTTCAAGTTAACTTTTAGTATACTGTAGAAGGGCCAATTCTAAGAAACTTTTCAATTGGTCTTCATTATTTATTTTTCATAGTTTTTTAATGATTTGCAATTTTCTTCTGTTACTTTGCAGCTTTCAAATAGGGGTCACTGACACCATCTAAAAACAAATGCTCTGTAAAGCTAGAAATGTATTGTTATTGCCACTTTTTATTACTTATCATTCTATTCAGTCCATCTCCTATTCATATTCCAGTCCCTTATTCAAATCAATGCAGGGTTGCTAGGGTAATTTGTACCATAGAAACCAAATTGCTGACACTGCAAACGAGAGTGCAGCTGAATAAAAAGCTAAATAACTCAAAAACCACAAACAATAAAAAATGAAAACCAATTGCACATTGTCTCAGAATATCACTTTCTACAGTATACTAAAAGTTAACTCAAAGGTGAACAACCCCTTTAATTACATGCTGCAATAATACCATGTGATCGAAAGAAATCCTCATGTCAGGGTCTACCGGGTTCCCATCTATTACCTTTATCTTTTCTCTTCTCTGTCTCTCTCTCGCTCTAAGTCTGACAAATTTTCATTTGACACCTCCACATCAACTTGAGTATTCTCCATTCTCTGCACCACTAGGCAGTTCAGTATCGGTATTAATTCCCCTGTTTCTTCTATAAGAACATATAAGGGAAACGTGTCAGTGCTTTCAGATGCCCCCTCTACTGGTACACTTACTCTGCTATCTTCAAAGGGATCAGAGTTAATTCCTTCCCTAAAAGTGGTACATGCAACACTGTTACCAGAGGCATTCATTAGCATGTTGTTTTCCCACAGCTTCCAAAAGAGTAGAAGCACATGTTGTAATGAGCGGCTTAAACCAACAGGATAGACTACTGAACCAAGAGAGGTTTCGATAGTCGCATTACGGGTACTCACGGGCATCCCCATGTATGCAGAATATCCCTTTGTGATACTTTGCAGAACTTACAAAATTATTTTTCACAGACTCTCCACTTTTATTGTCCTTTTCCCTTAGAACAGTCTTGCCATTTCCTGAAGACTTCATTTCTGGGGCTACACTGTAGTTGCATTAGACTAGAAAGCTCCTCTGTGGTGACATACCTTTCATCCAACCATTTCTACCAGTTGGTTTTTGGGATCTCCATGGGTCACCTATTTGTGTAACATGTTGAAAACAGGTCAACATTTAGGTCTGTTCCTAAGACCTTTCTCTAGTCTAGACCATAACAACATTTAAAATCAATAGAATAAATAGATACAACATAGAAACACTCACCCAATAGTGTGTCTCCTCATTAATCATGTGACAGGAAGCACAACCCTACACCAGGGAACACAGATAATTAATCAATCCCCATGTGAAGCCCCAGTGAAAAGTACTCAACACCAACTGAATGAATCAAATCAGTTCTACAGACATAAAAGTATCCATCCATACAAGCATAAAATACAGATGCAGCCACTTGGATTTGTATGTTAAATGCGTCATGACTCAGGGCTAATTGAGGAAACTGTGTTATCTAAAGTTATTTTAACTCATTTAATGCATTTAACCTTTTCATTAACATACCAAAGCACCATTGTTCACAATGATGAACACTTTAATTAGATGGGATGCTGTGACACAATTTTCTGTGGTAAATGAGACAAGTGTGAAGTTTGAGTTAAATTATTCTGTGTCAAACACACAATCCAAAGTGGCTTCATCTGTATATCTTTCAAATCTAAACATAGTTTCCCTTATATATGGATACAATGAATTCATAAAGCAATAAATAGTTTCACTTCTAGCTAATATTGTTAAATTAACACTGCTTCAAAAAACAAAGGAGAGAACACTATTCATTTAACCCTGCAGGGGCCAGTGTTCTGATCCAAAAGACAGTAACTTTGACTGTCCCCTTACTTCAGGGACAATAGTATAATTACATCAGCTGTAGTTATACTCCATTCGTACTTGATGACTTTTATTTATCTTATTAGAGCTTGTATTGTATTTAGTACTAAAAATCTTTTTTATCAGGTTTGCATTTAACCATCACCTTCCTTATTGCTATTTCAAGGGCCTGATCCAAGACACCAACTGGATAACTAACCCCTGTTGCTAAACAAAATTGTGAAATGGGTAATGATTTTTTTAACAGACGCTGGGCAGCTATTAAAATTGAGGGGGACATTTTTGTTTGTAATTTTATGATGTGGTGTTTATTTCAAATGATTGTTTTTCCTCAGAAGTTTCACATCCAGGAAATGTAAACACTCAGTTTGTAATTCATAGGTAAATTTTACAGGGCAATCGAGAGCACTAAGATCCTTGACCATCTCACAAAACTCCTCCTCTGTACCGCACCAGATAATGATAAAACAACGAAAAAAGAGTAACTTATCACCATATCTAGGAATAATCATTTTTTTCAAACTGACACATAAACAAACTGGTGTAACATTACCAACATGACCCAAACTCTTCCAAAGAACATCCCCCTCCCCGTGTGGAATATAAATACGCAGGCTAAAGTCCATACTAGCCAACAGGCATGTCACCTCTTCTGGGATTCGTATTGCATTAAACACTCCAACAAATTGGGGTTATCCTTTAGGTACTGTAAGTTAGAGTGCTTTGGACCACAGGCTTTAGAATATTGTGTAAGTAAATTCCAATTGGGTGCAATAAAGAACCCCAACCCAATACTATAGGATGCCCCCATGGTCTCAATAAAGGCATAAAGTACTGGACAAATGAGGCAGTCCCAGGCCCAGATTTATAGCAAGGCCACAATGGCCCGAGCCAAGGGTGGCAAAATTTTAGGAGGGGGACATGCCACCCAGCTGTATTCTTAGGAGCACTAGGGATGCATAGCTCCCCAGTGTTCTGGCGTATACGTATGTGCACTCGTGCTGGGGGGGGGGGTTGAACGCGTGGCGGTAGGTGGCATGTACTAGGACCACATGGCCTAGGGGCACCCATGTAGGAAATCCGGGCCTGGATAGTCATCTTCCAAAAAAAGTCCCTCAATTGCACATTAATAATGTTGTTATTTTACCACCAGATCTCAACCATTTATATACTTTTGTATCTGCCAATTGTCCCATGATTTCATAACAATAATCAGAATAATTCAATAACACTATTCCCCCTGACACTTCCTCCAGCATCTTTTATAACTGTTCACTTATTACAATGTTTGTAAAGCAGGCTACTTTATTATTTGATAAATTTCCAAGATAATTTTACAGTATCCCTCTAACTAGGTCTGACTAAATAATATATGACTTGACATGCCTGTCCAAGGTGCCATCAATCTGTGCCATATAAGCACGCTGTTCCAAGTGACTTCTTAAGAACAGAGAATATGTCTTATCCTATTACAGGTTAATATGTAACTTCTTTAGCAAATGAATGCAGTAGGGAAATATACAGTCACTAGTGATGGGCGAATTTATTCGCCAGGCGCGAAACGCCAGTGAAAATTCGCCTGCCGTAAATTCGCTGGCGTAAAAAAAAGAGCGGGATGAAAACAACTCGACGAAAATAACGCAACGCGCGTCGTAAACGATGCGACGTGTCTAAACTGATGCAACGCTCGTAAAAATCATGCCGCAACTTATTTCGTGAATTTTTCGCCATTTTTTTTGCCAATTTCGCTGGAAATTCGTGAATGTTTTGCCGAAACGGGATAGATTCGCCCATCACTACCAGTCACCTATTTTTGCAATGTCCCACTGTTATTATGCATAATGCTGCAACTATCTTATTACAGTTACTGATGCTCTGAGCGTTTTATGCCTCTAATCATAGATTTTCCCCACTGGGAACATGACCTAGCAATCAACTGACTGGTCTGGTGTAATTGGGAATGTGTTAACGTATAGTGTGCACATAGTTATACTATAAAACTATAAACATATAGGTATTCCCCAGAACACCAATAAATGTGGCTCACTGCACTATAAAATGCTTTTAGTAACTGCACTATAAAATGCTTTTAGTAACTACCTGCATGCAAAATGAACTGTACTTATTAAGGTAGATGCACCAAAAAATATAATTTGCCCATACATTGCTTTATTTAAATACCTCTGTGTGTCAACTTGGCTTACAATTAGGGTATCTTTAGTGGATCTTGCTATTGTATAAAACAAACATATCACAGTAACAACTAAAGACCCATTGAAATTTGTCTCCTTAATCTAATGCTTCTGTTACTGTAAGTCTAAAGCAACTGGACTTTATTCAGGTAGGTGTATGCTGAAACTCAAAGGAGTGAAACTGTCATCCAGTCACAATAGTACCATGAATTTCTTTGGGGCAAACGTTAATCCAGTGGTTCATAAGCAACATATTGCTCACCAACCCCTTGGATGTTGCTCCCAGTGGTCTTAAAGAAGGTGCTTATTGTTGAATTCCTGGCTTGGAGGCAAGTTTTGGTTGAATAAAAACCAGGTGCACTGCCAAACAGAGCCTCCTGTAGCTGTTCATTGTAGGGTCTACTTAATGGCCAAGCACAGTCTTTATTTTGCACCACCAAGGAACATTTTTATGCATGTTTTGCTCATCAACTCTTTTTATCTGAAATATAGCTCACAGGTAAAACAGTTTTGGGACCCCTGTTCTAATGTTTCAGTTTAAATTACTATATTACCCTTAATGGTTGAAAAATGTTGACCAATACCATACCACTCCATTGAACTGAATACACCTCTCAAATGAGTGGTGAAACATTTTGAAGAATGCTCATATAGTCCAGTTGCTTTAGACTTATCTCTACTAAACAAATGAAAAACTTCATACAGTAGATAAGCATTGGTATAACTTTAATAGAACCCAAAGGGTTTTATTAATGACTTATTCACAGGTGGCTATGAGTTACTGCATCAAACAGCAGTAATATATGGACAGGGTTATTAAATTTGAATTTTATGTCTGAATGTTGCATATTAAAGTGTAAATTGTACACACAGCAATTATTTTAATCATTGTGATAATACAAAAAAATGCCTATTAAATACAAACATAAAATATGTAAATGTATCTG
Organism: Xenopus borealis; assembly: GCA_024363595.1. NCBI lineage: Eukaryota > Metazoa > Chordata > Amphibia > Anura > Pipidae > Xenopus > Xenopus borealis. The sequence goes on along the minus strand of CM044435.1, from coordinate 76,755,143 downwards.
AAATATAATACAAATGTTTTCATACTTAAACACAAGTTGCCATTAGAAATCATGTTCAGAGAAATTGCTTTTAAAATGTTGTAAATATTTGACTGCCTCATAAGTGAAAAGTTGCAAGTGCTTTAAAAAGAAATGATCAAAAGTTTTTTGTTTTTTTTAAATATATGAATTTGAACAAATATTTCAAGTGTTAAACTCAAATGTTGACACTAGATGGTAGCATGGTAGCACAAACCATTCCTGTTGGAAATATCATTCTACTGTTATATCCAGCAAATATATTGTGGTGTAATTTGCAGTTCTCACTTTCCAAAATGATGAAGATTAATAAACAATATAATCCAGGAGAAAAGTACCCACTTTCCTATCTGTTTTTAGCTTACTTTCCTATTACTAACTTTAGCATTATGCACCAGTTTTGCCCTCCAGGCTGGGAAAATAGTGACAACATCTTGAATCAGACACTTCCTGGACTTCACTTTACATAGAGGAATGTCTCACACAGGGGAGAATATGTGTAATTCTGATCATTACAGAAGCAAAAGTGCTGCATCACTAAGTTCACTAATTCACTAGGAACTGCAAAGGGGAGAGCTAAAGCTGGCCATAAATTGGCCAATAAAAGCTGCCGACAGACCAAGTCAGCATTTTATTTGCCTGTGTGTGAGGCCCTTCAACGGGCTTCCCTGATCGAAATCTGTCAGAATCTCGGACAGATTTCGATCAGGCAGGGTTAAAAATCCCGTCGAATTTGACCTCCCTTATCCCATACATTATGCTCCGATCGTTAGGCCCTAGGGCCCACTATCAGAGCAGCCCAATAACGCCCACCCCAATGTGGGCATATCAGGGAGAGAGCCGCTCATTTGGCGAAATCGCCAAACGAGCAGATCTCTATGTGTATGACTACGTTAACACTTTAGACAAATAGAAGAGGTCCTCTGCACTCAACCCATTATCAATATATTTAAGACATTGAGACATTTTGTGCATACAGCTACTAAAAATGCCTTACCCTTTAAACAACAGGGATTGTTTGTCCATATATTGCAATATCTTTAAGCTGGCCAACTACGTCAAAGTCATCCCATATCTGGCCAGTCCCATGCTCAATTTTCATCTGATTCATTAAGAATTAGATTGCTTCATTGTACATTTTACAAAGGAACTAAATTTTACCTGCAACTTACTTGCTGTTTTCAAAGTAAAACTCCCAATCTTGGTTGCCCTTTTATAAACTTTTCATTGTTTTTATAGTTATACAGGAGCAGTGACCAGCTTCAAGTTGTAGCCCCCACCCTTCCCAGCTATAGTCAGGTGATCCCACTGGTGTCTAATAAAAGAGTAGTTTACAGATTTTATATATTTTTGTATATTTAAACTACAGTTGTGCTCATAAGTTTACATATCACTACACAAAATACCCAAATGACCCTGATCAAAAGTTTACATACCCTGGTGATTTGCCTGATAACATGCTCACAACTTGACACAAAAGGGTTAGAATGGCTATTAAATGTAACCATCTTCATCTGTGACCTGTCTGCTTGTAATTAGTGGGTGTGCATAACATTTCAGTGACTTTCTGGATTCCTGAAAGACCCTTGTATCTTTCATCCAGTGCTGCACTGATGTTTTTTGGATTCATGGGGAAAGCAAAAGAATTGTCAAAGGATCTGCAGGAAAAGGTATCTGAACTCTATAAAACAGGAAAGGGATATAAGAAAATATCAAAGGAATTGAGAATGCCAATCAGCAGTGTTTAAACTGTAATTAAGAAGTGTAAAATTAGGGGATCTCTTGAAACCAAACCACAGTCAGGCAGCCCAACTAAAATTTCAGCCATAACTGTCTAAAAAATTGTTCGTGATGCAAGGGAAAACCCACAAATAACTTCAGGTAAACACAGTTGTTTGACGATAAATGACTTCAGCCAACCACTAACCATGAGTGGAAGAAAAGTTTTTGTGTTATCATTCATATTCTCTGAAAAAAGTTTAGGAAATCATAAATTCTGCCATGGTATATAAACATATGAGCACAACCATATATCAAGCTGTAGATACAAGCTAATCCAACATAATCTCCTGTGTAGTTTGCCCCAAAATAAATTGTAGTTGAATGTCCCACTAATTTTACACTAGAGCAGAATATGTATTAACAAAGTGCGCACTATGAGTTACTGTATTATATCACACCTTCAACAAAGCTTAGTGGGTTCCAAGTTTTCAGGAATCTTACTCCAATGTTTAGGGGGAACAAACAATACAATTCAGTGCTCACCACACAACGGGATCACTACCAGAGCAATGGATAACTGAAAGAATATAGAAGTGGTAAGATGCAAACATGTGCTACAATTTGTTATAAGCTACAGTAGTTAGGCCCAGGTATCTCATATGAAGAAGAGGTGTTTTTAAGTAGATCTACCCCATCAATTGATTTAGTTCACAGCTCTGGGATGCTAGTGATGCCGTGAAATATGTGTAATAACAGTAGGATATTTTCTAATATAAAAATTGATGGTTGAAATAGAATAATTGTTAAATTGAGTTTCTCCTAGTATTTTAAGATGAATTCATGGGTTTTCAAAGTAATCTAACAGATGATTGAGCAGATTTTCCAACATAAGTGCTAAACTGCATCAGATAGGCAGAGTAACCAATCACATTTTAGATTGCAGATTTAGATTTAGACTGCTGTTAGTGCATCAACCCTGGTACAATTTACAAATAGCATTTTTTATTGCATTAACTATGGAAACGGTGGGAGTCTTTTTATATATTTCCTATAATGTCAAGCCACTATGCCGAATCATAGTTTTCTCACCTCAGGCAGTATTTAGTACAAAGAATCATGACCTGGATATAATGAACTGAAAAGAAATTTAAAAAAAAATACATCAATTAAAATGGGATTTAAAATAGATCAGATTACGTGCTCAGGGAAAGTGAAAGTCAGATAAATCCAGCCCCCTGCTGCAACATGGGTCATTCTCCCTTTTTCTGCAGTGTAGCTGAAATAACTCAAATTAACCATTGTGCTTTGTTTATTTATGGTGCTTAGAAGGCTAAATTCTAAAAGATACAATAAGAACAGTTAACCTCCACCCCCACTCAACACCCCTTTTATCCCTTGTTAAATGGACTAGCAACAAAAGAAAATCTTTGGGAGCAGAACATTTGATTTGGCTACAGACAATCAGATTTAGGGTTTCACACAATCAATTTTTACTTAAGGCAGAGCAACATGGGACAATTTCAGACATTTTGTCCAATGCGGTCTTTTACCTCTCAGGCAATTGTCCTGAAAATACATACTGTCACCTTTGTAGGCTAAAAGATGATTTCAGCTTTACAGAAGATATTCTTAACCAATTTATCATACAGCACTGGACTTAGTGTTTTGAATTGGATTTACAATCCTTTTTAATACAGTGGCATTTCTTTGTACAGTAAAAAATATTAATAAAGATTAAGTGCATAACATATTTCAGCTCAACTTTTGGATTCCAAAGATGATCCCAGATTTAATCTGATGGAACCATTATGAAACATTGCCTTACTATGAAGGATCTGGAATTACAGATACATAAGGATAGGTCAAGGTTTGTAAAGGGTTGTAAAGGCTAAGCCTGGAAGGATTTGAGAGTATCAGGATACTTCTATTTAAACAGAAGGAATTTGTAGGAACTTTAATAGCATCAAGGTTGCAGATATTTGTGCCACTAAAACCTCTAGGGGTTAGCTCTAATAAGCTTTCTAAAATGAACACAATTACTGGAAACCTGAATGAAGTTTAAAACAAAAGAAAGAAAAGGAAAATAGATTGTTCTCCTTTTTTGGTACTTAACTCAACATGCAAGCACTTCCAAAAACCTATGAGACCTAAAATATAAATATATTAGAGCTTTTCTAAACATATAAACATTCTGAAGCATTGCTACAGAACAGTGAGTAAATTAATGTTTTATGTGTTCTGTTCTTTTCCTTTCTGTTCTTTAAGATCAATTGGAGCAGCAAGATACACAAGTAAATATCTAACTAATAGTCAGTTAAGAGCTAGGAGCCATAAAGCCTGAGGGCAATATGCATCTAAAAAAAATATAAAGATAAATAACGAAAACCAATTGAAAAGCAAATTGAAAATTGGCCATTCTATAATATACTAAAAGTGAATTTAAAGGTGGATCACCCCTTTAATTATATGTAAGTTGGGATCAGGTACTGTTTTAATATTAGAAAGAAAAAGGTAATGCTTTTTTTAAAAATTTATTATATAATTAAAATCAAGTCTATGGGAGATGGCCTTCCAGCAATTCGCATTCTGGGGGTTGGGCTTGAGGATAACAGCTCCCAGATCTGTAACTTATATTTGATGGTAACTAGTGATGGGCGAATCGGCAGTGTTTTGCCAAATTTTTTGCGAATTTCTAGAGAAATTTGCGAAATGGTGAAAAATACGCAAGAACTGACACGGGCGTCCAAGAACGGACGCACACGTCTAAAGCGAAAATTTGCCACGAATTCGCCACAGGTAACTAAGCTGCATGGATCCATATTGGTGGCAAAATGATCCTACTGGGTTTATTTAGGGGCTGATTTATTAAGGGTCGAAGTCAGTCGAATTGAATTTTCGAATTCAAAAAGTTCGATAGTTGAATTAATTTTTTTGATAAAGCGACCATCGAATAGGCTATTCATTTTCGAATGGTCGAATAGTAAAATCCTTCGACTTTGAAGATCGAAGTACTGTCTCTTTAAAAAAAAAAAAACTTTGATTTCAATACTTTGCCAAATTAAATCTGCCAAAGTGCTATTTTAGCCTATGTGTAATCGAAGTAAAATTGTACGCTAAAATTGTTAGAGTTTTACTTCGACTGCAGAATAGCAAAATTTGTAAAAACATACTTCGACTTTGATATTCGAAGATGAAGTATTTCACTTTGATGGTTGAATCTCGAAGCATTTTCCACTTCGAAATTCGAGGCTTAGTTAATCAGCCCCTTAATGTTTAAATGTTTTTACTAAACTTCAGCTACAGTGATCCAAATTTTGCAAACACCCACATCTGAAAAACACAGCTCCCAAGCAATAATGATCCTATACCTGTAGTTCCATTTTCGTATGTGTGATTCGAGTCTACTAGCCAAGTCACATCCTCAGATGCTGATATTAGAGAGGGAAAATGGCCCCTTTTTGACATTCCATTTGACTTGCAGTATGTATCAGTGCACAGCCCTTCTTAGACTAGAAGAGCAATGCAACCCCTCCCTCAATTTGTTTCATTGTGGAGTGTTGGGTTCTGGAGAATCTGTGGACCACCCACTTTGGAAAGGGGGTTGCATGACCCTGAAACAGGGGGGGGGGGTTGAGAAATGAGACAGACTATCATAGCTTCCTTTTAATTTGTGGAATCACATATACTTGTAATAAATATATTTATATTTATTTTTGGAAGTTCACATAGTGTTTATGGTCATTTTATCCATAAGACCAACTGCCTGACCTCATATCAAAAAGGGGGATATATGTTCCCTTTAATCTTGATATAGGATAAAAAGTTGACCAACTGTCCACTAATCTATTTTGTCTGTATCTGTTTTCCTACAGAACCAAATATAAAATAATTCACTAAATATGTTGCAACAAAGCCAACTAGTTGTTTTCCTTGGACACCCAAGAAAGGATATTTCTAAGTCAGTGTTTCTTAATGTGTGAAAAAGTAATGTAGTGTCTTACTGCTATTCCTCTGTTTAGTACTACAACAAAAACTTCAAAGATGTTTATTTAAAGCTGAGCATCTTATGTGGGCTGTAATAGATATTTGATTTATTTGTGAATTAGCATAATACCAATTAACTTTAAGATGACTTGCCAACCCTCCAGAGGACCCAAGAAGAGCCCACAGACCAAGAAGATGGATACCATGACACTGGCCATACATATGGATGGCCATTGTCTGGTATGATGTTTATTCAGGCCTGGCAGCCTAGATAAGGGGTCCCCAACCTTTTACCCATGAGCCACATTCAGATGTAAAAAGAGTTGGGGAGCAACACAAGCATGAAAAATGTTATTGGGTGTTGCAAGGGTTGGCTATTTATTCACATATGTGGACCATCAGTCAGGAGACTCTGTTTGGCAGTACACCGGTTTTTTGCAGCCAAAACTTGCTTCCAAGCCTGGAATTCAAAAATAAGCACCTGCTTGGAGTCCACTTGGAGCAAGATCCAAGGAGTTGGTGAGAAACATGTTGCTCACCATCACTGAACTAGATTATCAGGACTGCAGGAAATGTTGAGTAGCTGAAGCAACTTTTCATTTTCTCATCTGTTGATATTCATGCACCTACTAACATGATGATAAAAATTCTCATACTGGATATGCTATGTCAAAACTGTCTTATTCTTCAACTCAAACTGATGAGACATTTAGCTTTGTTTTAGTTTACCCTCCCTTATATACATGCTCAGGCAGAATGGTCAAAATCAGTGAAACTGCATGATCACGTTTGCAAGGGATTTAAATACTTGGAACAGCATTTTTTCTATAAATGCCCTAAATGGAAAAAAAATCTCCAGTAATCTGAGCTGTTGTTGTTGAAGCCAGAAAAACTCACTACAAGCACAACATGGTACAGCAATAGGCATCCTTCTGTCAATACCTGTTATAATAATAACAATAATAAAAATGTCAGCTCATCAGTATGGAGACCTGCAAGCTTGTAGCTCATTTGAAGCATACCAAAAAAAAAAAAAAAAAAA
>CM044435.1:76722014-76748313 GCA_024363595.1 Xenopus borealis | reverse complement strand
AAAAAAAAAAAAAAAAGAATCTTTAAAAGCTTTCAAAATATCTTCTATGCATTTCATAAATGACTTTTAGTACTATATTCTTCAGATCTAATGAATCGCTTCACTGTTCTATGTGATACACATTATAAGGCAGTTTTTTTAACAAACAAGTGCATCTTGCCTTTGCTTAAAATGAATAGCATCAGTAATGCATAGATCATTTGTTCCTATTCAGTCAAATAAGCCTAAACAGGGATCATGCGAGGGGTAAGGAATGTCAGGCATTTGTGATCAGATATGCCTGGGTTTGGAATAGAGTGAAATTGTTGATAAGACCACTGCAAAGACTTTTTAAAATCAAACCGCACCCGAAGGAGCTAGACGTTTAGTTGAAAGACAATCTTTCACAGGAAAGACCACATATGAAAAACAAAATGTACAGCAGCTCTGGAGATATCATCAAGTGTTTTTGACCTAAGGCAGTGCTTGTGAATATTTATTCACTTCATTATAGGCATAGTCTTGGTGCATTAAAACCAGTCATGTGGAAAGGTGCCATGTGATAGAGAGGGAATTAATTACCTAACTAATTAAATCCTTCAAAACACCAGTTTGGAACTCCCTGTTTGGTATATTTTCCCCTGATTCAGCAAGATTTAAAATTAGGACTTCTGTCCTGCCACAGCCAGTTGTATGCTTAGTACAAGAAATGCCTTTATCACTCCTGCAGCACGTGTAAGGATTTAAAACAAGAATGTCCAATCTGTAAACCTTCGGGTGAATTCATCTATGTTTGTAGGATTGGAGTGTGAACGTCCTTATTGGAAATCATGTGACCTGTATTAATCATTTAAATCACTTTGGATGTCCAATACTTATATAATATGGTAGTACAGCAGCTCAGTGAGCTTCAGTTATCCTATTATTTTAAATTATCAGTACATTGTTATATAAAATTTCATCTGACCATTTAAAAGCAAATGAATAGGTGAGCCACACAATATTTTTTCTTTGAGCTCAAGCATTTTGGCCCTGGCCATTTGTCTCATTCTCATTCTTACAGAAAATCGGTAGCGTAAGTCAGAAAGAGGTAAAGGTTAGAAACATGTGCGTACTTTTCTGAAGTTTTTCAATGAAGGGAGCTTGTAAAAGTTGCCTAGGGGAATTATTTAAATGTGTAGTATACAAATTACAAAAAACAACAGTTTCCTAATTTTTTCTCTAATAAAGCACAAAAAATTGAAAGCCGTAACAAGCAAAGTCCTCCTAACCCCTTGTATTGGTCTGTATTAATATCTGTACTTGATTTACACACCCTTCTGTTGTACACCCCTACTGAATATTTTGGTACTTTATAAATATTTGTTAATAATAATGGAACATTTTTGTCTTTGCCTTTACTAACCCTCATGTAAGCAGGATAGTATTCTATACACATAATTAGCTTTGTATAAAAAGGCTTTGAGCTAAAGAGATTTGTTCTTTTTATCAGTAACTACTTTCAGTTTCAATGCTATTTTGAATGAAAGAAATTACAAAAACATAGTTATTACTTAGTGCAAACAATAGACAAAAAGTATGGTCAGTACCAGCCATATCCATTAAAGTTAACAGCCATATCCATTGGCGTTAAGTTCAACAAGGAGGTACTGAACCCAAATGTTTGTCAGATAGTTAGGGACAATAAAAAAATTTGATAGACTCCTCGAGAACAGATATCTGGAATAGGATGCTTGTTTGGGCAGGGCCCTCTTTACTTCATGTGTCAGTTATTGGTTGCTTTCTGTTTAGAAAGTTCTGGCTTGGGTTGCTTTACGTGACCCATGTAGCCATGACACAGCTTATTTAGATAATAAGTGTCAAAATTCACTATAGATATAAGCCAATATGTGTTCTTTGTGTGTATTTATAAAGCACTAATAAATCCCGCATTACTGTACAAAAGAAGGGTTTCTACATCAAATATGATTACATACAAATACTGACTAATACAGGAGGTGTAGCTTGCAAACATGTGTTAATAGTATCCTACACATTATAGCTAGTTAACAGAAAACATAATGTGCTCTATGTTTGATACTGATACATTTTACTTGCTTGAAAATACTTTCTGCAAGAGAAGAAAAGCTTTGCTGAGTCCAGCTGTTCTTATCAGCAGAGAAATGCCATGTGTGATGTGATTTGCTTTTCAGAGTAACTGGTACCAGGAGCCAGATCTTAGGGTTACATTCCTCTCATTTGTGGAATAGTCTTCTTTTACAGACATTTAAATCTTTTCTTCATTTTTGGAAAATGTTTATATACCAGACAGCAAAGAACATTCCATGATATCCAAACTGAACATATTTAGGGTCTTAGAAGAAATGAGTATGCTTTACTTGGCTTTACAATAAGTATTTTAATTATCGAAAATTACATCTAATGTCTGTAAAGGTAATTCTTCTTTACCAAAAAAAATCTATTAAAGCATTTTTTTCATTATTTTGTTCATTAATATTCCACTCATTAAAAATAAAGTATAAAGGAGTGGGTAGACAGGCTAAAACGATTACAGATAACCATGGAATGAAATTATTCATGGGTATATGGTTTAATGGGTTATTTATAGGTGGATGTAAAATACAAAGATCAGTATTGAGCCCTGTAGCATATTTGTGATACGCCTAGTGCCAGCCACTACTCAAGTCCACCACCTGCAATACCATCACACATAGGGCAAGGGCACACGTTGTGTAATAAACTTCTGTACTTAATTAGGTGGAGAGAAGCGGATCCACTTTAATCAGAGGTTTCCTGTAACTTTGCTGAGCGCTGATAGACACAACTTCTGCCTGAGTGTGGCTACACAAAGTGGAACGGAAATCGGCCTGAAAAATAAATTTTTGTTTTCAGGCTGATCCCCACTCTTCTCCATGTAATGGAACAAAAGAGAAAAGTACATATACTAGGCACCCAGTGAGAACTAGTGAGTAATAAAAAAAAGTGCGATCAACCTTGGTGAGTTGTATCTAAAAAACTGAGTTCAGAAGCAGTAAAATAAGCAGCATAGATATGATTATGCCATTATTAATCCAGAAACAGAATCTAAGAGGAGAAAAAAAACAGCTGGCCCATTTATCGAGTTCATTAGTACTTATAAAGAAGATAAAGGAGTGAAAATGGCAATTATATGTCATCTATCTTTTACTATGTTAGTTTTTGTCAGTCAAAAAGATAACAGTTGTATCATATTTTATTTTTATAATACTACTATCAGTGATCACAAAGTAAAATATATGTGGGGGCATGTTTACGATTGTTGATTCCTACTTTGCAAGTGGTTAAGGTAGTTACTACTCATAACAGAAGAACAAGTGGGTTACATTTATAAATTATATTCCATGTTATTATTTGGCAAGGTGCCCTTAGCCATGCATTGGATTATAATTAATACAATTGTTCTGGTACTTTCTACAACTAAATTCTAAATATAGAATGACAAAGCAATTATCCATCATGTTAACACAATGAATGAATGAATGAATGAAATTATAAATTAATTAATAATCAAATCACATGGTTTACTACAAAATTAATTCTCATCCATCTTAACCTTCCAGAGGTCTTTAGCCTAAACGCAGGCTCACAGGTGCGATAGAGTAGAATCCTAGCATATTGCTCTACAGTCTACCATACTGATACTCTAAGGGGCAGATTTATCAATGGCCGAATTTTGAATTGAAAAAAATCCGAAATACGGCCATGTGAATAGTATGTGAAGTAAAATCCTTCGAATTCGAAGGAATTTACCGCAATTCGATTGGTCGAACGATCGAATAGGAAAAATTCGATCGGTCAAATAATCATTCGAACAATTGTTTTCGATCAATTGAATTTTTTTTATTTGCACAAAACCCAACACGGTAGCTTGGATCTGGCAAACTAGGTGGTCGAATACAAATTTAAAGGGTAAGTACTTCGACAGTCGAATGGTCGAATATTCAAATGAAATTTTATTCGAATCATTTGAATAATTCGATTGAATTGAATTTACAAAATTCACTGGTCAAAGTGGTCTTCAAAAACATTTGAGAATTTGATGGGGCTGAGCTGCTTAAATTATTTAATGAAGCACGAGAGTCAGTAAATTGATCTCAGACACTTCTTTTATTTTGTTTGTTTATTGAATGCTGCACTGTATGGGGAAAACATATGCTTCTGGCCCGAGGGTGGTAGCCATTATAGGTTTGGGAAAATAGGATTTATTTGCCATTTTCCCATTGTGTCTTTGAATGCACAGGTCTGTTTTAATGTCACTTTTGTGCAGTTCCTGAGAAAGCATCTTGTGTCCAAGACAACATTGCCACATACGAGTAAAGATTGTCTGTTTTTTGTACTAACACTCAGCTGATACAGTTCATCTGAGATTTTAATTTACAACCCTGTGCTTCCCTTTTATGATTACACAGCTGTCACCATTGATTGTGCCAAACTCCCACACTTAACTTTGCAGTGGTAAAATAATGGACACACAATACATTCATTTTTTTTTTTTTTTTTTTTAATAGCATTTTTGTGGTGATGGTTGTGACATTATACCAATATTAGTTTTCTCTATTACTTCTGAGATGATAAGCTGTAGCATTTCTTCTGTCTTATTTTTGTCAGGCTGACCAAATATGTTTAATCATTAATCGTATTTTTTCGTGGGTCAGTGCACCAGTCTTTCACTGATGAGGATCCTACTTTATTGTTGAAGTGGCTTTGCAGCACTTTCTCTTGTTTCAGTGTTTCTTCAACTAAATCATCCTGGCTCCGGAGTCTTTGTTTAAGTAACCACATCCTACACACAAAACATTTGATGCTGCCTCAGACGGTTAAATGTGAATTGTTAATGCTTTATGTTTTAATTTATCTATAGACTTTAATATATGCTTATGTGATGGGAGGTAACCAATTGACTGAACAAGTAATGTCACAAGGGTTTATGAGCTAAACAGGAGACCCATGGGTCTCATACAATAAGTCTTTAGGCGCTTCTCCATTTCAGCGACACTTCTTTTGTCAGACTGTATGTGCCAGAGTTTCATGTAATTAGCTTATCATATACATTGCTTAATACCTGGGGAACTGGGGTTTTCATTTAAACATTAATTAAACCCAACAGGATTGTTTTGCCCCCAATAAGCATTAATTATACCTTAGTTGGGATGAAAAAGAAAAATAATTATAAATGAAAAAAATATTTGTAATTATCTGATTAAAGTTGATGGGAAATGGCCTTCCCAGATTTTTGGATAATAGATTTAAGGATAATGGATTTCAGGATAATGGGTTTCAGGATAACGAATCCCATACCTGTACTAAAATATGTTGTCTTGTGTATTTTCTATAGCTCATTCCCTGTTTTTCTTGGAGGTTTGCAATTATCTATGTGTGTGGTCATGATACTGCATAATAGTAAACTTGTATGTAGCCAGAGACAAAAGACAGACTGAAGTGCCTAACCAGAATGCTTTATCGCACACTGGACCAACAATGCTCAGTGGATAGTTAATATATAGGATAATGAATGCCTTCTTTAAAGGACAAATCAACCCCAAAATAGAAATTAGCCTAATAAAAAAAAAGAAATTCTGTATATGTGAAATCCAGTTTAAGGAGTAAAGGACATTCATCTACAAATATTCAACACCTTAAGTCACAATATCAATAAGAAAAGAGGTACATCGGGAAAAGAGTGGGTAATAAATAAACTGCAACACAGCCTCATAAACAGGACTAAACAACAATAATAATATTCTAGTGCCACATAGCATATTTGTGCTTTGTTTATTTTTATTAATTAAGTGTATACGGAGTATATTTTCTTGACTTTGTCAGGTATATGTGTACCTTTCCATGTGTTTTTATAATGTTAAAGCAAATAAAAATACAGTTTGAAAAAAAATAATTCTAATCAACTTTGAAATCTAGTCTATAGTAGAGTTGGGCGCTGCGCTTTGTACAATTTAATTTCTCTGATGCAGCACTCGCTTGGAAATAGGACTCAGTGGTCCAAAATGTAGATAATAATTCAGGTGGGAGTGTGCTTCCCGAGACCTCACTGTACCTAAATTAATAAGAGACAGAGGGGCTGATGGTGTATTACTAATTATTAACTTTGAAATATACATTAATTACAAATGTTTTATGGTTTTTAAGTTATATGTATATTTATTGCTATTGAGAGTGTTTGTCCCTTTCTATTCTCTGCACTGGTGCATCAGACTCAAACAATGTAAGACAGCTGATTAACTGACCTGTCTTTGCTGGGGAACTAAGGGGCAGTGCATGAAATCCAAAGAGAATTGCAGCACTCCCAGCTCATGATAAAACCGCCTTTATTGTACTTCACATTGGCACAGCAACGTATTGGCACAGCATACTTTGTCAGCTTGAAAAAGGACCAGGAGGTCCGAAACGTTGCTGTGCCAATGTGAAGTACAATAAAGGCGGTTTTATCATGAGCTGGAAGTGCTGCAATTCTCTTTGGATTTCTCGCAACAAGATGTGAAGGTGAACACACTATTTTGCTTGCACCACTTTAACCAAGATTAATACCTACCACTTAAGTGCTGGATAAATACTTGCATGAACTAAGGGGCAGTGCCCGCTTCGCAGGCATCGCAAAACACTTCACTAGGTGAAAATTCACTCAGACAACGCTAATTCACTAAAGTGTGAAGTTTCGTCCAGGGTGCCGAATGCTGGTGAAGTTGCACTATTGTTACTCCGTCAAATAAAGCGAAGTTGCACTAGCGTTGCCTAATTTGTATATAGGGTTGCCAACTGGCCGGTATGTTTGATGGTTGATCCCAATGCTATTAAAAAAAGATAAATATATAGGAAGGCCGGCATTTTTTTTTCAAGAAAAGGTGGCAAACCTATTTGTATACGTCGGGAAGTCAAACTTCAATGAACATATACATTGCAGCAAATACATTATATTACATAAGCCCGGGAAACCTTAATAAAATAACATAGAGTTGTTATATTGCCCTACACATGTGCCCACTGTATAGTTTATGTTCCATATGTTAGGAAATGTAGGGGGGAAGCCGGGTACCCCCAAAAAAATGTACGATATTTTTCAGCCTATCACCCTGTAAATATGAAAAGATGCTAGTGTTTTTTTCAAGACTTAGGGTGAAGACACACAGAGATACTAGTAGCAGCTATTTGTCACGGCTACAAAATAGACAATAGTGGTAATTGGCTTTGAATTATTTGCCTTCTTCTTATGCCTCTTTCCAGCTTTCAAATGGACTTCACTGACCCTGGCAGCCAAAAAATTATTGATACCATTTTACTGTTATAGTTTATTACTTATACATTTCTATGTTGGCCTATTCTCTGTCTATTTTTTTCCAATGTCTCGTTCAAACCACTGCACGGTTGGTAAGGTAAATTGGGGTTAAGCAACTAGATAAATGTTGAAATGCAGAGTTGCCGAGCAAAACAACAAAATAATTTAAAAACCACAAAAAAATGTAAGGGTCAACTACAAATTGCCTCAAAATATCTCTATCTACAACATACTATAAATTAATTTAGAGTTGAACTACCTCTAGATTACAACAACCCCTTTAATAGAGTACAAACCTTATCTTAAACTGGTTGAATTAATATTTGGTAGTGTTTTAGAAGGGGTTAGTTTTCCCTTCTGAGCCACACAGAAAACAGCTTTCAATGACTATACAGAATAATACGAATACATTTAGCTGTTTTTGTAATGTTTTCTCTTTATATCATACAACTTCCTTATTGGCTGCAGTAGATTTTCAAAAAGTAATTGCAGAAAGTAGCATGATGCTTTTTCAGCTTGTAAAAACAATGGAATTATTTAAAAAGGGGCATTGCATGGACCCAATTTCTGGTTTATTGTTCTGGATAATGTTAGTTCTTACAACTACTTACTCTTTAAATGTATTTTCAACTAACAATTTCCGATCACTCAGAAACACAAGTATCATTTCTAAACATTCAACTTTTTAACAAGTATCATGGCCAAGACACGTTGACAGTTTGCACTGATTGATTCTGACCCCAGAGCAATGTCATCCATTTATCCTGATGTAAGGAGATATTGGACAAGCTGTACAGATTGATTCACAGGTGGGATTTGTAACATTAGATCAGTAAGTGCTTAATACATTCTTGAGAGGAGATGTTGGTTACTGCCCACAAAAAACTAATAAATTTCAGCACGCGCACACACACAAGCATATGCTGACAACCTTGCTTAGCCAAACAATTGTATCAGCACACTGAGCAGTAGGTTCAACAAAAAGATTGGTGTTAAAATTATAAATCAGTTAGAGTTTCTTAAGTAATAATGACAAATAAAAACAAACAAATGCCTAAGGCAACAAGTTGGCGCTATAGAAATACATGTTAATAATAATATTGTAGAAGTGATACTCATATTGTAGAAGGGATACCCACAAGGCCCATTAGTAAATCTGCCCCCTAGTGTTACAGGAAGCCAGGATATATTCTTTTAACTGGGTCATAAACAGATTGACATACTGAGGTTCTATTTTGCTTCCCATAGCATAGAGTTGGAGATTCCACATCCATGATTTATTAAGGGTCGTTGTAATTTTTGGGTACTTCAACTATCGAATAGGCCAAAATTAGATTTGAATTGAAAAAAATTTGATTTGAATTTTAAAATTCGATCATTCGATAATCGTACTCTCTTTTAAAAATTCGAATTTGACTCTTCACCACCTTAAACCTCCCAAATTGCTCTTTTAGCCTATGTAGGACCTTTAAGTGCTGTTTTTAAAAGTCACATTGTTTGGTGAAAATCGTTCAATTTGCACAATTTGCATTCAATTGACAACAGGCCTATTCGATTGAAAATGGTCCGTTCATTCAAAAAAACACTTTTAAAAAAATTTGACCATCAAAAAGTTTTTTAACTTCAAAATTCGACCCTTGAAAAATCTGCCTCTTAGTATTGTTTATCTCCTTTTTCTCTGTCATAATAAAATAGTACCTTATACTTGATGGTAACCAGGGATGAGCAAATTTTTCACCTGGTACAGATTTGGGGCAAAACTCGTGTTTCTGCAAGTGTCCATTAATTTTGCTTTGCTGGAAAAAAATTGCATTTTTAGCAAGAAAATAAATGGCCATTGAATCCAATGCATTTTGGCATGAGAAAAAAAACTCAAGAAAAAATATTGACAAAAAAATTGTTAAAAAAGGGTCATTGTGTTCAATGCTTTTGGTATTTTGGCTTGTGGGTGAAAACTAGAGTACCTTTAAAAAGAAATCATGCCGAGTTTAAAATTAAAGGGAATGTAAAGGCAAAAAAATAAAATTCCATCCTTACTTTCTTTAATGAAAAAGAAATCTATCTCCAATATACTTCTATTAAAAAATGTCTGCTGTTTTTATGAGAAACCTGACTGTATGCAGTGAAATTCCCCATTAATTTACTGCTGGGGATAGGAATTGTTAGACGTCCCTAACTGCTCTGCAGGGAAACAGTCTTAGCTTCAAACAGCAGGGGGGTCATAGTTTCAAACAGCAGGGGGGCCCATCTTGCTTACCAGAACTCCAGCAGCTTTGCCTGTTTCCCTGTAAAACAGCCAGTGACCATGTAGAGATTTGTATCCACAGACCCAGGGCAGTCTGTATAGTCTGATTATTAATCAGTCTTGCTGTATTGGCTTCTATGGCAGATATTATTATTTGACTTGTGCTTTTTTGTTCATTTATGATGATCCCTAAGCTTAACCTCCCAACAGAAGCCAAGGCCACACTGAGCATGTGCACAGTCTTGGTATTGCAGAGATGTCTAACAAAGTTACAAGATGACAGTCCTCTGCGCCAAGTTTGAAAGGATAAGTCATTATCTTATTAGGCTTATGGTGCAGTAAGTTCATATTTATATTTAGTATACAAAATACATCATTTCTAACATTGTTCTATTTTAGATTTTAGTCGCCCTTTAAGGGGGGGTTATTTAATAAAAGTTGAGTTGTGGGTTCTTGAAAATTGAAAGTATTTCGGGGGAAAGACTTGAATTTTTCAAAATGTATTATTCCCTGAAGCTAGTAAAAGTTCTAATCAGAAAATTCTCCAGCTAAAACCTGTTGAGGTCATGTAGAATTCAATGACAGAGATCCATTTAAAGATGTTTTTTTACTTCATTATTTTCAGGTGTTTTAAGCTGGTTTGCACTTGAAAACTCAATAAATTCGAGGTATTAATGGGTTTTTTAAGCCTACAAACTGGAGAAATGCAAGTTGCATACCCCCCCCCCCCCCCAATTACATTACATGTGGCCTTTTTTTCATAAGCAAACATTCTAGTTGTGAGTTTATTCGAGGTAGAAAAAGCCTCACATACCTCTCAAACTCGACCTTTAATAAAAAACCCTCTATGTATCACAGCAATGTGGATAAATTACTTACAATGAAATGCTAAAACGATTAAATATATCTTAGGATCAATTACAAAATATTTTTCTGTTTTATTATTACAGAGATAAAGGAAATCTTTTTTTTTTTTAACTAATTATTTGATTAACTTGGAGTCTGTGATAGACTTCCTGTAATTCGGATATATCTGGATAACAGATCCCATACTTGTACTAGCTGTTTAGCACTTATCTATTGGATTTATTGATAAAAGGCATCTGATTTTTTTAATTCCATCAGTGAATCACTTATCACCATCTTTCTTGGTAGGGAAATTCTTGAGCTGTCAGTACTCATATTAATGTTTACTGAGGGAAACATTACATTAGTCACATTTTTATATCGACTTTGTCAGTATGTATAAATATCACAAACCCTAATCAATAGATTTTTAATGATATCATAGGTATCTATGATATCTATGATATCTACCCTGATATCTACACTATGTAATAAACAATTAGAAAAATTGCATGGTACATAGAGCACTAGCAAGAGGGTGCTATTCTTTCCCTGCAATACAAAATATCTTCACACCTGGCATCACTGTCATGTTGTTTAGTATAGATTACCCAGACCGTAGGACCTTAGGAAATAATTATATATATATATATATATATATATATATATATATATCTAGCATACAATCCTACAATAAGGGTTTAATGGTGACACAAAGGAAAAATTATATCAATAAAAGTTAAGTTGCATACATAGGAATGTGCTATTCCAATCTTCTAAACTTGGAAGAAAAATGAATACTTTCAAATTTCTAAAAAGACACTCAATAAATGTCTTTTCTTTGTGAAATGAAGGCAATTTCTGGTTAAAGAGCAACCTGACAGAGATTTTTCATCAATTGTTCTATTTATAACATGCGACTGTGTGCCTGACGGGGATTGATTTTTAAACAAAGTTCCACCATGTACCAGTTCATAGATAAGTGAAGCTCAATTAGGGTCTGCTTCGTCTCACTGGTATGCAGGTATTTCTACTCCCTCAGTTGATTTACATTCCAGTCCTGCCTGATCCCATAAATTCTTCCATAATTAAATAATTAGGGACAAGACATAAATGGGATGATCAACATCAATTCATTTAACAAATGTTTTAAAAATAACATTATACAAATGTATTTTGTTCCTTTCAATTCAGTTTTTATTCCCCATACTAAAATCCTATGATTTCACAATATGTCAAGTTGCTCACGACAGCGATCTTTAGAGGCAGACACGTTTTTAAAACAGCTGAAGGAGCTCTCTCTAAATCTGTGTTCTGTTGCTATACATTTTGTTATTCACAACTTAGAAACCAAGATACAACTAGAGTATCCCTTGTTACTTTAGAGCACTGGTCATTTCCTGTGTGATCTCCTTTAAAGTGGACCCGTCACCCAGACACAAAAATCTGTATAATAAAAGTCCTTTTCAAATTCAACATGAAATCCAATTTAAAATTTTTATTAAACCATTCATAGCTGTTTTAAGCTCATTAAAAAATCTCAGATGTCAACCAAATATTGTCCGCCACTCCTCTATGCCTTAGGCATAGAGGTGGGGCAGATAATTACTTTCACTTTCCATTCATCACTACCTAGATGCCACTGCTCCCCAAACATTCCCCCAATTCTCTTAACCATTTAATTGTGTAGCCAGGACATGGGGATAGACATCAGGACCCCCATTCTGGTGCACAAACAAGATTCTGAGATAATGCAAGGCTTGCCTTAATAACAGTGTCCACAAAATGGCTCCTGCCTGCTTGCTATAATTATGAATTCCCAGACTGAAGGAAACAAGATTAAAATAATTTATACTGTATAGTGTAATTAATGTTCATTTAGCTTGACTAATGTGATAAAATATGATTTTGAATATTTTTTGGGGTGACGGGTCCACTTTAAGATCATGTTTTGGTAAACCAGAGGAATTGTTATATTGAAGTAACAAAAATATACATTGAAATCTCGATTTTAAGTCCCCTGATTTTAAGTTTTCCAACATTTTACATTTTTTATTTGTGGTCCCACCAATGCATTTCAATGGGTGCATTTTCATGACTTTAAAAGTTGTGTCCTGAAACTGCTTTTTTTCATTTATGAGTGTTATTATTTGTGATATATAGAGGTTTCAAATACTAACCAAATGTATATTGCCGTGGTTCTGTCTGTAAATGGTCAATTTCAATGTGTCTGCCCCTTATACAGTCCTGCACCAATTACTAATTGCTTTAGGTTGTGTTTGTGACTGACAGAGAGTCTTGCACATGCCCCCCATAGTGTAACATTAACGCTGCAATACTTAACCGTTGTTATTAACACAGTAAATATTGTATCTCATTCTCAAAGTAACAAAAATGCAGATTTCCCTAAGAACCACCAGCTGTTGAATGCTAGAACATCTTGAAGCTAAGAAAAATTAGGGTTAAAGAAAGGTATCATACAAACCATAGGTAATCTTTCCAAATTTGCTGTAAATTAATATTAGGTCTTAGTACAGAGTACCATAAACGGAGTCACAAAGTATAGAAGATTGAAAATTCCCACTTCCAGTTAGGTCCTGGGGAATCATAGTGCCCCAGTGGCACCAAATGTTTCTGGAAAGTATGACCAGCAGAAGGGAAAACATGAAAAATCATGGTAGGACAAACTTGCATACCACACCCAGCAAGCTTGGAATCTCACTGTTAAAGTAAATGTCAGGCTCATTAAATGCTCATTGTAAGGTACAGTAGTGCTCTGCTTGCTTTGTCCCTGTCTTGTAAAAGCAGTGTTCATTCATTCAAAGTGAATGTAGGGTAAAGGGACATTTAAACTATACAAAACATCTAATTATCATAGAATTACATTACATGTTTTCAATCGCTTGCTATTTTCTATTTTTCTATTTAAAATGTAAGTTTTTAAAGATGAATTTGCTTTATATTCCTCCCTCTCGTGTAATCTCTGTAAAGAGACCTTCTAAACGGTTAAACATAGATACATTCATTGAAAAGGTTCTTGGTAGCTAGAAATGCCAGTAATGTATGAATCAGTTGTATAATAGGCTTTATTAAAGCTCAGGGAGCGTGTTCAGTAGGAGCTATGTATCAGTTGTTATTGCTGGACTCAGTCATGCCCTGCGGGCTACATTTCTGCCACTAAACTCTTCCTTTCATTTTTCATGGAGCTGGGTTCCAGATTAAGTGTTCATCTTGCCACATAGAAAGACTGCCCCAGGTTATTATTCGTAGGGCCTATTTATTCCCAGGTTGCTTTTGGAGGACACATTCTTATACCATGTTCCCTGAACTGGGAATTGGCACTTAAATGGCAGTGTCACCCACTGTGACCTACAGCACTTAATATCCTTCCACACTTAATCTGTGTTGTAACTATACTTTATATTTATGTGTATTGTATTTCTGTACTTATTTGTATTTATTATTACAATGCCTCACTGTTTGTTCTACTAATGTATTTTCTACTGTACAGTGTTTTCTCTCAAAGGGCTATACAAATACGAATGTAAGGTGGCAATAAAAGCACAATTAGCAGCAAACACTGCGGTCTGGGATGAATTTCTCAGGTTTCCAGTTTGAAGATTCGTGACACCCTAGGTGGGGGTGTATACTGAGAAGAAAAGCCCACGAAAGGTACCTCCCGATAGTGCAGTCACACCTCAACTTTTGAAATACGAATGTACATAAATACAATAAATACGTTTTTGCCCATGTTACAGAAAGGGTGAGATGTGTGCCTTGTCGTATTTATGCTCCTATAGTCCCCCAAGGCTATACGATTCCCTACTTGGGATCTATGATTCTCACCCACGATGAGTAAGTCCCTCTTGGATTTAAATAAATACTTACTCAAATTGAGCCTTTATTTTTTCAGTTCATTCATGTTACACCTGTTATATTTTTTAATGTCAACAGTGCTTATGTGCATGCGCTCGCAATGGAGAGGGGTGAAGGTGAGGGGAGCGGTGAGCGATGGAGAGGAGGGTAGAGCAACGGAGGGATGGACAGCTATGGAGGGGAGGGTGTCAGGAAGGGGAGTAACTGAGAGGTGCGGATAATGGGTAGGCAGAACACAACTATAGAGGTAGCTGCCTAGCACCCCCATTAGGCAGCTGCCTCTTCTGCCTATGCCCTGCATGTCAATAATTTTGAATTGATAATGGTGTGATTAGAAATTATAATGTAGCCTACACCAAAGGGGGTATTTACTAAAACTTGACTTCTTCTCACAAAATAAAAAAAATTAGACCAAACTCCCCAACCTGAATCAGCTTAATTTACAAATAATTCTTCTCAAAAAAGTTGGTGCGAAAAAGCTGCAACTAAATAATCGAAAATGCATCAATTCGAATAGTGCAACTCATCTTTACCGAATTGTCATCAAGACAACTCAAATTTATCGGATTATCAAATGAAAACTGGTGCTGATCATGATGCCAAGACACATCATCAGAGTATTTTCAGATTCCGATTCTTAGCAGCTTTGTGGTATAATAAATAATAAATCCTTAAATTCAAGTCTTTTTTTGCTCTAAAAATGTTTCCCCTTTAAAAACTCAACCATGAAAAATTGAGGTTGAATAAATAGGCCCCTGTAGCCCCTAAGTATTCCATTGGACAGTATAAACCATCCTAACCAAATACATATTTTCCAAGATAACCATATTACTTGGTCAGCATAACTGGGTCCATTTAGTCCTGCATTATTCATTAACTTCATTTTGGGGTTGACTGAATTAAGACCCAAACAGGAAATAGTACAGGTATCAGCACAGGCACAGAATCTGGGCATTTTTAATCCACAAGAACATGCCAGCAATGGTAAGAGTAGCTTCCATGGTAAGAGTAGTTGCAGCATTAATGGCATCCCTCCCTGACATCATCAAGATTGTAATGGAGAACCGTAAAAAGCCATGAATAAACTTCCAGCTTTCTATATAGTAGTATACATCTGCAATGCCGAATGGAAACTCGTTAATTAGTTTGTCTTTAATTATTAATTGTTAATTTTAAACTGTTTTATTAAGCTATCTTTCGCTTTATGATCTGTAAGTCCCTTAAATGAAAGGTTACAATTATTAGTTATCATATCCTCACTTAACTGCAACCATGTTTTAAGGCATTATTTTTTTGCATTATGTGGTGTCTTCCTTTTCATTCCAGTATAATATATATTTTTCAGAACCTTCTGAGTTGACCATTATGCCATTCTTATCTCTACATGATTCTGCACAAATGGTAAACAAGTTAAGCTTGGCCACATTTCCAGTTGTGATAATGCCTACTGATAGCTGCAGCAAACCACCATGTAATGTTCCCAGGTATACACAGTGCAGCACTACTTTACTTTCCCATTGTCCATATTGGTACATAATGCCTTATTTCACATAGACCATATTTACAAACAATTCCTTGTTTAATAATAACTTGTGGAAGGGATAATGCTGATAACTAAAGAAGTGGCAGCTGCTAGTGGAAACAATGTCATCGGAAATGTCAGAGAAAAGAACCCCGATGTTGAGTAGCCTGTCTTAAAATTCAATTGTTTGCCATCAAAATGGAATCTAAGAGCAAGCTAGAAGGGGTAAAATAAATGTTGATACTAGTGCTTTTTTTAATGAACACATTTTAACATTCAGTTTGGCATGTTATTTTACTGGCAGTGCACTGTTTTTACCCAGCATTCCACTATAAGGCTTAGGCCAGACTGGGAGATTCGTGGGGCGATCCGTCGCCTGGCGACTTCTCGCCGCGACGGATCGCCCCCGAATCTCCCCGAATAGCTTGCCTGGCGAGGCAATTTGGAGCGATTTTAAAAATTGCGCCGCTCCGTGTGAACACG
This sequence comes from Xenopus borealis, assembly GCA_024363595.1. Classification (NCBI taxonomy): domain Eukaryota; kingdom Metazoa; phylum Chordata; class Amphibia; order Anura; family Pipidae; genus Xenopus; species Xenopus borealis. The sequence continues at coordinate 76,732,035 of CM044435.1, read as the reverse complement.
CGCCGGTGTTTTTAAGCTATGCCGGTGCACAGCGGTGCCTAGCTATTCGGGGAGATTCGGGGGCGATCCGTCGCGGCGAGAAGTCGCCAGGCAACGGATCGCCCCCGAATCTCCCCGTCTGGCCTAAGCCTAAGTGTACATCTTCAAAGTAAATTGTGTTTGAAAAAGCTTAAACTTCGGGGCCAATTTACTATATTCACGTGAAGGATTTCGAATGTAGGATTTATTCGTTTGGTCGAATATGTGAATTTTGGCATATTCAGTCATCTAATAGGGAATGGTCGAACGATCGAATACATTCGAATAGAGTCGAATGGACGAATATTCATTCGATCAGCAAAGGTTTTTATTTTTTAAGTTTGTTCGATTGCCTACTTCGGCAGATTGGACCTACCGAATTGCAATAGAAGCCTATGGGAGCACTCCCATAGGCTTCTGAGACTAAGTCCTGATCTAATAAGATTCGTACGATCGAAGTGTTCGATCGTTCGAATCGTACCAATCATTCGAATGAACGAATGATTTATTCGTTCAGTCGAATGATTTATTCGACTGATCGAAAAGATTTGTATTTGATTGTCGAATGATCGAATATTGAATAAAAGGTAGCCTAGAACTATACGATTAACATTCGAAAATCAAATGCTAATATCGAATATCGAATATCAATGTAGCCTAGCCAAAAGCTTACAAAAGCAGTAAAAGCAATTGCATATGATTTAGCACAGCCTTCTATTTTCTAACATAAAAACATAAATGAAAACATTTTATTTTAATAGAATGCGTATGCTGTTTATATACTTATGTAAAATGCAACAGTAATTGGGCATTTTTACTCTTCTAGCTGCTAACTGCCAATGAGTTATCTTCAAACACGTCTGAACCCTCTATTTATGCACATACTTGCAATTACCCTATCACTGCTCTGCAGACACCTGCTCTTTGTATTTTCTAATGTCAGTTGAATGTCAGTAGAAGAATCTTCAGGCAGGCACTATAATCTTATCTCCCAGCTTTGTTTCAGCTTTTCCATGTACATTTGCCACTTGCTCTCCTCTCGAATTACTACAGCAACACAAGCTGCTATGTCTTGCTTTTCTCTGAGCTCCTCCCTACAGCCACTTGCATGACACCTTGTATCTGGTCCTGCTAATAGCATTCACCATGCAGAAGCCCTATATACAGTAGCTGCTTCTTTTGCTGTTTTTCTGTGTTGTTAAATAATTGTTAAAAAGTGTTGGGAAATATCACAATATGGTAATGATGAAAGGCTTCAAGGATAGAAGGTTGCAGTGACTCAGAAAATATCAGATATCAAACTATGCTAAGTTTGCCTTTTACACTGATAAATAACTAAAATATGGCAACAACAACCACCATTAGTAAGCATAATGCAGCCATGCATTGGATATATGCTGACATATATTGATATACTTATAGATATACTTATATGCATTAGATATATGGTCTGCAGGGCCACCATTAGAAATCACGGGGCCCCGCACAACAACATTTTCGGGGCCCCGCCCACCCTGGCACCCAAGCCCCGCCCCTAATCCCTGGCCACTCCACATCAAAGTTAAAATACCAAACAGACATCAGCGCTAAAAACTTAACCCCCCAAGGCTCCCTTATAAGATAAAAAAAATTTTGGTGGCCCCATAATATATATTTTTTTAAAAAATTGGTGGTCAGGCTCCCCGACAAGTAAAAAAAAAAATTGGGCCCTGAAAAATTATTTTTTACATAAAATTGGTGGTCAAGCCCCCCAACAAGTTAAAAAAATATATATATTTTTTTTTTAATTGGTGGTCAGGCCCCCCCGACAAGTTAAAAAAAAAATTGGGCCCCAACAAATTATTTTTTTTTTTTTATTGGTGGTCAAGCCCCCCGACAAGTTAAAAAAAATTGGGGCCCCAAAAAAAAATTTTTTTTTTAGAAATTGGTGCAGGGGCCTATAGAGTATTAAGCTGGCCATAGACGTAAAGATTTTTGAAAGATCCTATGATTATCGTGAGACCACGATTGTCTCAAAACGATCGTTATAATGTCCGATGTGTCCATCAACTAAAAAGACCATTTCAGGCGATATTGCAGCAAAACTGAAGGATCACAGCCTGCTTGTCCTGCAAACTATAGGTAGATTGCACGGGGACCGATAAAGATTTTCTAACCTGGCCGATCAATCATCAGACCAATGTCGGAAGAAAAATCGTAAGATGAACGATCGTTTGTATCCCACTAACCGCACGATAATTTTACAGATTGGTCGGACTTCCCTAAAATCGGTCGTTTGGCAGGGAAAGATCGTTGCGTCTATGGGGAGCTTAAAAAAAAAATTGGTGGCCAGAGGATTAAAAAAAAAAAAAACCCCACATTGGTGTCAATAGAATTGAACTCGTGGCTTCAGGACTTCAGTTATAGCTGTTTTAGTGACTTCGGGTATTTTCGGCGCTTCAGGACTTCAGTGTCGGCTCCTTTCGTGACTTTGGGTCTTTCCGTCTCTTCAGTACTTCGCCAACGTTCGGCACTTCCGCATTCTGCGCAGGACTTCAGAGACAGGTGAGTGCTTGCTACTGCGCTCGGGACACTTATCCCCCCTGTCCCCCCCTGATGGCGGGCCTGATGGTCTGTATGCACATAAAGCTTAGAGTAACTACAACATATTAATAATACATTTTATATCATCACTTTCACATGACATTTCACAGAATGGGTACCCCTGGTATGTTTTCCTCATATAAAACCACATCAATACGTTTTAGAGTTAAATAAATCTTGCACTTATCAGACCATGTGAAATATTCTGGATTGAACATCTAAAGTGTTTTGCTTCAAAAACTCATTGAAGTGCTTTGATCTCAGACAAAATTCTAGCCAGTTTATAAAAGGGAGTGAAAGGAAATAAGGACAGATCTGTGTTTGGCTACCAACAGAAGACTATTTATCATGTTTTACTTTATAGAGGCAAACCAGTGTGTTTGTTTCTTAAGATTCTACACTGAACCCTGTACTCAAGGAATTACAGATATATTGACATAAGTATAGATAAATATAAATCTATAACTGTATTATAAAAGTGTTTACATTGTGATACGTGGACTAAAAAAGCCAGCTAAAAAGTTGTGTTTTCCACTGTAGTAAAGGGAATGTTCACCTATAAATTAACTCCTAGTATGTTATAGGATAATTTATTTTAAGCAACTTTTCAAAAGGTCTTGTTTTTTATGACTTTTGAATTTTTAGCCATTCTACTACTTTGAACTAAAAATGTTGTCTGGTTGTTGGTGTAAGAAAACCAGTAAATACATTTGCTGTAAGGTTTTATTATTGTTTTTTTATTGCTTAACTCCATTCAGCCCCTGTAACTCTTACAAAAAACAAATCAAAAATTAAGAAAGACCAAGGGGCAAATTTACTATTATTCCCCAAAAATCCCTCGAATTCCCTCAAAATTCGATAAGCATTCGACTATTGAATGCATATCGAATAGTTTTAGGCTATCTTTTACCTTGATATTCGATTTCCCGATGAAATTGTACGATCGAATACTGATCGTTCGATTGGGATCCCCATAGGCTTCTATTGCAATTCGGTAGGTTGAATCTGGAGAAGTTGGCATTCGAATAAAATTGTAAAGTTAAAGTCCTTCGATCATTGAATGGTCGAATGATTGAATATCCGATCATTCGATCTATTCGACCATTCAAATTTTCGGTATTCGATCATCGAAGTGGCCAAATTTACATATTTGAGCCTCCAAAAAAAACGTACGATCATAATTCGATCGAACTTCGATCCATTCACGTGAATTTTGTAAATTTGCCCCCAAGAGCTTATTGCAGTACTGCCTACATTATACTTAAAGTTAATTTTAAAATGAACTACTGTTTTTTGAATGTTCAAATGTTGATGTTAACCATTTAAATGTTGATACTACCACCTGTAATTCCAATACTTGTCATCTCTAAATAATGATTCCTTGTACTCTGTAGAATGAAACATTTCTGAGAGAAAGCAAATTCATTTTTGCACAAAGATGGTGTTGGGCTGAATGCCGGATGTTTGGCAAACAGTCTCCTTCCCGCTTGTCTTAAACATTCACTTGAGCTTAAAGAAATGAAAACTCCAATTAGAAAAATCTCTAAGGGTTTGCCTGAGCTGCTTTATCTGCACAGTGAGGAAACACATTGAAGTGCACGGATGTAACTTGGCAAAAGTCCATGGACTTCGAAGTTTACATTCTGCTCCCTCTGGATACCTCAAAAAGGGAATAACAACAGCAGTTATGGGAAATTTCAGCACTGAGTGCTAGGAGCCAGCGCATATGAAACCTCACAACAAGAGGCAGAAATGACCTTTCATTTGAACAGACTGCTTATAATTAATATACTTTTACTCAATGATATCTCATTGCAAAATGCAAGAACATCGGCAGCATTAAAGTGGTATTGCATTTGAATAGCATCTTGCAAAGTTAGGATGCAAATTGAGAAGACATCATAGTAAATTCCTAATAAGTTTAGTATGTCATTTATACATACATCAGGCATTCACCATTTTTCCCCCCACAATTCACCATTTCCACAAAATTCCAGACGGGCAATTCTCTTCGCATAATTGCGCGACACCTACTGCAATTGCACCTGATTCCCAAAAATGGACACAAATGAGCATGCTTTTCATTGCAAATCAGGCGTAGTTGAGCCTGCTGTCTGCCTGCAGTCATTTCTAGTATTTGCTGTACTAGTAATATTTGCATCTGATTCTTAGGCACAAGTGTGCTGCTTCTATTGACATAGGCCAGGGTTTAAAGCAGGGGTGTCCAAAGGGTCGCACTGGGCCGGCAGGGCACCAGGGAAAAACCCAATGGGCCCCTGACCTCCAGACCAGGTCCAACCCCCTTTGTTGGAAGTCACGGCAAACAAATTCCCTGCGCATTCGGGGCTCATGCACACTAGCATGCCGCCACGCACATGTGCTCTAACACAAAACTCATGTCGGAGTGGCAGGGCCAGCTGAAGGGGGCCCTGGGGCAGTAGCCCCGGTGGGCCCCGAATCCCCAGTCCGACCCTGGGTGTCCAAAAGGTAGATCAGGATCTACCAGTAGACCTTTAGTTGGGGATCAGTAGATCTCAAGTCACTGTCAACAAAGAGCTTGTCTAAATCACCCTCCTGTTTTATTCTTTTCATTCAGATATTTATTATGTTAAGGTTAAATAAGAAAAAGTTGTTGGAATTACCCTATAGCATCGGCTGTTTACCTATCACAGAGCTATGTGCCATCTCATTATTATTAACATGGGTTTATACAGCGCCAACAGATTTAACAATGCTGGCATCATTGCCCGCCCCAATTAAATTCATAATTTAAGAGTATCCAGGTTCCCCTAGACTTGCATGTCCTTCGTTGCAACATGGCTGTTAAGTTGCAGACTGCCTTTGAAACCAACATCAATACAATAAATATTCATGTGGGTAAGTAGTCTCAATAGTAAGCAGTCTCACACAAGCCGAGAATCATCATGCACAATGCCAAGCATTGGTGTAAAAGTTATTTGTCTTTGGAGCAGAAGAAACATCATCTATTAGTCTAAATAACAAATAAAGTTGGGTTTTCCAGAGGAATAGTATTTGACTGACTGTCTAAAGCTTTTGGAGGAGCAAAAGGGAAGCCAATATGTACAGAGCAACGTTGTACCTTGTGCATACTGAACCTCCCTGATATGTGAGTCTGAATGATGCATATGTTAAGTTATGGGCAATATATCCATGGGTTGGATGGGGGTACTTGTGCTCCAATCTGCTAGTGCAAAGACCTGCAGCCACAGGCACTGACAGCATGGCAGAGTAAAATGTGTGAAAAACATTCCAGCATATGCCCCCTGCCCAGCATCAGTAAACAGACCTTAAGGCCTCTTCCAGACAAGGAGATTGCAGGGAGATTTGTTGCCTGCGAAATGCATTTTCGAGTGATTTTCAAAAGCGCCACGCCGCATGTGAATAGGCGCTGGCGACTTTACACTTTAGTGGGCACAAGACTGGGGGAAGAGATTCAGGGAGATTTGTTGACCCAAACACACGGCGATCTGTCACAGGCAACAAATCTCCCTGCAATCTCCTCGTCTGGAAGAGCCCTAAATTGTTACTGTCAGGTGGACACATTTTAAAAATATTTTTAAGTAAGAAATTCCTTAGCAAAACACATTCTGTACTTATTGATTAATTAATGTAGGACCTTGAGGTGAACACACTCTTCTTTCTTTTTCAACATTTTTATTGGGATTTACAAAACATACAGGATTTACTTTTTCACAGCATAAATTGACTATGTTTAAAAGAAATAAATGTTTATGTTGTGCTGTTTCCAACACAAAGAAATAAAACAAATGTGAAAACATGAGAACTATATTTACCTCATGTAAAGGTAATGAAATATATGCCAAAAATAATAATGTTTAGTTATCCGCTCTACTATATAAACTAACGAAAGCAACACACAACCAGAACAAACCTAAATCTCGCATGGTGGAGTTATAAACACAATTTTTTTTTGATTGACACAGAGTTAATTATGTTGCCCAAACATTAGGATAGTTAAATCTGTAATAGCTCTTGAATGTTAGATTTGTGTTTAGAGTCAATTTGATCTAAATAAAGGGACCAATTTTCAGAAAATGTGGTAACATCCTCTTCTTATTCATGAAAAATCTATATATTTTGTTAATTCTTGAGTTAAACAGAGATACTGAAGCTACTCCATGTTGGGCCCTTTTGGAGTAGATTATTAGATTAAAGCAGAACGAAAGGTATCAGTACAATATCCTGAGTATATTTTGTTCTAGTGTTTCTCTCCTAAAATGCCAACTTTATTTTTTAAAGAAATAGTTATTACCCCAGTTATTTTCCACATGACATCAGCATGGTCAGCTAGCTGCCATCATCTTACTCCCAATGATGTCACTTCCTTCTAGCACTGGAATCCAAAGCACATCCATTAAAATGAAGTAGCCCAAGTATTTAGCACTAATGACTAGACATTTGTAAACTACTAGAGAACCTGAGCTGTGGAGGAGTAAGTTTTAGTTTTTTAAACTAAGGAGACATGCACCAAAATTAAATTTCCCCCATACTATTTACTTATATTTATAAAACTGTTACTAAAAGAAGCGGGTGTTTTAAGCATACTGAGATTTTTTTTTCTGCCTGGGTTTCTGTATTTTAATTATATTATTAAAAAATGTTGCTGAGTGGAAAAAAAACAACGACAACAATGTGTGGGTGCTTAACTAAATATTAACTGAAATGGAAGAGTAACAAAGGGCAAAAACAGACTCAGCAATGTCTTACCAGCAAAAAAAATATCTGATTAGAGTGATAGATGACATCTGGGATATAAGGTGGTACTTACTCTCAGTACTTAAATTTGACCAGATTCCCATGCCTCACTGTATGAGGGAAAAAACTCAACATTTTGTATTTTTGCAATGTTTAATTAAAATGAGGACTAGACTAAATAAGTATGTTTTTTACACACCAGACAAATGGTGAAATAGACCAAGGATTATATGATTAAAAAATTGAGGTGGTACACGTATTGTGGAGTAATTTATTGTCTACCAATTGATTAACACTCAAAATAAAATAAACTACATGATTATATCACAATGAATTGTCCCTGACATTTATAACAAGATACGTTTTACATATGTTATACTTCTAAGAAATCCATGCAATGGTAGATAAAAGTCAGAATATTTACCACCAAATTATCTATAATAAACAGGATAGATTTATATTTTTATTGAAAGAAAAACAATACCTTCAGTAAAAACACTTAACCAAAAGATGATTTATAGTACAAAATGTGCCCCATTAAAGCATCTTACCAAACTGGCATATACACATTTTATTTATCTATTTTGTGATGGTCTGTGTACTCTCTCAGAGATCACATGACCAGAAATACTGCAGCTCTAACTGTAACAGGAAGTAAGTTATAAAAGGTGGAGCTCTGTCAATGCATTGGCTGGCTGATGTAACCTAGCAGGTATGTGTGCCCATGGTTTGTGTGCGTGTGTGTGAGCACAGTGAATCATACAAGGCAATACAACACTTTTTTCAGTTCAATTGTTTTCAGAAGTTAACACTTTTTTCAGTTATTTTCTATTTAAGTTTTTTGACCGTATTTCTGATATTGAAGTTTAAAATTTAAATTTTCACCTTCTTATATATTGTAAAGTAGCTTGGGGGTAGCTAGTCGACCGACACCCAACCTGCACCTGCCTGTTTCTAACCAGCACCCAACCCCAACCAAACAGGCACTTCAATTTGTAGGCCCACACCCGACCCGCATGATGTCATGAAAGGGGGTGGTGCGGGGCAGGGACATGTCTATAAATAGTGGCTGCTGGAAACAGAAGCTGGCACAGTAAGGTCACAAACATTGTGCAGAAGTCGACCAGACCTGTGGTCCCATGGGTATTGGGTTGACCTGCACATCATTACTTCGGGGGGGGGGGGGGTAAACTGTTCTTAATTGATACATTTACTTGATCCAGTTCTTATCTTTGTCCCTGCTGAGCAGCTACATCAACGAATTTATCAAATTGTAACAGTTTTGAATCTGCAACCGGAACACTGTGCTGCCAGACTAATATATCAAAATGCAGGAACAGTAAACTTTAAACTTCAATTCTGGAAAAACAGTAAGAAATTAAAAGAAAAAGAATGGAAAGCAATTGAAAAAGTCTTTATTTCTGGTGAACAATCTGAAAACAACTAAAATGAAAAAGAGTTTGTAAGGTAAGCAACCAATTCAAGCAGTGATTGTGTCACATCATCCTAAAACACTTTGGTTGTTTTGTTCTTTCAATATTATCTACAGCAAACTTTCTAATCATGCCAGCAAATCTGGATAGTATTACATTTATTTGTAACAGAGCCATACCACAAAGCTTTGACACCCAATGCAAGGGTGGCAGCCTGTACATGATACTACCACAACATTGTCTATCAGAGTTAATTGAACAGACCAAAAAAAGGGAGAGGAGATAAAATGACCTGTTATTGATATCCATAGCATTCAATCACATCAATTCAATTCATAGCATTCCAAACTTTAATAAAATGCAATAATGTTTTCTACAAATGTAGAAAGCATTAGGAAATGCATTTTCCAAAATAATTGAACCTCAGAAAGGAGCCTCTGCTCTTTACACCTTGACTTGCTGATAATGTCTTTCCCCCTTCTAATACAGTGCTATTACAGTTGCCACAAAGGAATGTGCGAGATGACTCTGGTGGGTCTTGGTGCAGTGTGCAGTTGCAACCACTTCCCCATGTAGTTATGCCACTGGTCCAATTTTTCATTTTTACAAATGAAAAAAAGAAAGGGTTAAGGGCTTGAATCAGAGATATAAGAGTGAAAGAAAGAAGCAGTAATATAAAGAGTATGGGACAGGTGAGAGAAGGGAAGAAGATTGTGGGAAGAAGGGAAGATGCAAAAAAAAGGTAAGGCAAAGGAATACATATGCATGAGGTCAAATAGAAGGAGAGAGGGGTGGAATGAATTAGAAATATACTCTATGTATATCACTGTAACTACACAGAATCAACACCACTGTGAATTTCAGATGTCACCTCTCTGAAGAGTTGCAGTGTGCCATTGTGATTGGATTGTTGGAAGAGTCTATTTGCCGAGAACTCCCCTACAACAGTCAGTTGAACTGAAGAAGCTGCTCGGATGAGCAGTGAAACGTCTTTATTAAAATATCTCAGCAAGTCCAGTTGCTTTGAGTTACTTTTGATATATATACCATGACCTGGATTAATGTGAATCTTCATAGTTATACTCTATGTATAGTAAAAATCTGGAATGCATTATTGTTTTCCTGATAACAGACCTTTCTGTAATGTGTCTACTAAAACATATTAATACATACAAACCAAATAAGTTTGTTTAGCTACCAATATGAATTTATGCTAGTTTTATTACTGCAGAGAAAAAAAAAAAAAAAAA
>CM044435.1:76681361-76721970 GCA_024363595.1 Xenopus borealis | reverse complement strand
AAAAAAAAAAAAAAAAAAAAATGAATAATTATTTACTTAAATTAGACTCTACAGGAGATAGACATTAGAACGCTAGATAAGAGATATAGATGTGTTAAACTAAACAAGCCGTGCTATCCTAAACAAATACATATTATTAAAGTTGTAAGGTGTGTGTTTAATTGGATAGTTGTATGGGATTGCATGGAAAATTAAAGCAATCAAAACATGTTTGAAGAAAATTAAGCAGGCTATAATGTATGAGCAAAGATAAATATCAGCCAATAGAAAGCAGTAAACTGGCATGTGAATGGGGGCTTATGTGTTACTAGCACCTTTGTTTAAAATTGCAGAGAAAAATGATTGACAATACTAAGACAAGGGAATGTGTTCTGGTCTTTTTCTTGATTGTCTCCTGCACATTTTACCCATATTAGGTGCTTTGATTAAATTGGCCCCAGCCTTTACCATAATGTAAATTCCACAGTTAAATAAAATGCAACTGATAAAATCTAAAGTGTGCCCAAATTAATAAATTACCATAAAAATGCCAAAAAAATGTTTGCTTGAATTATCAAGCGATGATCTCAGATGTAGCAGGATATTCTTATCACAATACATATACAAAACAATATTGCTTTCAATAGACATCAGTATTATGCCTCTTTACTTAGAAATGTAGTAATATTGAGAAGGATGGATTTAAGTTTCCATAAGAGTCCTGTGAGCAAATTTATACCCTACCTATTTATGCCCTTTCTGCCCTTCCACTTTTCACAGGCTCTTTGCTACGGAAAGAAAGGAAGAGAGAAGCCCAGGCTTTTAAGGACTGCTTACAATATCTAAATACTAAAACAAGTTGAGAATCAGGAAGAAGTATAAATCACTATAAATGCAATTTTGTATATGCTGCTAAGCAGATGATGATGTATCAGTGCATCATTTTATGGAATAGCAAGCCAATTAATAGAGAATGAAAATGGGGAAGAATGTGTAGAAGTTTACAGCTTTTATCTCTTAAACAAACAGAAAATTCCTTTGGAGTGCTGCAGGAATTAAACAATGATCCACATGGGGAGGATTTAAGCTGTTGCTATGGGGATTTTGAAGCTGTTCTAGGCAAGCTCTGTTTGGGTTGGGGGGTTTAATTCAAGAGGGCAAGTGGTCTTTGTCTATATCATTTGCATTTGGTGAGATACTCTTTATGTCAGACTTTCCCCCTACAGAGCTCACAATTGTAGAAACTAAAGTAAAAATAAATGGTGTATCATATTATGCTGTTAAATGCACTGAGAGTAGTGGCTGTCCTTGGATGCTCGCAGCGGGAGAATTAGTGTAATTTGGAATCTCATTCCTTGTTATTTAACTTAATAGCAAGGATCTAAATAAAGCTGGTATGTGACCAGTGTCTAACAAGGAGTTATTACCACAAAGCCTTGTTTACACAAGTACTTTAATGATTGTTGGTTGTTACAGGCTGTGTTTTATCTAGGTCCTTTCCTTTGTTTCATCTCATAGACAAGGGCTAGTTCCCACTGGCTACTTTGTAGTTGCAAATTTGTTGAAACCCCAAGAAAGTTGTTGTAGTACATGCAACTCAACTTTCACACAGCTAAATGTATTTCTGTCTGTAGCAAAATGATACCTGCTAACTGGCAAGAATAAATGATCCCTCTAAAGCTATGTTTTCTATAGTTAAACTAATTTGTATGTATGCGTGTGGTCTCACACATTGTGAAAACAAGTAAAGAAGGACTAAGCCTAACCAGTTATGACTAAACTGCAGAGCAAAAGTGTCCCCAGAAGGCAGTAAAAGCCATTAGTTTTTGGTGATTGATGAGACTTGTAGTTTAGCAATAGCTGGTTTGGCACAAGTTAGCCAAATCTGAATTCACCAAAACTCATCTCATTTAGCAAAATTATATATACAGTGATATATATATATATATATATATATATATATGTATATATATATATATATGTGTTCATGCAGAAGCACTGAGGTGAATATGCTTTATTAATGATAAATAATAATGATCATTTTAAATACATTCCTAGCTCCTAACTTTTTCCTGGTTTGCAATGTAATTTCAGTTTCATCCCTGTCGCTGTTCTTAGCCTTGCACTGGCCCAGAAGTGAAGCAGTGTTTTTCTGTGAGGTGAATTCTTCCAGCAGCACTGTAGTTAAATATAGGAGGCACACTCAATTAATCCCAAGTGACCCAGGATATCCAGATATTTCCAAAGGATCTGGCATTACTCAAACCAGTCCCTGTCTGGCAGCCATCCGTATAAAGCCCCATGGCAACCTAATGTTAATAAATAAATAAATAAAACATAAAAAAACACATGGCTGGTTTTGCTGGCATCCAGTGATGGTCTAGCAAGCTAGCAAGTTAAACTGTTTGAAGCACCCTAGTCAAACTTTTATTTAGAGAGAGAGAGTTATTTTTTTAACAGAGGACATCCCCTCTAACCCCCCTCACGGAGTCACATTCATTGCTCCAGCATCCTGCAGATATCTTGATTTTTCACTGCAGAAGGAGGAGTTTCCTCTGTTATTGTTTTATGGGCAGCCGGGTTCCACCCAACTACTTTCCTATTGGAGAGGGAATAGTGGATTTGTCTGTGTGTTACTCTGTGTGTGTGAGAGAGAGTGTGGGGCTGCACATCACTGGGAGATCAGAGCATCACTGTGGTGCAAGGGAATCCCACACAGCAAGAAGGCAACAGCCTCACCCAGCAGCACCAGCATCGCAAGTGTGGGACTATCTCTCTAAATACTTTAGCCAGAGGCACCAAAGGCTCCCAGACAACCTCATTTTTCAGACATTTCAGAATCTTGATCAGCCAGATCAGACATGGCCAAGCTGAACCTGTTGCTGGGCATCCTGTGGGCTTTGGGTAAGTGCGTACCTCTTTTCTTGCTTTCATTCAAACTTACACTTCCCCTGCACTTGCCTGACTGTTAAGTCACACTTTGATGCGATTATGTCATCACAGTGCTTGTTATTGGATGCACTTTTCTGCCTTATGTGGTGTTAGTGTTGTGCTGACCAGTATATTTTACCACTTGTCTCCTATGTTAGTTTAAAACGCACACTAATCTATAGTTATCTGAGCCATGTCTGCCATATCTGAACCTTATCTGAGTATGAGTGAGGTACTGTTTATATAGAAAAAGGACCAGAAACATTTCCTGGGAAGTTATCCACTAAAAATCACATGCATTACAAAAGTAAAAACATATACAGGGTATGATGTGCATATTGTATAATAATATGGATATCAGCATCATATGATGGAATATTGCCAGGTTATCAACTGTACAACCGGCAGGTGCACTTACATAGGTGGGTATCTGTCATACTGACATACTTTCCTCACAGTTTTCCTAACCTATTTAACTTTTACTGTATGGAACAGATGAAGGCTTATTGCATGTAAAGAGCAAAAAGGAATGCAGCTTGTAGCCCTAAGGACAATAGAGTGACCCAGAGAGGAACCTGTAACTGGGCATCCACTAAACGTCCTGCTATGTACAAAGACAAACCTTTTTATAAGAGACAATAAAGGTCAGCCATTTAACTTAAAGTGAAACCACTGGTGTAAATAAACACCTAGTATGTGTAACATACAATGAGCTGCTAGGAGAGGGATTAATTATATAATTTAAAGGGATTCTGTCATGGGAAAACATTTTTTTTCAAAATGCATTAGTTAATAGTGCTGCTCCAGCAGAATTCTGCACTGAAATCCGTTTCTCAAAAGAGCAAACAGATTTTTTTATATTTCATTTTGAAATCGGACATGGGGCTAGACAAATTGTCAATTTCCCAGCTGCCCCAAGTCATGTGACTTGTGCTCTGATAAACTTTACACCCAGCACTGTAAAATATACTGACACTTTATGAATGCATTTTATTAAGATTAAAACATATAATAATAACAATTATAATCATGTCACATCTAAAATCATGGATGTAATGTAAGTGGAATTGGACTGACTGCCTATATGGACTAATTGGATTGGACTGCATGGTCTTGAAACTAAAAATTGCATTCCATGGCACGGATGTATGATTATATTCTGATTTTGACTCTCTGTATGGCTCAGAAGACATTCAATATGAACTTGTACAGTTCCGTGCAGGCAGTTGATCCAACCTCAGTGACATTGAAAAGCCAGAGTCTCTTTAATGCATTGTTTGTTAACAAGTGTAAATGCATGGAGCTTACACAGTTTATAACACAAGTAGCCATCAGCCTTGCTGCATTTGTTTAGAAACTGCTTTTGTTTAATGAGCCCTAAAGCTTAAAGATGTTGGCCCCTGGTTGATCATGGCAACTATAGAATGATTATCCTGCAAGGTATTTATATAAATATATATATAGTTATTTAATTAATAATTAAAGGACATTCCAGTTCATATCCCAGTCAGTCATTCATTCAATCTAGTACCAGTAAGGTCAGTGACCCTAGCTGGCAGATAATTTATATTTCAAATTAGACAGCTAAAGATGTTCCATAACTGTAAAAAAAACAAATACAGAAGGCTAAGAACAAATGTGTCTGCATATTGATTTTACTGCAATACCAAATGGTGTTTTGAACTAGGGGAAAATATAAAGTTTTTGGTATTACTGCTGTTACTATGGTATATTTCCAAATATCTGAATATCTATTTGCAAAACAGAGTGTATTCAGTAGGATGCATATTGAAATAACAATTTGCTTGCTTTGGGATGTGGCAAAGTTGGGCTTTTGTTTCTTAAATGAAGAGGTTGAAGAGTAGTGACACAGGGTACTCTTTTCACCATTCTGTAGCCTGAATTAACCAGTTACAATAAAACTGTTAATGGATTCAGTTCTCAGAGATTTCCCGCATGCCTACCCACTGACTTATTAGTAGCTGTAGACTATATTTATTCGTAATTTCATAGGACTCTGATATGACTCAGAATAGTCAGGTGCATTCTGTGACAAAGTGATTTTTCTTCTAAATACAGTGCCAACAAATGAAATATTAGTAGAGTTTACAATCTACTTTCTTGCAACAGGTTCCCAGGCACAGGCACTGAAGAAAAATTTATCAGAAGCCAGTTAACATTTTTGATCAGTTTGATCAGTCTTTCCTTTGCTACTTTACTTTCCAACTTGCTATCAAGCATGGACAATTTTGATACTGGGGCCCAGCGCAGAAAGATTTTCAGAAAGTTTAATAGCACAGTATAAATGTAGTGACATAGTGACTGCGCAGAAGCACGTATACTAGTGGAGTATAGCAACAGTTTATATCAGGGTTGCCCTACCAAAAACCTTCTGTTGTTAAAGTTGAGCACATACAGTACTAACAGCCTAAGGCTAAAGAGATATAGTGCAGCACAGTTGAAGGGTCATAAGCTTGACAGGTGTAATAATTTATTTAAATAATGTGTTCTTTTGTGACCCTACCACCACAAAAGAAAACCCAGTGGCTCACGAATGCATGGGAGTACAGAAAAGGTGGGAATCATTTTGTTTACATATTATAAATGTCCATATGCTGAACGTGTTAATCCTATCACACAAATCCAGCCTCAGAAGTGCAGTTGCATCTTGGCTCTGCTGAATAAGTAGCTGTACAGATGGTAACATTTGTGCCCCTGACTTGTGATTCAGTTTGCTTGATATCATGTATATAAAAAAGCAGCAAAGAGAAAAGGACCTGTTCAATTATCATTGAGTTCTGACATTTTTTCCCTGATATCTGTAAAAGTAGCAGTTAAATGAAACACAAGACATCGGTTTCTGGCCAAATACTGGTTGATGACAGGCCTTTCATCCCTTGCTACATAAAGCAGAAGTCCACCTGTTAAACCCTTGAGCTACAACAATAAATCTTAACCCTCCCATTTACTAATCCACAGAGAATTCAGTTGGTTCACAAAGACCTTCACCGTTTTTCATTAGATCATTCATATGAAACTAATTCAAAATAAACTCTGAATTCATTTTTGAATAGAATATGTTTTTATTGAAGGCAAACAAAATGTGCAATATGAGGTATCCCTTTTATATATTTACAGTGTATTCCTGATTTTTTCTTCTATGCTTATGTGGACTACACATATTCTTGTAGAAGGCGTCCCATGCCATTAATGTATTAGGGCTCTTATTATATAGTGAATAAAGTACCCCCTATTGTAAAAAGGATATTATAAGTTACCGAGGAGTTCCATGACCATATAAAAACACGAGGCCGAAGTGTTTCTATACAAGTCATGGAACTCCGAGGTAACTTCTAATATCCTCATATTTTGCAACTGGGGGGACTTTATTTATTATAATACACAAGTTTCACGGAGTCATGTGACAGAAATGACATCAGAACTCACCGTTTATAACTGATGACATCAGATCTCACCGTTTATAAGGATATAATTTACAAGATATTCACAGCTTTTGTGTATTATATTATTATATTGTGCCCTTTTCAAGCAGATATTAACTTCTGAGGTTTCTAGCTGTTTAGCAGTATAGTGGAAAGCACAAGAGAATTGCTTAACATTCTTAGTAAGATACTGTAGCAACATAGTACATAGTAACATAGTAAGTTAGGCTGAAAAAAGACACACGTCCTTCAAGTTCAACCTTTTTTTTTTTTTTTTTTTAAACTGCCTAACTGCTAGTTGATCCAGAGAAAACCCCAATCTGAAGCCTCTCCAATTTGCCTCAGAGGGGGGGGAAATTCCTTCCTGACTCTAAAATGGCATCGGACTAGTCCCTGGATCAACTTGTACTATGAGCTATCTTCCAAAACCCTGTATTCCCTCACTTGCTAAAAAGCCATCCAACCCCTTCTTAAAGCTATCCAATGTATCAGCCTGTACAACCGATTCAGGGAGAGAATTCCACATATTCACTGCTCTCACTCTAAAAAAACCCTTCGAAATATATAGGCGGAACCTCTTTTCTTCTAATCGGAATGGGTGACCTCATGTCAGCTGGAAAGACCTACTGGTGAATAAAGCATTAGAGAGATTATTATATGACCCCCTTATATATTTATACATAGTTATCATATCACCCTTTAAGCGCCTCTTCTCCAGCATGAAAATCCCCAATTTGGCCAGTCTTTCCTCATAGCTAAGATTTTCAATACCTTTTACCAGCTTAGTTGCCCTTCTCTGTACCCCCTCTAATACAATAATGTCCTGTTTGAGTGATGGAGACCAAAACTATACTGCATATTTTAGATCTTCTTTACATCTGTATTAAGCCACATCGGATGATTCTTTGAGCTTCTACATTGAGAACAATTGAGAACAGTAATGATTTAATATCATTTTAAATGACAACCATTTCTGTTCTGTGGTTTTAGCTGAAAACATAATGCCCCAATCAATACACCGAAGGGCAGCAATCAAGGCACTAATATTAGCTTTTCCAAAATTCATGGTTTTTGTTGCCCCAGTATATATTTGTTTTTTACACCAGATATTAAATGATATAACATTATGGTCACTATTACCCAGCGGTTCAATGAATTGCACATTTGCTATAAGTTCTGGGTCATTTGAGATCACTAGATCCAGAATAGCATTATTTCTGGTAGGCTCCTCAACAACCTGTCATAGAAGGATCCAAGGCACTCAGGATTCAGCAAGCAAGGAGAACCTTGCACGTTTATTGCGGAAGTGAGCAACGTTTCGGGATCAACGTTGCTCACTTCCGCAATAAACGTGCAAGGCTCTCATTTCTTGCTGAATCCTGAGTGCCTTGGATCCTGCTATGTCTATGATATATTGAGGTAGCCGTGCCTCTACCAAAGAGCACCAGGTATCGTGATTTCCATTCAGGGTGTGCGAGTGCCTACTCTCATTAAGTCCTCAACAACCTGTGCCATAAAATTGTCATGCAACAAGTTTATAAACTTATTCCCATTAATTGATCTGGCAGTACTGTTGCTATGGTCAATATCTGAGTAATTAAAATCCCCCATTATCATTACTTTACCCAAACTAGTAGCCTTTTCTATTTGCATCAGGAGCTTAGCCTCCTACTCCTCACTTACATTAGGGGGTCTATAGCATACCCCTACAATTTGTTGGACTCTTTACAATTGGTGAAGAATTCCACCCACAAGCCTTCTGCCCCCTCATTCTCTAACATAACCTCCTCCTTTATATAAGCTTTTAAATCCTGATTAACAAACAGACATACCCCTCCTCCTTTTCTATTGCCTCTGTCCCTCCGAAACAAAGTATAGCCGCTGATATTAACAGCCCAGTCATGTGACTCATTCAGCCATGTTTCAGCCACACCAATCACATAATTTTTTCCCTCCAGCACCAGCACCTCCAGCTCTCCCATTTTACCAGTCAGACTCCTTGCATTTGCAAACATACATTTAATACTGGTCTAAGCCTTAAATAAATACCAGAAAACATGGAGTGCCTTTCCCATGTAACCAGTCAGTTTAAAGGAGTGAAAAGCAAGAATATAATACTGCATTATATTTTTTAACATATACAGGAATGGAATCCGTTATCTGGAAACCCATATCAAAAAAGCACACAGAAAGGCCATCTCGCAAAACTCCAATATAATCAAATAATCCAAATATTTAAACATGATTTCTTTTTTCTCTGTAACAATAAAAAAGTACCTTGTACTTGATCCAAATTAAGATATAATTATTCCTTATTGAAAAAAACTGTTTATTTAAAGGACCAGTAATAAAAAATTTCTAAAATAAAAACTTGTTTGTGCTGAACAAAAATAACCACCAAGAGACATTAAGGGGCCGATTTACGAAATTCACATGAAATGATCGAAGTTTGATCGAATTCGATCAAATACAGATCGTACAAATTTTTTCATGAAATAGTAAATTAAAATCTGGCCTCTTCGATCATCGAATATCGAATAGATCGAATGATCGGATATTCAATAATTCGATCATTCGATGATCGTAGGAATCAGAATTTTAAATTTATTCTTCGCCAGATTGAACCTACCGAATTGTAATAGAAGCCTATGGGAAGTCCTACTCGAATAACATTCGTATGATCGGAACATTCGATCGTTCGAATCGTACGAATTTTTCAGACTCTCGAATTAAATTTCACGATTTTTTCATGAAATTGAACTTTATTAAGAAATAACTTACCAATACTGCACTTACACTCAATCCATCTTGCGGCTCTCGATTTCTCCTCCGTGCCTTCTGTAAGAGAAAGCCAGGGAGGAGAAATCAAGCGCCGGATGGCCTTTTCTGAAGAGGAGTGGAAGCACAGTATCGGTAAGTTATTTCTTAATAAAGACTTTGCAAATTTAACCCTTAATGCATCTTGGTGGGTGTTTTTCGTTCAGTACAAACAAATTTTGTTTTAAAAAAAATTTACTGGTCCTTTAATGTTTTCATGATTTTCTAAGGTATAAATATCTAAATTATGGAAAGATCCATCATCCAGAACACCCCAGGTCCCAAGCATTCCTAATGACAGGTCCCATGCCTGTAGAAGAAATGCTCTTAAAAAAGTAGTGTTTTGGGTTTGAATTAGTGAAAATTTCTAGTTTAAAAAGTTCTAGTCTCACCCATTTGTTTCTCTTCCTGCAGTCTCCTTTCCCAGGCTGTGCAGGGCAACCAGCAGCATTCAGTATATTGCACTGTAGGAAGGAACCAATCAGCAGCTAGGCTGATCTGATAGGGAACTAAAGCCTGTTTTTGCTTGCGTAAAAGCAGGGCTGTGATTGGCTATCCCTTCCTACTGCGCTTCTGCAGGATAGCCCACTTCTCATTTGAACTCAGACAGTGATTGTTCCATATTTATATGTATTCCAAGATGGAGTGCTGTACCATATTTATAGGGAGCTCCAAGAAGGGGCCATTTTTTAAGTTTAATATTAATTTGTATATTAAAGTAAAACCAGCACCATATATTATACATTATTGCCTACAAAATTATTTTAGGGGGTTTCACTAATCCTATTTGTCTCCTTTAAAAGACTGAATTAGGTTTCATAGACAAGCGTGGCTTCAGTTGTGAATACCCATTTACTTTAGCAGTAGGCTATTTGTGATGTACTAAGGGGTAAATTTATCAAAGAGTGAAGTTCCACCACTAGAGTGAAATTCCGCAGCTCTCAATTCATTTCTATGGGATTTTGAGAGGTGTATTTATCAATGGGTGAAGTGGAATTTCACCTTTTGATAAATACGCCTTCAAAAATCCCATAGAAATGAATAGAGAGATGCAGAATTTCCCTCTATTGGCGGAACTTAACTCTTAACTTCACTCTTTGATAAATATACCCCTGTGTCTTGGATCATTTAATATTTCAGACCATGGCTTTCCATGATTACTTATTTGAGGACTAAAAGCTAGAGCAGTGAATATGAGTGAGTGCTGCCAAACAGCCCAGTACATCAAAAAGAGACATTAGAGCTCATTGACTTACTGTAAGAAGCATAAACTCTTGGTGTAATTAGTCAGGCTCAGAATTCTGCACCGGATACCAGAAGTTCAAGATATTGCATGCAAGCTGATACAAATTTTTTACTGCAAGGTAAGTGGCACATGCTTGAGTTAATACTTTCACATTATGTGCAGTCCAGCTGATGCAAGGGTACCATGCGGATGGAGCACTTTACTTATTGCCTGCTCAAGGCAGGTGTTAGGTACAATGTTCCTTTTCACCAGGTGCTGTGCCTTGCTTATGCTCCAGAAGCCTGAACAAGCTTATTGTTTAATAAAAACATTAACTATTCTTGCAACATGGGTGTTGCATGTACTGGGTATAAGGCCTGTGATGGATATACAATATCTGGTGAAATCCTGGTTGTGTCATTTGTATTAGGAATGAATAGTTGGCTGTGCTGTCACAGGCAAAGGAGGAAGATAGGAAACATGATTTGACTTGCTTGAAGGGCTGGGCTTCCTGTCTATTGTATGAGCTTTTTAAAATAATGCTGCTTGCCATAAACAAAAGTTCAGCTAAAATCTTATGGGAATGTAGTTAGTGGTCATACTACAAAAACACTCTTTAGGCCCAATGGCTTATGGCTGGGTGTTTTGCCCACAGCTGTGCTGTTGCAGAGAACATCACTAGTGCAACCATAAAAGCTCTCACATATTCCTTACTGTAAAGTAGAATCTTTACTATAGTCTGTACAGGGGACTAACGTGGGGCACAAATTATGCTGGGATAATTGTCTGACACATCACTACAGTATTTAATTGTATTGTTACCCTTTATTTTTATATCACAGACAGCACTTTACAGGAATAAGTTACATATCACTGATATCAGTCCATGCTCCAGTGGATCTTACAATCTAAAGTGCCCGATACACACACAACGATCAATTTTATATTGAGTCAGTAAACTTGTATGCATGTTATTGTTGTGTGTGAAGGGAAATCCCATGTGTGCAAGCATTTAGAAATGTATGCACAATGAATTGTGTATATGTACTTCCTCAAAACAGCATTCAGCCAGAAGCAAAGTGTTTCATTATTGGTTATTGGCTTTCATATAAATAGTTTTAACCATATTGTTCTAATGTATGCTGTGAATAATTGATTATGATGTATATAAGGGACTGTACAGCTGTATATGCTTTAAGCTTTTATTACTGAAGAATAGGGTCAAGCTAAACATTCTCATCCTGTCTGCAATTCCTTCTCCATCTAGCAGGAAGTTCATGTTTCCAGTAGTCAGCTACATAGCAGTAGAGTTGTGGGTGCTTGATAGAGCCTTGAAGTGCTTGGATAGTGCTGATGGAACAATGGAGTGTTACTCTTACACTGGCAAAGCCTTTTTAAAGTGGCAGAACCTTCACAGGGACAGACCAACTCAAGATAATCATAGTAATAGAGTATCCACAATTAAAATGGAACCACCATCCAAATAGTCAATTAGGACCCACAGATAAGTAACATTAGAGTAAAATACAGTACTATATGATATAAAATTAAATGATTGTATATGTACTCCTTATAGAATATACTGTAAACACTTTGTGGCTAAAATAGACAAATACCGACTAGTGATGACAGAGCATGGGCTACATGCGACCCTCTTTCACCAGGTAGGGCTTTCGGTAAATGGAAATACATTAGTTGATGTTGTTAAACTACTCCTGCCAAAGGTGTAAAATAAAAGATGTCGGACGCCACGGGTTCTTTGCAAACAGGTAGAACAGGCATTATTCAATAAAAAGTGCCACAGGGTAGATAATATTCACAACTGAGGTGGATCAAAGCACATCCCAGGTACATTCCGAGATTAGCAGACACAGCATGAAAAGGCACCATAGGACGCATAGCGCAAAAGAGTTTAAAAGGATCACCTACAGAGTTTCAGTACCTCATGTGGACCAAATCCCAGAAAGCAGATGTGGAACAGGGATAGAACATAGCCTGATTCCCTTGTCAGTACTGTGGTCCCTGCACTACAGTAAAGTAGAGCCTGGGGGAGAGCTACTCCCTCTATTCTCCTTGGTGGCACTTGAGCTGCTCTTACTATATAGCCTCTCTGTCTCACTCTATCTATAGAGTGCTATTACAGGACCTATCTTATACACTGGCTTCACCTTGTTCATGGGGTCCCTGTACCCTGACTTCTCTAAAGGGAATGTCCATTTAGGGCCTAACACTTCTGCGGCTTTGTTGACTCAGGCTCAGTAGAGCAACTGCCCAGGTCGACTGCTGTAGGCCAAGGTAGAAGTGCCCCTCCCTGCAAAGCACTTTGTTACAACACTGCAGGAAGTGATCACAACTTAGAACCAATAAGAAGGGTATGCAAATGATACCAAAATTATACATGAATTTTAACCCATCATCAGGGAAAGGGAGGCTATAGGAGGGAAATTAATCCATAAGGGCCATTCTACTTATTGGTCCCTATAATACCATATTATACATCCTACAGTATGTATTTGGTTAGTATTGATTTGATTGCTTTGAATGTTGCTTTATATTATTATAAATAGAAATCATTGTTTCTCTGTATAAACATGATGGCTGTTATAATTAATATCCTGTCTTGTGATGCTTTAATTAGGTATGGAAGTGTCCTTATTCAATTTTCCATAACAGCACTAACAGCTGCTTTTACAGCATGCCAGTTGCATCTTAGAAACAGAGATATACATATAAACAGCCTTCATATTAGCACATTAGTTCATATTAGTATCAAATACATTTTGTAGGCATAGGCAAAATATATGCCCATTGCGTAATGCATTTTGGAAATCTGCTGTTGTATACATTGGCTGTTGATGCCAGTATCTAGTTGTGCTCAGATAAGCCAGATTTACAGGATCAACTATAGATACATTGTCCAGTCTGGCCTAGGCAGCAAAAGTTGTGTATCAAGCATATGCCTAATTTACTACATAATTTATGTAGAAGTTCTATATTTTATCAAATATATTTATCATGCTGCATCAGTCACAATGGCATTACTAACAGAAACAATTTGGATTTTATTGGACAAAATATTTTAACTGAACATAAAGCTGATGGCACACCAAGTAGCCAGCATATTTCTTGGCACAGAAACCCCTGTCATGGTCTCTGCTATTGACTTGACTAGTGACACCTATCACCACACAGTTACCTTTTGCAGATGAAAGGTAAGGTCTCTCCTTTAGTATGCAGTGCAATTTTGGCCCCCAGTCCTTAAGAAGGATATTAATTAATACACCATTCGGTACTTAGAGATCGTAGTTCAGTTTTAGCTAAGCCTCTATTAATGATTTTCTCAGATTCAATTTCATCTGGTATGGTACCTGTGGATTGGTGGAAAGCTGATACAATTCCAACATATAAAAAGGGATTATAATCTAAGTCTAGCAATTAAATGCCAGTAAATTTGACATCTGAAGGCTTGTAAAGGGATCATATTCAAAATTAGGTTCAGAAGAATGGCATTATGAGCAGTAATCAGCATATGAAGCATAAGTCATAGGTTAGTTATAAGTTGGACAGTGGGGTTGCAGTAGATGCGATCTGTTTGGGTTTTGTCAAAGTGTTTTCTATTCTTAGATCTGTTGGTTTTAGCAATGATGTTAGTACATGGATAAGAAAATAGCTACAGGATTGGGTACAGAGGGCAGTTGTTAAAGGGGATGTTCACCTTTTGGTCAATAGTCTTAATTTAACAGCTTCTGTCAGAAAAACATGTTTGTAATTCATCTGTATTATTTTAAATGTTTCCTATCAAAGATACACAGAAGCTGTGGCTCAGTGCTGCTAAAACTCTCTAAGCTCTCTCCTTTGGCATGGGATCAGCAAAACCACTCAATGTTACGCTAGCCATAGACATTAAGATTTTATTCCTTGTACAGACGTTCAGATATCAATCATTTGTTTCAATGCCCCGATCTAAAATGAACCATTCAGATTTAAATTTTAGCATTGAAGCAGGTCCACACTGGAATAAAAAACAGGCCCTGGCATACAATGTACACAGCGGCCCAAAAAGTCCCCACCAGCCGAGCCCAATAAATAGTGCCTGTCAATGGCATCTTACAGCAGCCCCTCTAGCATTTGCCATCAGATTGCCAGCCTGGGCCTGTAATAAAACAAAAAAAGAAAAATAACAAATCCGATGATGTTCTGTCCATTAATTGACAGACATCAATCAAACAGAAGTTATGTCCCAGAAATAGTAGAGACAGTAACCCATGGATATCATCAGACATGCAATACATACAGAGAAAGTATCATTACCCAACAAATATGTTCTAACCTAAAACTAAACAACAAGCCCACAGATGGTTCGATTTAGATAAGCAGATAGATGTAGATAGATTGCTATAGATCAGGGGTCCTCAACCTTTTTTATCCGTGAGCCACATTCAAAAATAAAAAGAGTTGGGGAGCAACACAGGCTTGCAAAAACTTCCTAGGGTGCCAAATAAGGGTTTTAATTGGTTATATGGTCCCATGTGGACTGGCAGACTACAGGAGGCTCTATTTGACAGTACATCTGGTTTTTATACAACCAAAACATAAGCACCTGTTTTGAAGCCACTGAGAGCAACATCCAAGGGGTTGATGAGCAACATGTTGCTCGTGAACTACTGGTTGGGGATCATTGGTATAGATGGTGGAACATATTAGCCAGTGCATGATATTGAAGTCTGAACTTTACAAATATCCCTTCCTTATACAAAATTCACATATTTGTGTAGCACAGACAGATCACAGGATAAAGCATCCAAACAGGTTAATAATAGCCCAACTGTCCTGTAATCTCTAACACTTATGCAACAGTCATGAACAGATTTCAAAATGTTCCTCTTATCAATCGTAACACCTCGTTTTATCACAGTTCATGGTCCTACAGAGTCTCCACAAACATGATCTGAGCTAGGACACTGAAAGATTTATATTCTTAGAGCCCTGGGAAAAGCACCTTAAATCAGAGTTCATGTGTTTTCCATACATGAGAAACAAAGCAACAGTGATCCCTCTGGGAAGATGTCCGAGTTCAGATAAGTCCTAGTAATCACATGGAAACAAAGAACAGTGTTTCAGTGACCCAATAACTAGGCATCAGCCTTTATTATTTACAGAATATTGTTTATAAAAAACAAATCAGGTGCTGTGGTGCAGAATTGAAAGGAAACCGAAAGCAGTTAACTGGAAAGAAATATCTCCTGGGTGGTAATAGATTGCTAATCTGTATCTTTTAACCTCCTTTGTATTTTTTTTACTCTGTGTTCACATTTTCCATATGCATACTGCATTAATTTACAAACAGAAGTAGGAAAAGTAAAACCACGGTGAGCGTTCTCTATTAGAATCCAAGGGTGAACTTTTACTTCACTCATTGACATTGATAAATACACCTTTCAAAATCCCATATAAATCAATGGAGAGCGCTGGAATTTCACTCTAGTGGGGGAACTTCACTCTTTGATAAATTTACCCCCATATATATTTATAAATGTGGCTATAGTGCCCTCTAAAGATGCGGTCATCCTTTATATAGTGAGAATGTGCTGGATCTTAGATATGCAAAGCTAAAAATCAATGCTGTCTCCCAGCCAAGGTGAGACAAGAGTCCATTTGGCCATAGAAAACCGTCTTCAAAAAGTGTTACCTGCCTCAATCAAGCCTTTAATAGGTAGATTAAGGAGCAAATAGATTAGTGACTAAAGTTTAGTGATCTGTTTGTTGATGCGGTCCCACAATCCAACCGCCCGTTCTCCTGCATTATGATCCAATTGTTGGGCCCTAAGGCCCACGATCAGATCAGTCCGATATCGCCCACCTCAAGGTGGACATATCAGGGAGAGATCCGCTAATTTGGAATGTATGTCCACCATTACTCTACCAGGCAACTGCTATCTTGTGTTAGGCAGATGTTATCTGGTTACCTTCCCATTGTTCTGTTGTTAGACTGCTGGGGGGGAAGGGAGGGGGTGATATCACTCCAACTTGCAGTACAGCAGAAAAGAGTGATTGAAGTTTAGCAGAGCACAAGTCACATGACTTGGGACAGCTGGGAAATTGACAATATGTCTAGCCCCATGTCAGATTTCAAAATTAAATATAAAAAAATATGTTTGATCTTTGGAGAAATTTACTTCAGTGCAGAATTCTGCTGGAGCAGCACTATTAACTGATGCATTTTGAAAAAACAAAAATTCCCATGGCAGTATCCCTTTAATGTAATTGTATCAGTGGGAAAAGACGTATATTTCAGCTAATACAATTCAGGAGCATGGCTCGAGGTGGACCACACCACATTTACCATCATTAGCAGTTGTCATGGGCCCTTAACACCTGCCTGGTCATGCCCACAATCCAAACCCAGACCCTTTTGTGAGTAGCACTACCCTTTTCTTGGCAGTCTAGACCCCTGCATCTATGAGGTAGCTGTCATCTCACATGTGTCTGGAAGGTTTTAATGAATTGATAAGAATAATTTCATATTAAAGAATATTCATGTATTATTTGGCTTCAATGCATTTGAACAGCTTGTAGCAGTCATGGGGAGGCTCAGCTTAAAGGCCAATTAGGGCAAGATTAAGGGAGAACAGTAATCTACAATTTAGAACTGAAAACGCCAGTGCTAAGGTAACCCTTAAAGGAATAGGAAAGAAGGAAAGCTACAGAGGCATTTTTATTGCCAATAGATTAGCTGCAATAGTGCAAGCTAGAATGCTATATTTATTTTGTACAATGTTTTACCATACCTGAGTAAAAAGCTCTAGAAGCTCTCTGTTTGTTTAGGATATCAGCTGCAGTATTAGCTTGGTGTGACATCACTTCCTGTCTGAGTCTTTCCCTGCTTATCTGGGCTTTGGCCAATCTAAAGGTGGCCATAGACGCACAGATAACATCGTACGAAACTAATTTTCGTACGATATTCGGTGCGTGTATGGTGGGAAATGAGCCGACCGACATTGTCAGAAGATTAAGATATCGGTCGGCTGGTTGATCGGGCTGGACAGAAAATTTTGATCGGATGCCTTTGAAAGCTCCCTGAACATCGCTCATTGTCAGTGCTGAATCTTCAGATACAAGTAGAATTCTATTGTTTCTACCTGTATATCTGACGATTCAGCTCTACACGTGTGTGTTGAAACGAACGATCTTTCTTGGAAAGATCTTTTCCGAGAAAGATCGTAATTGTTACGTCTATGGCCAGCTTAACTCAGGGCAGGAGGTGGGCCGTGATGTAACGGGGGCGATTTGTGACATCATGGGGTTATGACGTGGCGATTGGCCAATTGCTGCGTCATTCATAGGCAATTCTGTCCAGTTTTCCTAATATGGACCCAGAGAGCCCTTAAAAAAAGCTTGTTGTCCCGGACAAAACAGGACAGGTTGCAACCCAGCCTGCACCTCAGGTGGGAGAAACACTTCCCCCTCCCCAATAGTTGCCCTTTAATGAATATAATTATTTTAATCATTCATTTGGTAAACATTTAATTATATTCTGATTATGTGCAGCTGTTAAGATAAGATAGCTAGTCGTGCTCAACAAGATTAAGTAGTGACCCAAATCAACTATGTTCTTTCGTGCTGAGCATTGCTTTAGTAACAAACAATCTGTACAAAAAACTTTTGTTTTTCCAAGCAGAGCTTTGAATGCTCACCACTGTGGAGAACAATTGGTTAATCTAACTGCTAAAGGAGACTAGCACAGGCTATCATTTCTGTTTTGGATAATCCCCAGTACCTTTTAAACGTGAACACTTTTGGAAATATAGAATGGAAAAATTTAGCTACTTTTATCTCTGACTAATGGTGAGAATAATAATAACAAAAAAACATGCTCTTGCTATCACACAGAAAAAAATCTGGTGCACAGCCCAGCAGAGATATGTCCAGTATGACAAATGAGATGTTTCTGAAAAATACATTTTTATTGCACTGGATATTATGATGTCATGTTGGAGTTCTACCCGTGTGAAAGGAGTCTGATTGTATCAAAGCAAAACCCTGATTTCCTGCTATGACCTCCCACTAGTTCTACACTGTTTATCTCTCTGTACATGAAGAAATTAACAGAAAACTTTTTGCATAGCTTTCAGTTCTTTCTTTTTAGTAGGACAGTCCGCACCTAGAATTGGACTGAGGGGTCAGAGAGACCTCTGGTGTTGCCACATTAGGGGCCCACACCCATGGACCCCAGCTGCAGAACACCCCCCCAGAGTACCTTCAGATTATTTCATGCAGCCACAATCATCATGGTGGGAGCTCAGGGAGTTGGTCTGGGCTGGCAGGTCCCATCACATTTTTTCCTGGTATCTTGTCGGACTAGTCCAACCCAGTCAACACCCCAAAAAGTATGGGGGTTATTTACAAGTTGGTGTGGTTACCTTGGATGTTACCTTGTGGACCAATAATCACTGCAAGACTTAGAACAGGCCCTGCCCAAAAGAGCTTACAGTCTAAAGGAGAAGGGGTTAAGACACATCATCATTGGGGGTAGCATTTCAGACATGATATTCTTTAAAAATAGAGGTTCTAAGGTTCCAAACCATGTACAGTTTGCATGGGCACCTGGAAAAGTTGTCTTTACAGTGATAAATATTCCAATGAAAATATTGCTGATAATGCTCATTAAATAAAAAAAAACTAAATATAAAGTATATACATTATAATATAATTCCCTTATGGTATACCCACAGTTTGCCATTCCATTGTATACCATTTGCTTGGAATTGTGGTATGTTTGAATAGTATATACAACACAAAGACAGCCAAATGCTATAAGCAACCCTGAAGACTATCACCAAAAATACAAAGCTGGAATATTTCATGAAAAAAACTGCTGGGCAAAGGCTTCTCAAGTTCTCACTAAATGGTATCACTCCATGGATCACAGAATTGCTGATTTATAGTATACAGATGTTATCAGTTGGTGCATGCTCTCAACAGGAGGAGATTGGACACGAAAATAGAGCTTTGTATCTCTTTCTCCTGTGTTGTCCTGCTTTCCTAGACACTGGGAAAGTTCCAACCTATTGAATGTTGGTTGAGTTGAGAACGGCTGCAACTTAAACATTTCCATTATAACAATAAAATGTATTTATTGCAATAGGCAGATGTCACAGCATTAGAGTACAGTGATAACAGCAAACTGGAAGTGTTTGAATGAGTCATTGAATAGTTTTGATATCATTTCATTAAGTACAGGAAATTATCTAAATCGTTTATGAGTTTTGCTTGTCCAGAGTGAATGTGCAGAATTTCCGATAGTGGGTTTGACAAAAATGCCATCAAAAAATGTTCTTGTTCCCTGAACAAAATACAACACTAAGGGGGTTATTAATTAAGGTTCAAGTTGTGTTTTCAAAGAAAATTTGAGTTTTCAAGGGGTTTTTGGTCAAAACAAAAATTTTTGGGTTTAAAAAAAAAAATTGTGTGTTTTTTTTAAAACTTATGATTTATTATACCTCTGACCCTGGAAATAGCTAGAATCCAGAAATGTACTAAAACCTGTTGTGGTCATGTAGGAGTCAATGGCAGAGGTCGTTGAACCATTTAAAGATGTTTTTACCCAAGGAGTTTTTTTTGGATTAACAACTCGAACTTGCACAATCAAGTTTTCTCCATTTCAATTTCATAACAGTTCAGTGCAAAAATTTAAACTGGGTAAATAGATAGGTTGTGCAAAATAATAAAATGTTTCTAATATAGTTAAAGGACAAAAAATTACGTTTTGCCTAATAAATGAAAACACAGTTATAGGCAACTTTCCAAAATTAATGTATTAAAAATTGTTGGTGCTTTAAAAGTTATTTGTAAATGTAATTGTTATTGAAAGCAGCATTTGCTGCAAAAGCCAGTCTCCTCCAGCAAGACTGTTAATCGGTTGGCTTATGTTACATTGTTTCAAAAGCCAGAGCCACCAGACCCCTTTGTCAGTGCACAACTTCACCTGGCATAAGGGTGCGAAGTTGAGCTAGAGTCTGTCGACTTTGCTAGCAAAGTTATGCCAGGGACCGTTAGTAAATCGGCAACGTTACGAAATGACGTCACGCACGCGAATTTGCGCCAGCGTTAGCCGCTTCTCGCTTTAGTGAATTTCCCCCTTAGCTCTTTTTAAAATGTAATAAGTTTGGAAAATGGGTAAGAAACAGTATTCGCTTTCACCACTTCATATATCTATATATAGCATACCATATGAACCTGTACCAGAGAAAGCAATTGTGGGACCATGCAGGGGACATGGTGTTAGATGCATGCAGAGCATTGTTCCTATTTTCCTTTTTATGTATTTATGATACATTTAACACAATTTATGGAACTATACATTCTGTTTGTCCTGTGAACTGCATCTGTACTGTCATGTGGGCTGGGTTTTGCTTCATATCCGGCCTTTCTGTGATTGTTGCCATTTTTAGAGATGTGGAAACTGTTCCTGAAGACATTTGGACACTAGCTATTCTCATGTTCCTGCTCACCTCTTGCCCTCTTTCTTTAAAAAAAAAAAAAAAAAAAAAAAAAAAAAAAAAAAAAAAAAAAGATTATTTTTACAACACATCCAGGAAATGAATCCATTGACTCCCCTCCCTTTGGCAGACTCCCTTCAATTGTATAAAGAGCCAGTCATGCACAAAATAGGATTCAGGAGTTGACTACTGTGAACAAACAAATGCTTTTGTCTACAATTGCCACCCTGAACCCATTGTGTCAGTACAGCAAAGGGGACCTTATATGTCACAATCTCTCTCCTTGCAAAATTATTGCATTTTACAATTGCATTTATAAAAACATCCATGAAAATCCACTTGGCCTTTATACAATGATTCCAATGTTTATGTCTACATTATATTCTCTCTGTTTTCCAACATATAGTTAGTAGTGCCAGAAGACAGGCAGCAGCCCCAATGCTGCCCCCCTCCCGCTCCCTGGTAACTGGCCACTCCGTGCCTAGGGTTGCAACCTTTTCTGGAGAAAAATACCGGCCTTCCTATATATTTGTTTTTTGCCCCTTTTAATAACATTGGGATCAGCCATCATTTTTACCAGCCAGGCCAGTAAAATACCGGCCAGGTGGCAAACCTATCCATGGCGCCTGAGGAAGATTCTCACCTTGCCTCATGGTCGGAGTGGCCCTGACTCTAGATATGCCGTCCCAGAGCAAGCTGTGGTTTTTGAGTTATTTAGCTTTTTATTCAGCGGTTTTTTTTTCATTTTGCAATTTCAGAAATTTGGTGCCAGGGTCCAAATTACCCTAGCAACAATGCATTAATTTGAATAAGAGACTGGAATATGAATAGGAGAGGCCTGAATAGAAAGATGAATATTAAAAGTTGCAATAACAATATATTTGTAGCCTTACAAAGCATTTGTTTTTAGATGGGGCCAGTGACCCCCATTTGAAAGCTGAAAAGAGTCAAGAAGAAGGTGAATAATTAAAAACTATTAAAAAAGACTAATCGAAAAGTTGCTTTGAAACAGCCGTTCTATAACATACTAAAAATAAACGAAAAGGTGAACCACCCATTTAAGGTCTCAGTCATTGCTAAGGTGCGGATCCAAGCATTTCACTTTCACCTTGGCTCGCAATGTGAATTTGTGAGTTTAGTTCTGTTGGAATAAGTTGGTTTAATGATCCACATCCCTTAACCTAGAAATAACACCATCCTTGAAGTGGACCTGTCACCTAGACTCAAAAATCTGTATAATAAAAGTCCTTTTCAAATTAAACATGAATTCTATTTTCAAATTTTTATTAAAGCATTCATAGCCGTTTTAAGCTTATTTAAAAATCTCAGCTATCAATCAAATATTTTCTGCCACTCCTTTATGCCTTAGGCATAGAGGCGGGGCAGATTATTACTTTCACTTTCCATTCAGCACTTCCTAGATGTCACTGCTTTCCACACATTCCCCCAGTTCTCTTAACCATTTAATTGTGTAGCCAGGACATGGGGATAGACATCGGGTCCCCCATTTTGGTGCACAAACAAGATTCTGAGATGATGCAAGGCTTGTCTTAATAACAGTGTCCACAAAATGGCTCCTGCCTGCTTGTTATAATTAT
This sequence comes from Xenopus borealis, assembly GCA_024363595.1. Classification (NCBI taxonomy): domain Eukaryota; kingdom Metazoa; phylum Chordata; class Amphibia; order Anura; family Pipidae; genus Xenopus; species Xenopus borealis. The sequence continues at coordinate 76,699,478 of CM044435.1, read as the reverse complement.
GAATTCCCAGACTGAAGGAAACAAGATTAAAATAATTTATATAGTGTAATTAATGTTCATTTTGCTTGACTAATGTGATAAAATATGATTTTTAATATTTTTTTGGGGTGACTGGTCCACTTTAATATGTTCTTTTATAAAAACTCTCTGCACAAGAACACATGTAACCCTCTCTAACTTTGAGAGAGGACAGTTATTTTTTGTACACAGCCCAACATTGTTCAGATGTCCTCTGAGGGTTCTTTTTCATCTACACCATGTTTTATCTGAGGCAGGAAGCCATTTGATGGATTGATCAAGGGGGAGTGAAACAATAAGAAACTACACACCCTGTTTCCTGTCTCACTTTTTTAAATGATTTAATATGCCTGTTTGCTTGTCCTTTTAGCTAAGATCAAGTGTAGCACTTAGCTGTGTATAAAAAGCCATGGAAGTGGTATGGTCTTTTGAAAAATGAAAAATAGCTAAAAAACTATGCCTTGCACTTGATGGTGGATATCAAGTTGTGCATACAGTATTAGACTGATACCACGGCACAATAAACTAAATTGCAATTGTTTTGTAAACTTATTCTTGATGACTTTTGGTTGGTCAGAAATGGAATATAATGTAGAAGATGGAAGGAGTTAACCAGTCTTACTATGTGGAATCCAGCCACTGTGGGAGGGAGGTGTTCCTGTTTGTCCCATGGGTTCTGTGGGAAGATCCGGTTCCCTAGTTTAAGCGAGTAGGATGAAAGTGGAAGAGTACATAGTTTTGTCTCCTTGAACTCCACCTGGTGCCGGAGGCGGATGTGGTGGGAAGACTGATTAAGTTGGTTCCTGCAAATGAGATGAAGCTAGTGGCAAGTAGCTCCTCTTTTAGAATGCTCTAGGATGCTACCAAGGTGATTATAGTGATTTGTATATGCAATTCAGTACTCAGTGGTTCCTTTCTGTGTGTTTTTGTGAACTAGAGTTTTAAACTTTCACTTACAGTTGACTGGGAAAGATCTAGTGAGGCAGAAATCTGACTAGAATGGGAAGTCACAGTGTTGTCTAGTTAGGGTGAGAAGGACTGAAAGGAGCCAAAATGCTGCTCTCCAAGTCCTACCTCTCAGAAGCCATGTTCCAATATCTTGCACTGATGAGATCTAACAAGATCAAAACAGGCTGTCTGCAAGTTTGGATATATGGCTCTGAACTATTAGGCTGTATCTGTGCTATAAACCAGCGGTTCTGGATGCATAGTTGGCCACAGGGACATAAAAGAGTGATTTACATGTCTCTGCCCATGATGCATTATGGGAGGAAAAAACTCTCATTTTTGATATCTAGGCAGTGCTATATGTATGGCATGAGACATGTAAATATCTTCTAATTTCAGAAAGCTTCACTTTGCATGCTGTTGTCTAGTTGAAAGTTAATTTTCAAGCATCAAACAAGGCAAAAACTAGGGATGCACTGAATCCAGGATTTGGTTCAGGATTTGGCCAGGTTTCTGCCTTTTTCAGTAGGATTCGGAATCACGTGAATTTTTGGCACAAAACAAGGAAGTAAAAAATGTTTTCCCCTTCCCACCCATAATTTGCATATGCAAATTAGGGTTCGGATTTGGTTCTATTCAGCCAAATGTTTCAGGAAGGACTCGGGGGTTCGTCCGAATCCATAATAGTGGATTCGGTGCATCCCTAGCAAGAACTGAAATAGAAATTCCAAGTTACAACTTCCTGGTTCTTACAAGGTGGCTAAAACAAAGCACCAGTCCATTATGCCCTTTGTATAATGGGCTGCTCTACGAATTTTGGTTTCAATATATTTTTATTTCATAAACTAAAGAAAAAAAATCAGAGATAGCTTCCAGAATGGTCTTGTTTTCCATCATTGTATTACAGAGAATCTTGAGTAAAGCAGGAAATATTTGTAAAGGTCAGGTTATTCGGCAAGGTAAGCAGATCATTTAATCCACAATGTGACTATTACAAGTTCTCTGCCATTGTGCCAATATTTGAATGGCAGGTGGGCCTATGTGGGGCATTTTGCTGATATCTAAAGAAACTAGACCAATAAAGGTCCCTTTTGCATCATCTTCAGGCAAGGGTGCCAGCAGAGTCAAGAAAGGCCAAATTGGCAACTATTAACTGAATAAATACGGGCACTCTTACTTATAGATCTGTTTGCAGTGTCCCTAAGTAAGTGCATCTTTGCCCAATTTGGCCACTCAATATCAGGGATGATCTGGTCATTTTGCCCCAAGACCATCAACCAGATCATACTGCAGGCCTATAGAAACCTGTAGGGAGAGGACCAAATCAACATACTGAAATCTACCTTTCTAATTGTTGGCCAAATATTGGCCAGCAGCTCTCCTGCTATAATGTACCCCCAACTAAAAGTAAGAATATAAACCAGGAATTTCCAATCTGCAGTCTTCCAGCACCTATTTAATACATTACCCAGTATCTCCTATCATTCCACTGCAGTCAGAAGATACAGTGAGTCCTTGAGTTACATACACCTGACTCACATACAACATACACACAGAGACTATTACAGTAATGTGGTTTGCTTGGCCTTTATTAGCATTTAGATATAATAAACCACCTGTCCCAATCCCCTCTGGTGTGTGTTGTCACTGCAGAACACAGACAAACCTCTGTCTTGTTGCATTTAATAACTACATTTTATATTTCCACTTACAGTACATCCAAATTCAATTTGAGATCAAACCTACAGACCCTATCTTATACGTAACTCGGGGACTGCCTGTACTAGGATTTTAACAGTTGACTTTCACCTTCAGGTATAGGGCTGTTGGCAGAACATTGTTGATTTAAACGAGAATGTAGAATTCAACCCCATGTGAAAAAATCCCTCCCCTGTGTAGGCCACCTCGGCAAATCCCTCATAATGCGCATGCACCAGAAAGCGCTGGTCAATCCAGGAAGAAAAGCGATTGGAAGAAGATGGAACCTGTGATCTCCGCTGGACAGGACCTGGAAGGAGGAAGTAACAAGTTAGGGGCATTTGCCGGGGGGGGCAGGTAGGCTGGGGGAGCAGGCTGGCTGGGGGGATGAGAGAGGGGGGCCTGCACAGGGGAGGAGGGAAGGGATTTTGTCACGTAGTGGTTGAATTCTCCTTTAAACTTCATTTAAAACTGCTCTACTGAGAATTGCTAGGCTACTAATTTAATTAAATATGTATTACAAAAAAGCACATGCACTTGAGCATTGCTGGCACAAATCCCCCTCAGAATCAGACTTTTGGAGCTACAAATCTGCCCTCCACTCCTATAACATCAGCCTTTCCCAAGACAAATAAACATACTTTGCTTAACTCATTAACTCCCTTTCTAAAAAAACGGTACAACTTTTCTCAACCTTTAACACACTCCTTTCCCATTCTCCCCCTTCCATTCACATTGGTCTCTGCTCAAGCTATAGCTGAGCACTTCAAAAAATTTACACTATCAGAAGGGACATCCCCCAAGGCTTCCACCACCCTCCCTCCACACTCTCCAGTTTCTCATGTGCTCCTTCACCTGTCACTGATGAGGAAGTCTCAAAACTTTAGGCCTCTTCTCACCTTACCACCTGCCCACTTGATCATATTCCTTTAAAACTTCTCTGCAATACCAATCCTTGTCTAATCAAAGCTTTAACTCATCTATTTAATCTCTCGCTTTCAACTGGACTATTTCCGTCTCAACCTGCTCTTGTCACCATTCTGAAAAAACCCTCTCTTGATCCCTCCAATCTTGACAACCTCCAACCTATCTCTCTGCTACCTTTCATCTCTAAACTAGAGTACCTGAGTGCCTAGTCTACAAGAGACTAACCTCATTCCTCTCTGACAACCTGCTGGACCCCCTACAATCTGGTTTTAAATTACAACACTCCACTGAAACTGCCCTGACCCAGCTAACTAATGACCTTTTAACAGCTAAAGCCAATTGTCCCTACTAATACTGCTTGATCTCTCAGCTGCATTTGACACTGTAGATCACCCTCTCCTCCTCCAGTCCCATTCACCTGGCCTTCGAGACACAGCCCTGTCCTGGTTCTTTTCTTACCTAACAAATCATTCCTTCAGTGTCTCCTACAACTGAGTAGCATCTTCTCCCCTACAACTTTCTGTTGGGGTTCCTCAAGGCTCTGTCCTGGGACCCTTATTATTTTACCTATATACTTCCTTCCTCGGCATATTAATCAGCTTGTATGGTTTCTACCATCACCTCTACGCTGACGATACTCAGATCTATCTTTCCTCTGATCTCAACCCAGAACTCCTAATTCATGTATCCTTCTGCCTGTCCCCTATCTCTACTTGAGTGTCACAACGCTACCTTAAATTAAACCTCTCCAAAATGGAAATGGTTCTCTTTCCTCCAACTAACACCAGTAACAACCCGGAAGTATTCATCTTAGCTAACAATTCCATTATCACACCGTCTCCTCAGGCCTTGGGGTTATCCTAGATTCTGCCCTGTCATTCACTCCTCACATCTAGTCACTTGTTAAATCATGTGACTTCCACCTAAGGAACATATCTATTAAACAATCATTTATCACCCAAGATGCCGCCAGAAGTCTTATTCACTCTCTCGTCATATTATGTCTAGTCTACTGTAATTCTCTTTTAATTGGCATTCCCTGCCCTCTCCAGTCCATAATTAACACTGACGCTAGGCTTATACACCTCAGCAACCGCTCCTCCTCTGCCATGCCATTCTGCCAATCCCTGCACTGGCTTCCACTACCCTTCAGAATTGAAATTCAAATTAATGACCCTGACATTCGAAGCACTTCATAACTCTGCCCCTCCCTACATCTCTGAACTAATCTCTAACCAACTGCTTACTGTGCTCCTCTACTGATCTGCTACTCAACTCTTCTCTTATTACCGCCTCGAATGCTCACATTCAAGACTTTGCAAGGGCTGCACCCCCTCCTCTGGAATTCTCTCCTACGGTCTGTCCGATTTTCTCCCAACCTTTCTGCTTTCAAGAAATCTCTTAAAATGCACTTATTTAAGAAGCCTACCCTCACTCTTGACCACCAAATGCAATACCACATATAGTACCACAACTCTCACCCACTTAAATCCTGCCCACTCCCACACCTTGTGTATTATTCCCTTCCCTTTAGATTGTAAGCTCTTTCTGCACAGGGCCTTCCTCACCTTTTGTACCGGTATTGATTGCTATGTATGTAACTCCATATGTACATAATTCATGTGATTTAGTTGTATAATCAAATTTACTTTACAGTGCTACAAAATATGTTGGCCCTATAGAAATACATGTTAATGATAACAATAATATTAATAATAAAAAGCCCTTCAATTCTATCCGAGCTCCAACCAAAAGCTTAAAGGAGAAGGAAAGCTACAGAGAAAGTTTATTGCCAATTGATTAACCACAACAGTGCAAGCTAGATTGTTATATTTATTCTGTAGAATGCTTTACCATACCGGAGTAAACAGCGCTAGAAACTCTCTCTGTTTGTTTAGGATAACAGCTGCCATATTGGCTTGCTGTGACATCACTCTCTGCCCGAGTCTCTCCCTGCTCACTCATAGCTCTGGGCTCAGATTACAGCAGGGAGGGAGAGAGGAGCAAACTGAGCATGCTTAAGCCCTGGCCCTGGAGGATTATGATGAAAACAGGAAGTCTGATACAGAAGCCCATGTGTACACAATAGAAGGAAAGAAATTCAGTGTTTCTTTTGACAGAGGCTTTAGAAAAGCATTGCTTTGAGGGTTTACGGGTGTATTTATATAGACCTTTCTGATAAAGTTTACTTACTTTTAACCTTTCCTTCTCCTTTAAATTACTGATACTGCAGTATCTCCATTACCTATAAAGTGTCTTTGAATTCTACTGTAAATGTAAATATGAATAAACACTGCCTATATCTACCATGCAATTCTTAATTAACATTAAGTTAATAGTTTATAGTGTTCAGTGTTTCCAACTAGCTTGCATCAGTTTAACAAGTATTAAGATTGAAATCTTTTTGTTTCAACGTTCAAATTGTTACGGATTTCCTTCTCTCGAGGAACGCCAATAACATTGTGAAAGAAAGCCAATACGGCAGCCAGACACCAAATTACTAAAATTACAAAATTTTATGTCTAGCTCCAAGGGATATTATAGCATAAACTCAAGATAAGAGTATAAATGATCCACATTGTTTTGTATTGCCAGGAAAGAAACTCTAACCTTGGCTTCCTGATTCATAGTTATATTCTTTTGATTGGCAGAGACAAAAGAAGTGTTTTTGGGAAAGCATCCATCATCTACTGGTGGGCCTCCTGTCTAGGGCTAGTGTGAGAGAGGCCCCAGAGGGCATCAGAAAAGTCTCCTGTGTGTAAACATACAAAGTCATCATGTGACTGTGTAACACTTGTTGGATATTTTCAGTATATTAGCATTATACAAGATGTAGCCTGCCAGCTATTATTAAACTGCAAATCACTGATTCCCACTAATAGCTGAAGATTCATACAATGTATATCTCTGACTTATGTATTTCCTCTCCCCTGGTTGACCCACTCCTTCTTGCATTGCCTTGTGCCATTTTCTATTTATACTGCAAATAATTCACTCTACAATATAAAATTGCATTGCTGAACCAGCAAGTGTATTTTTTTTTGTTGTTGTAATATTGGTATGTAGGCAGCCATCTCATGTCATTTTGCCTGGTCATGTGCTTTTAGAATGAGCCAGCACTTTAGGATAGAATTGCTTTCTGGCAGGATGTTGTTTGTTCTACTCAATGTAACTGAATATGTATTGAGTGCTGTTCTTAGATCTGCCAGGCAGCTGTGATATGCATGTGTTAGGGAGCTGTTATCTGGTTACCTTCCCATTGTTCTGTTGTTAGGCAGCTGGGGGGGGGGGATGGAGGTGGGTGATATCACTCAAACTTGCAGTACAGCAGTAAAGAGTAACTAAAGTTTATCAGAGCACAAGTGACATGATCTGGGGCAGCTGAGAAACTGACAGGTGTCAGTGGGCCCTCTTGTTTGTAACAATTTGCCCTATTTCATGTTCATTCCCTATTTCTTTTTGTGGAAAAAGAGTCTTAATAATGGAAGAATAAAGTATAGTACATCGATCTAAAAGAATAGGAGAATAAAGAGGTTAAGTGAGGAGAGAAGGAATAATAGTTTGGAAAGTTGGGCCCCTGGTCTAGTGGGCCCCTGGCATCCCAGTTCGACACTTGGTATAGCCACCCTAAGCACTACATCTAGACTACCTCCTACATCTAGAGCACTGAAGGGAGTCTCTCATTGGGCTAAATGGTCTGCAGTGCACAGTTAGATGACGTTTAACTCATTTTTCATAGCCCTCGTTGATGGCTAGAACATACTGATAATATTTAGACCCTTGTGACAATCCATCAAGGGATATCATTGTTAATAAGACCCATAAGGAGAAGAAGCATGCATATTTCATCCATTTATGTGAATGAGCCCTGTCCATCTGACTTGACTATGCCTGACCAGGGCTCCTCTAGATCCCCTCTATGTGTACATATAAATACACCCCAACTGCCACTTGTCAAGTTTGCAGGTTGATCCTCTATGTGTCTAAGAAATAGCAAGACTCTATGACCACAAATAGGTGTTAATTCCAAGGTGCATATTTATAAACATGTCTAAAATGTGGAACATCATTATAAAACAACGGCACAAATATGCAGGATTTTACACACTGGTGTATTTCAGTTCTGCTTTATAACTATATGACCAAAATATCACTCCAGATGAGGCTGTAGTTCCAGGAGTCTCATATACACATTGAGCCCTTAATTGGCCTTTAGATTAGCCCTTAAGCTGTCAGCCTTTATTCCCTATTAATAACATTGGCATCAAGCTTCATTTCTACGTATCAAACTGCTAGAATTCCAGACAGGTAGCAGCCATACATGGGCTCCATTTAGGGTCCACTGTATAATTTGGAAACTTCTGATTTAGGAAAAAAATATGTTATCAAGATTTTTGTATCAAATCACGTTTTTACTGCATCCAGTGTATACTTAAAGATACAGTTCCCATCCCTATAGGGTAAATCTTCTGACTAATAGATTTAGCAAAAAAACACAGCAATTCACTAGTAGGAGATTTTCTTTGCGATGTATTTCACATATATCACATCTACAGTTTGCAGGAAATTCGAAATGTGAAAAAAATGTCTTAGACAAACATATAAGTTGGCATTTCTTCTCGCTGCAATTTCCTCCTTGTAGCATATCCGCTTGGCTTTGGGTGAGACATAACAGGATATAAATATGGATCACAAACACACTTGTTAGAACTAAGGTGAAACAGTGAAGATTTTTTTTTCTGTGGTCTGTCAAGCAAAACTTTTCAACACTGATATGGACAAACTGTTGGATAAAGACAAATGCCACTGTCGCTTAATGTCTTTACCACACACAATGCAGAGCCCATGTGAAGAGCAGTGATAAGAGCGCCACCATTCAGGATGTGAAGAATAGCTGACAGATGTCATTGTGAGGGATGGGACAGTCCTATCGGAGCCGTGTGTTTGTAAGTGGTCACATTGAAACCATTGGCTATTGTGCCAGCAGGGCTTGCTATTAAACAGGGTTTCATTGTAAAAGCTCTTTAACCAAATGCCAAGTACTTTTAAACAATACCCTTCCACAATACATCAGCCTCTTCCCTACCCATCCTTTATATCATGTTAAATATAGTCCTATACAGTGACTACATAAACTGAGGCAGCCCATACTGTATATAGCCAGTAACTGGGTGTTTTTGCTGACACTTTATAGTTTATCAACATTGGCTTCAGCGAGTGACAGAACCGAAAATGTTGTGACTATCGCAAGGGAGCACAAATCTGCATCTGCAACACAAAATATCTCTGTGCATTTGGCCCTAAAAAATTCTATGGCATTCACAGGCACCTGTCTTGGCCGATTAACTGACGTTCAATTTTTTTTTTGTTTCTCTGAATCAAACTTTTATTTATTAAGTTATTCTGGGTCGCGAAAAATTCACAATGTATTAAGTGTAAAAGCCAAGCTAAACTCTCTTCTCCATCTAAAAGCTGTCAAGGTCGTATAAAAATCAATGGGAGCTGTCCTTTGCAATCTGTAAGATGTCTCTTTGCTTTCAACTTTTAGAGGTTTTCAGGCTTTTTTTTTTTTTAAATATTCTGATCTTTCATTAAATAAGTAAACATTAGTGCTTTTTTAAATGTGATTTTAGTTGTGTTTGAAAATAACCTCTAAAACCATACAAAAATCAAATTTGGATAAATAGGCTTTCCAGTATACTTGTTTTTTCAATGTATGCTTGTTGATGCCGCCATCAGTCTTTTCTGTCATATGACTACAGAAGCTTGTTTATTTTAGTAAGAATGTACAGTACCTCCTTTTTGTATAATATGAGACAATTAAATATCCTTATTATTAAAAAAGGGGGTAAATTATGGATTAAATAAAAACAGTGTTTTATAGAAACAGTTTTTACATGACACACATTTATGCAGTAATGTAACTAGCATCTAGGCCCGGACTGGCAATCTGTGGGTTAGGGCAAATGCCAGAGGGGCTGCTATAAGGTGCCATAGAAAGTCAGTATTTAGTGGGCTGGTGGGGGCTGTTTGGGGCTCTGTCTGGGCTGATTGGGCCTCTGTGTACCTGAACTGCCAGGGCCTATTTTAATTCTCAGTTTGGACCTGATAGCAGCCTCTGGGCACAGATGCAGGATGTGAACCCACACCTTTCCTTACCGTCACACAGCGGCTTCAATCTCCGATGGGCCCCAAGGGGGAGCCGGGGGTTGCGGACCCTGCTGCAATTGCACCCTCTACTCCCCCGGTACCCTTCGATCAGGACTTCGACCAGGAGTGCTCCCATAGGCTTCTATTGCAGTTCGGTAGGTCCAATCTGCCAAAGTAGGCAATCGAATAAACTTAAAAAATAAAATCCTTCGCTGATTGAACGATCGAATATTCGGCCATTAGTCTCTATTCGAATGTATTAGATCGTTCGACCATTCCCTATTCGATGATCGAATATGCCAAAATTCACATATTCGACCAAACGAAGAAATCCTACGTTCGAAATTCGATCGAATTCTGCACCGATGGAGAGTTAGGGGAATTTACCAGGGGTAACAGCTAGGCAGGGGGGAGCAAGGAGGGGGGCCTATGTAAGGTATGGCAGTAGGGTTTGTTTTAAGGGGTTAAGGGTTGAAGTCTCCTTTAGGGCTAGTCCAGATGGGGAGATTCGGGGGCGATCCGTCGCCTGGCGACTTCTCGCCGCGACAGATCACCCCTGGCGAGGCAATTTGGAGCGATTTTTAAAATCGCGCCGCTCCGTGTGGACACGCGCCGGCGCTTTTAAGCCTCGCCGGTGCCTAGCTATTCGGGGAGATTCGGGGGCGATCCGTCGCGGCGAGAAGTCGCCAGGCGGCGGATTGCCCCCGAATCTCCCCGTCTGGACTAAGCCTTAAGGTGTTTTAGTTATTTAGCTCTTTATTCAGCAGCACTTCAATTTGCATTTTAAGCAATCTGGTAGCAATGATGCAAATTACCCTAACAACCATGCATTGATTCGAATAATAGACTGGAATATGAATAAGAGTGGGCTTGAATTGAAATATGTTAGAAAATGGCAAATAACTATAAAAAATAAAAAGGAAAACCAGTTGAAATGTTGCATAGAATTGGCCATTCTATAACATACTAAAAACCTTAACTGTGAGAACCTCCCCTTTAATCCTCACAATAAACTTTATTATTGTTATTATTATCCTTGCGGGGCAATGCAAAGCAAAAATATCTTATTTCCCCCGTTTCCCCTCTCTCCTGATAATAATAATCAGAATGCCCATGTGCCAGTGCCGTAAGCTTTCCTGGTGGAAGTGAGCACAAGCAGTGGTGCTGCTACATGAGTTCTGTTAAATAAAAAATATGAAATTCAGTCATCTATGTTTTCTTTGCATTACAGGATGCAGTATACTGACCATGGCACTGCAGTCTACAGTCAGTGTGGAAACTACAACACTGGAAAAATCAACCAGTACAGCTTCAATTGCAAACACGGCAACTGCATCAACTGCTACTGTATCAGCCACACCAGCAATCACTCCCACTGGTTCTGTAACCACAACAACATCAAGCCCTGAAACAAGTGCCTCAGTCGCCAACATCCCCAATCCTACTAGTGCTTCAGTAACAACAGCCAGTACAGAAAAGGGAACTACAACTGGGAAAACAGATCCGGTTCTGATTATTTCTGTCACTCCTCCAGCCCAGTCTTCATTAAAACCCACAGCAACCAGCCCTGCAGGATCATCTGTATCATCTCAAGGTTAAAAATAGTCCCAAAAACTGTGATGCTGTTATATCATAATTAATAATAGTCAATAATGATTATTTTTCCTTATAGTTTATAATGTATAAATTGTAGTTTCCTATACCTGACACTTTTTGTCAACTGAAAACACCTCACACACACACTCTAAGTTGCCTGGCACTTGTCTGAGCAAGAACATAACCAGGTGTAGGTAGACTAGGCATGGGCCTCAGGCACACAACGGAGCTTCTTCTAAGGAACAGCCAGAACACATAGAACAGCCTGGCAACCATAAAAGTTTGCAAGCTGCTGCCTGGCGTCTGTGGTGTCCACGGCCCCATAGGAGTGCTGATTATCTTTGAACAAGGGAAACAAGGGAACAAGGTTTAACAACTGAACCACACAGCAGTGAATCTTGCTTTTCCTAAATGGACTGGAGACAGCCATATGCAAGTCAGATCCACTGCCTTGTGAGTGAGGTGACATCTGCACTATTGGTTCCTTGGAAAACCTTGTTCAAAGGTTTCTTTTCTGAAGGGTGAAGACACACATGGCAACCAGTAGCAGCTATTTGTCACAGCTACAAAATAGACAATATTGATAACTGGCTTTGCTAAGACATTTCCTGCATTCTAGCAGAAGCAATTGTCAGTACCGTCTATGGCAGGGTATTTTGTAGCCACAAAAAAAATTAGTTGCTTCTAGTAGCTCTGGAGCTACTAGTACTAGCTACTTGTTGTAGCTACAAAACATTAAAAAAATACCCATTTATTTGTCTTTTCAATGTCGGAATGCCACGTAACATCACCGTGCTTGCCGCAAAATTCAAAAGACGCCACATCCTAATTCCTAACGCCCAACGTAGGTCTATTGTCTGGTCGTTCCAGGGTGTGCTTATTGTCCGGTTTTCCTGTTCTTGACCCACGCCTGGGATTATACAGTGTAGATTTGTAGCAGTACTTGAAGTAAATGAAGATTAAGCCAGGCAGTAATAGTTAAGCAGTCAACTCAAGAATATGTTTTACAAGAGAGAAAATAGCTACTGCAGAGCAGAATTTCTATGGTAAACACCAATGCTGTCTTACTGGCGGCTAAACTTGCGAGAGTGTGTTTAGCAAGGTAAAGCTTTGAAGTGCGCATGTGCTCCCTGCCAAAATTGAAGCAAATTCCAAAGTGTGTGAGCGACAGAGAGGAAATTCTCTGTGATTAATGGTCTCCTGCAGCCTTACAATTAACCTTTAAACAACTGCGTTGGAGGTATTTGAAGACGTCAGAGGCTGTTTAAAGATAACATTTTTAGTTGGGGAGTTTACATGCCCTTTAAAGGAGATATTTTTGTTCAATCAGGAAATAACTAGAAATGATTTGATATGACATTAAGTTCAGAAGTGTCGACAGGATACTTACAAATTTGCCCTATGAATTTGTCACAACTAGTGAAAAGATTGGGAAAACAGTTCTCCATTATAAGTGCTGTTTTCCATTGGCCTTGCAATCCACCAACAGTGTACATTCAGGATTATCACAAGCTCGTGGCAATTACTGATTTTGATTTGCTGAGAGGTTAAACTTGTTATTACACTGTAATTATTATTATTATTATTGTTTATTATCTAGAAAGCTCCAAGACTACTGCAACGATAATTAAGCTAGAGCAGACATCTCCTGCAGAGCCGACTTTGACATCTGCACAGCAGAGCACAACAACACAAGTCCAAGCTACTACACCTACAAACAAGAGCACCATTTACTCTACCTTTACAAGTCCAACCTCTTTACCTACAACAAATGCCACCAGCAACATGGCAGCATCTACTATCAACACCAAAGAAAATCTTACAACCAGCCTGCCCACGGCTTCTGTAACTCCTGCTGTAGATGCTAATGCTACACTTTTGACCACCACATTTCAGACAAGTACCAAACCTCCTGTTAATAAAACAAATATAAAGGTAAATATAGCCCTGTTCATTTGGAGGCAAATGGTGGCAATTTACTGTTAAAATGTAACTTGAAAACAAGCACCTTTATATCCAATATTACTTATTTGGATTTTCAAAAGTTGCAGTTAGGTTTTTCAGTTGGCATCATATGTTGATTCCTATCAAAACAAGGTAAAAGTTTAATATATTACATGTTTTTTTTGGGGGGGGGTGTCTTGGCAAACAATCCAAAAATGCTGTATGCTAATGACCTTGTGACCTTTATCTAATTTCCTTTGAGCCTCATCTGTATTTCCATGAGTGAGGAGAATGTGGAGGGCAAAACCAAGTTTCATTACTGATATATCCACATATATTTAGCCTGTAGCGTATTCCATGAAAATTGAAATTTCAATTGAAAAACTTGGTTTGTAGATGTTTAGAATCATTGTTTTAACTTCCCTTCCCTCCCAAAGGTACAACCCCCACTATGTGTTAATGTATAACATAGAATTTATGAACCAGATTATTTCTAAGGTTCAGAACAACATGTGTGTTTATTTTGATTATAAAGGTGATGCTATGGGAAAGATAAACTTCCTTGATAAATGAAAAAGCAAACGGCAAATCTGTGCATTCACGGAACACCGCTCATCTTCTGTTTTTCTTCTAGGTTAAATGTCAGCAAAAAATTTTTGATAACACTAATCTTAAGTTGAAAATGAAGGGCTCAAGGAGCTGTGTAAGTAGAACTATTTCCAACTCTGATGAATGCATTTGTTTATGTTTGGTTGATCACAGGACAATATCATAAGTACAATGAGACACGCCTTATATTAGGGTTTCACAGAAACCAATACACCTTCAATTATAGAAATAACCAGCATGTGCACTGTCATGTGTGTTTTATCTCAAAACATGTTATTTTGGATGGTTTGGCATAACAAACCCCAAAGGCTTGAGCAATTATAAATATCAGCATTGTTCAACATCAAACTGATGCATAAAAGTATATTCCTAAAAGTCCCTGAATGACCTTCCATCCTGCACTGTTCAAAGGTTGAATTTTGATAAATCGGACCCATGTCTTTTTTTATTTCATCTGTAGAGGCTATGAGTAGTTTATACCTACTGGAATCTATTATTATTAACTAGGGATGCACCGAATCCCCTATTTTGGATTTGGCCGAACCCCCGAATCCATTCTGAAGCATTTGGGCGAATACCGAAATTTTTTTTAACTTACTTCTTTTGTGAAAAAAGTCACATGATTTTTTGGATTCGGATTCGGCCAGGCACAAGGATTGGTCCGAATCCGAATCCTGCTGAAAATGGCCAAATCCCTATTATTAACATGTATTTCTATAGCTCCAACATATTGCGTAGCGCTTTTTGTTACAAAGCAGACTTTGGGCCTAAGTCCTAACCCTATTTCTTTTGGATTGATAGTCTTAGATGTGTGATATTTATAGAAATGGAGCAATTCTGGGCATTTTTCACATATTTTTCATCACCAAAACGTAATATCATATCAGCTGGAATCCCCCCCGAGAAATGCATAAGCTACTTTAATGTGATTCTCACCTCCAAATACACAGGAGAAAACACCTGCAATCTGTGTGCATGTCATTTCACTAAGCAGGGGTAGGCTCTCTTAGATAGTCACCTACCATAAGAGGGGTGAGCAGTTCACATCCCTATGAAGTGGCTGATATGACAGTCCTACAGATGATCACTAGGGTGACTCTTTGGAATTCCTTAGATAAGGGCTGCAGTAGATTGATACAGCAGTGAAAGGTGCAGAATGTAAGCTACTGATTTAGTAATTATTGTGTCTATTGCAGCATATAGGTACAGTATTGCAGCTGGTCTTGAGGTTCTTAAATTTTCTGGGCAAAATTTTATTTTCTATTCCCTCCAGTGAAACTCTACAGAGCAGAAAGTTGCATTTATAAAAAGGTTAATGGCTGCAGCCCTTCTGTTTACACTAAATACATTGTGCATTCTTGATTCTTTTTCCTGATCACACAGCCAAGCGAAACATCCTTCAGAATATGAAAAGTCCAAGTTTCAGCCCCTTCCTGTTGCCTTTGATAGTCTTTCTTGGCTAGTTCCCACCCTTAGTAGACAACATTCCTAGCAGCTGACCTAAAGTCCACTATTGTATTTCCTACCTAGCATATTTTTGTTATTTGTAGGATGTAATGATCAATAGAATACATTTTCACCCTAGCCATTTGTGTTCTAGGTCAGTTTTTTTGCAGCATTGGTATTGGAACCCCACATTTGTGTTAGGTATTGCTTACATGGGAAGTGATTAGCATTACCCAGTGTGTGTGTATTAATCAAATAAAGCAGGCCTTTCTGAATCTGAACACATCATTGAGCAGCAGCAGCTATTAAGCAGGTAGGGATGTATATAGTTCTAACCGAGCTGCTCTAACTATCTGGCACATTATGATTCTCCCTCTCATTTTTATTACTACCATGCATGTCTTTATATAACTATGAGTGAAAACACTCACTAGTGGGCCTGGCAAATGTATTATTGTGAGTTTTATTAATAAGGAAAAGTTATTACAGGTATAATATGTGCTTTTATATGGTCATACAACAGCATGGTGACATTTTGATTGTTTTACAAGAGGGAGTACAGTACCTTCTATATAATAGAGAGGGCCTGGACATCAACCGACTGTGTGAGTCTAAACAAGTGATATAGAGTACATATTTGAAATCTAAATCATTAATTTAACACTGAATAATTAATACAAAAAGAATATGCACCTGACAGAAGTGAGAATACAGTAGCAATAGAGTTTCAATGACACCAAATTGAAGAGGAAAACATACACTCTGATAAGAGGGTAAGGGATGAAAGGCAAAGCCCAAGGGCAGACAAATACATGAGTATCAAAGCCCCCCATTGACAGAAAGAATGAGGAAAAACTGAAACAATATGTTCTGGGATAACTGGATAATACACATGTATATGTGCACACAGATAAACAGTAAAGTTACATAGAATGATTAGGTGGATACAAGATTAGAGGAACGCATACTACAAATATTTTATAGTATAAACACCATCTCACGAGTAAGGGTAGGGCCAGACGGAATATTCAGGGAGATTTGTCGCCTGGCGACTAATCGCCTCTTCTTTGGGGCGACAAATCTCCACGAACCGCTTCCCCCTTCCTTCCAGTGGCTTTAATGAATAATCGGCTGCGCCTATTCACACGTGGTGCTGGCTTTTCCGAAGTCGCTCGAAGTTGCCTCCTTAGGCAATTTGGAGCAATTTCGGGAAAGCGCAGCGCCGCGTGTGAATAGGCGCAGGCGATTATGCAGTAAATGGAAGGGAGGGAGGACAACTATCTTTACTTAGAGAAATGTTAGTGGGAAATGGCTCTTGACAAGTCATATATAATCTGTATTTGACTATATTTATATATATATATATATATATACATATATAATCTGTATTTAACTATATTTATATATATATATATATATATTTCACCGTCTGGCAAAACATGTAGGGGTGTCTATGCCAATGTCAGGGGGCCTATCGGCTTCCAGCAGGAGAAGTCCAGTCCAAGGATGAAGTTCTGGTGAAAATTCCAAGTTTGCAGTACAGTCAAGGGTTCAAGAATCAGCGTAGTCAAGTCCAAGCAATAGTTCAGCAGGCAGGCAGGAAATCAGCAAAGTCAAGGAACAGGCAGGGTCAAAGTCCCAGGAACACCCAGGAGTCACACAGGAAATCCTATTATCTGGCATTTAACTGGCATCCTGGGAATATTTTTATTTTGATTCTGGTGCCGGTTCGATTGACGTCATCGCGCAGGCGTTGCATCGCCAGTGCCACCACTATCCACGTGGTAGCTATGGGCACCGCCATCTTGACTTCTGGGATGACATCAGGCGCTCGTGATAGCCAAATCGATTATAAGCCTATATATCAATATTCCCAAAACTGGTAACATTTTGGCACAAACAAAAATTTCTGATTTGTCCTAAATTCCACCACATTTAGTTAAGCCCTACCACCAAGTCATAATATCAAGACTCTTTTATAAATATGGACAATTTGGAGGGATGCTGTTAGGTTAGCTGACATTGACATACACATTAAAAACCAAACAGCTATATAAAACAAATACTCCAATAAATGTAATTTACAAATGTACATATTTACACACAATGCTGGCCCTAGCCCTGAATTTTACTGTACTGTTAAGCAGAGATGGGCTGAGCTATTGGTTTGGTCCTAAGGCCAGCACATTGCAGGCATTCTCCTCCTATGTCCCCAAAAAGTTATTTTCAGGAAGATACTGAATATCTGATTTAACAACATTTTTGTTTCATAAGGTATCTTGTTCTTTTTTTTTCCCTAGAACTCAGATATCATCAATGATCAGTATGAAGATCTCCAGAAAATGTGCAAAGCAGTGAGACCCGTAATGGAGTCTACAGAGCAATGCAGCATAGTTCTTGGTTATAATGACAAGTGGAGTGATAGGGTGGAAGTACTGGATGTTGCAGTGGAAAGTGAGTAGCATGGTGGAAAAAGAAAATTATGTTACTAATCTGGGTACTACTAGGAATCTTCAGGACCAGAAGATTGGGAGCTGCTGTGGAATGGATTATTACTTTTATAGCATTGCTGACCCTCAGGGCTGTTACAATAAGTTCAGTATATAAAATTCAGCATATTTAGACACATGGTTTATTTAGTCATTTTTTAAAGCTTGTATTTGTTTATTCTGAGCCTACAATGAAGCTATTTATTGGCAACAAATGAACAAGTTAAAGGGTCAGTAGCTTAAAAAAGTAAAATTTAAATATATATATATATATATATATATATATATATAT
>CM044435.1:76626353-76679583 GCA_024363595.1 Xenopus borealis | reverse complement strand
ATCTATTTTTCACCATATTTTAAGTCCTGTGAGTGCCTTGCTTTACATGATATTCTATGTATTTTTCTGCAGTGTGCACCCAGGCTTTTTCTTCAGTAAGCGAGTGCAGCTATTTTTTATATATACATTATATTTATATATATATATATATATAATATTATATATATATACATAATAGCAGTCTTCCTTAAGTAAACAACATTTATACCAGAGAATGGCAACAGGCAATAGGTTTTAATTATTGTCTACAGTCCCATCTAAGAACTGGAGTATTGTATTCTACTAGATCTGTTATCTGCTATGTAAAGAGAAGGAGGTCTACACTTAGAAGAGAACCCTGTTCAGAGGGGCACATGCCATCTAGTGCTCAACCATGACAACTGCACAGCCCCCAAAGCCACTTCTGCTCCCGAACAGAGAAAATCCAAGAGGCTGAACATGATGAACCAAGATATCTTATTATGTCAAAGGCTTCATTATCATTGTATTATCTATAATATGTTATATAGAGTAGTGTAATGAAAAAGGTGGAGAGAGAGTGATTGTTCCTATTACCCACTGCACTTTATGAAATGCATATATGACTACAGAATATGACATTCTTAGCCTTTCTTATCTATTATACAATATATAGTGCATTAGGCAACACACATACGTTATATGTATATATTTAATTCATTATAAATGCTTTCATTTTAGCACGTTTAACTCAAGCTGCCCTTAATGAAGCTCTGAAGAACTTAACTGATGAGGTACTTTTTTTTTTTTGTAATTTAAAAAAAATTATGAGTAAAATTATGTTATTGTAACATGATACTGTGTGTGCATTTGTGTAGATGTTTGTATGCAAAGTTCCATACACATATCTTGTGTGTATTGAGATTAAAGGGGTGGTTCACCTTCAAGTTAACTTTTGGTATATTGTAGAAGGGCCAATTCTAAGAAACTTTTCAATTGGTCTTCATTATTAATTTTCCATAGTTTTTTAATGATCTGCAATTTTCTTCTTTTTCTTTGCAGCTTTCAAATGGGGGTCACTGACACCATCTAAAAACAAATGCTCTGTAAGGCTACAAATGTATTGTTATTGCCACTTTTTATTACTTATCTTTCTATTCAGTCCATCTCCTATTCATATTCCAGTCTCTTATTCAAATCAATGCAGGGTTGCTAGGGTCATTTGTAGCATAGAAACCAAATTGCTGACACTGCAAACTAGAGTGCTGCTGAATAAAAAGCTAAATATCTATAAAAACACAAACAATAAAAAATGAAAACCAATTGCAAATTGTCTCAGAATATCCCTCTCTACATTATACTAAAAGTTAACTCAAAGGTGAACAACCCCTTTAACACTGGTGTCTGGTGAGAACTGTTTTATGTATGATGAAAGAAAATATAATTCTAAGCAGCTTTCTATTGTACAGTTATTAATGATTTAGCTGAACAATCAACGCAGACCTTCTGATGAGGATAAAATGCCATCAGGCCATGTTTACACAATAATTCATGCACTTACAATGTGCTTTAGACTGGACACACAAGGGTCTACCTTGACTTGGTCTCTACTGTGTCTGCAGCATATTGGCCTGTGTGCATGGGGCCAAAACCATGGACACCCCAACCATTATTTTGTGATTTTATCACATCAGAGATAAATAAAAGTTTAAATATTAATATAATGAATCATTTCTGACAGCTTTACAAGCCTGGAACACAGCTTCAACTGTGCTTCCATGATAATGTATTTTTACAAATCCTAAAATGACATTTCTTTATTCTTTCTCATTTAGGGTGGAAACTCCTTATTTTTAACAAATAAAATAGAAACTATTGATGAAGATTGGTTGAGCATGCCACTTATAATCACTATTGTGTGTTTGGCTGTGTCCCTGCTACTCATTGCAGCTATTTATGGATGCTGGCACCAGAGACAAACTCATAAAAGAGAGCAGGTAAGCAACATAAGACACACCTCAGTTATAATAGAAACTACAAGTCCCAGTTTCATAAAACAAACACACTAAAGGCAAGAAAATAAGAATCAGAATGAAACTTTGTAACTCACTGATGGGAGTTGGGACATGGGAAGTAGTGCGCTGTGGCAAACACATGGGGGTTATTTAGAAAATCTGAATTTAATATTAATAAAAAAGCTTGACCCAACTCCCATGCACAATTTTAGCTTATTTATGAATAAAAAACTTAATAGAATCAAGAGAAAACCTGAATCATACAAATTTTTGTTGAGCTTTTTTTTCAGAATTGCTTGATCTTTTCAAGTTTTTGCCCCAAAACCCTGAAAAGTTTGGGTTTTGGACTAAGGATAACGTCAGATTAGGATAGGTGCCTCTCCCAATGACTTGTACATGACCTTGACAAGTCTGAGATGGCGGATTTTTTGGATTTCGGCTATTTGCAACATCGGCGTATAATAAATCTCAAAATATTCAATTTTTTTACACAAAATTCATGTTTTTGCCCCAAAATAGTTCAACCAGATAAATTTGAGGTTTAGTTAATAACCCCCCCCCCCCATGTGATGCAACTAAGAAATATACATAAGAAGTCTAAAATCAAGGCCAGTCGAGTTTAATACGGGGCATGTTTACTAACACTGGAGATAAATATCTCTAGACATCTCTGGAGATGTTACCCATGGCAAAAAATCAGCAATTAAATTTAAACAGTTGTCTTCAACTTAGAAAACAAAAGCAAAGATCCGATTGGTTGCTATGGGCAACATGTCCGGAGATTTATATCTCCAATGTTAGTAAACGTCTTAAGTGCTTGTTAGTTTTCAGGGATTTATTTTCATTGGGTTCTTAGATCTTCTGGTGAGCCCCCCATGGAGCAGAATGATGCTGGACTGCTAAAAGCAGTGACATACATTCTGCTGAATTACCACATTGATATGTCAACACCTCAAACACCGTTTGGGTTGTTTGGAAAACATTTTTGAGGAAAGGTTTAATAACTATGAGAAATGTGAACTACTAGGAATCTTTCAGGTTTCAATAGGTTTTAAAGGAGAACTGTCATGGAATATAGTGTTCTCTATCTTTTAAGTCAGGTGTCCCCAACCTTTTTTACCTGTGAGCCACATTAAAAAATAAAAAGAGTTGGCATGCAAAAACTTTATGGGGTGCCAAATAAGGGCTGTAATTGGCTATTTGATGACCCCTATGTGGACTGGCAGCCTACAGAAGACCTTATTTGACAGTACACCTGGTTTTTATACAACCAAAACTTGCCTCCAAGCCTGGAATTCAAAAATAAGCACCTGCTTTGAGGCCACTGGGAGCAACATCCAAGGGTTTGGGGAGCAACATGTTGCTCGCAAGCTACTGGTTGGGGATCACTGTTTTAAGTTATACACAGTAAAGTTAACAGTAAAAAAGAATACTGTGTTTTTTCAGAGTTAAACCGATTACTTAATGAAAAAATAGCCTTATATCACCTCTGCATCCTCAACCAAGCTTTTACTAATCCCACGCAGCCAAACCCAAAAGCAGCAAAGTCTGGGACAAAGTGTCATAACAAACAGCTCCCAGTATGTTCTTCCTTCCTGACAAAGTCCACTCCCCTGACATGATTTCAAACTGAGCAGCAAATCACACTGATCCCCCCCCCCCCTCCACCAAGCTGATGTCGTAAAGACACGCCCTCCATCAGAAGCCTGCCATTTGCAATGAATTATAGGGATTGTAGTTTAAATGTGACATTCATTCCATTAGTATGTTTAACCCTCCACAGGTGGTTATAATGGGGATCAGAGAGGAAATACAATAATAGCTATAATCTCAGCCATAAAGCAGGGCAGGGATGCTTCTTTTAATGGGTATCAGAGAGGAGCTGTGCCAATGTGAAATAATGTCTTATAAACTTATCTAGAATCTCAGCCATACAGGGCACAGCCATACAGCCATGTAGGACACTCTTATGTACATAACTGTTATATATAGATATGTGTGTATATATAAATTATGTTCATACATACTCCAGCAGCTTGTCTGAGGTTTGATCAGCTGAGCAATGCAGTCTGGGTCTGAGGTGTGAACAGTACAGGGTTTTGCAAACATGAACAATACTGGGGGAGATTACAGACATGAACTATACATGCCCCCCCTTCTGACAAGGAGCAACACTGCTGAAATGATCCTCTACACCAGGGGTCCCCAACCTTTTTTTACCCTTGAGCCACATTCAAATGTAAAAAGAGTTGGGGAGCAACACAAGCATGAAAAAGTCCCTGGGGTTGCCAAATAAAGGCTGTGATTGGCTATTTGGTAGCCCCTTTTGGGACTGGCAGCATACAGGAGGCTCTGCTTGGTACTATACTTAGTTTTTATGCAATTAAAACTTGCCTCCAAGCCTGGAATTCAAAAATAAGCACCTGCTATGAGGACACTGGGAGCAACATCCAAGGGGTTGGAGAGCAACATGTTGCTTGCGAGCTACTGGTTGGGGATCACTGCTCTACACAATCAGTTTGAAAAGTTCTTTGTCAAGCAAGCCAGAGGCATAAATGCAGCTCTTCAATACTGCCTGCCTGTCGGCACACATATATGATGTAACTAGAGGGTAAGGGAGGGGAAATATGACTCAGGGAAAATGGTCGGGGCTAAGTGAATGCTTCTGAACTGAATGGACACTCGTACTTTCAGATTCTTGAAATGCATGATCTGGAGAGCTGTTAGAAATGAGTGATAAGTAAGTGTGTTTATAAAACAAATTTGAGGCAGTTGGGTATAGATTTTATTGTACTAATTAATCTTATATATCGGTGAGAAATGGTATGGTTTATATTTCATGAAAGTTCTCCTTTAAGTACCACCCGGTATAATATTTAGTGAAACCCTAATGTGATATGGTTAGTATCTTGGTAGTAACCCTTAACAGGGGTACACAAGAAGAGATAAGCCTAAATATGAAATACTGACTCATTTCTCAATTCTTTGTCAGAGGCTTACAGAGGAGCTTCAAACCATGGAGAATGGATACCATGATAATCCCACTCTGGAGGTCATGGAGACAGCTCCAGAGATGCAGGAGAAAAAAGGTGGTCTGAATGGAGAGCTTGGGGATAGCTGGATTGTTCCACTGGATAACTTAAGAGAGGACCTTGAAGAAGAAGAGGACACCCATTTATAAAGCTGTAGAAAGGCAATAAGACTGTTTGGGGTATCCAGCAGTGCAATATATATATTCATACAACCGGCCAAGCAAATAAGAACTGACTGATCCAAGCAAGACAATTCCAGCCCCAGTTTCTTGTAATCTGTCCTCCTTACTTAAGATTTCACACAAACCAGCCTTGAGCTTTGCACACTGTAGAAGCTATTTTGATACGTCTGGTTTGGTGATGTTTAGGAAGATTCAGAGAAGCAGCTAATTTTGCCATATCTGCCCTGTATTTAGCTCTCAGAACTCTCCTACATGAAAGCGAGAATCTTACAGTACTTAGTAAGGGAATGAATCAGTATGCATACATGGTGCCATGTGCATAGAGGCATATACATACAGAATGGAGGGGATGAGGAACAAGTACAAAGGGCATATTCTAGAATCTACCCCATATTTGATATATTTACACATGGGGAGAAAGGTGTATTTTTTGTAATATTTTATAGTTGTCAACAAAATACCTTATTGCCTTTTTTTTTTTTTTTTTTTTTTTTTTTTTTTTTTTTTTTATTTGCTCCTTGTTTTACAATGTGACTACTTAATATGCTTTAGCCGGAACCTGGGCTTTTTCTTCAAAGTACATATTTTGTTTAGATAAACATATTCAGTTAGGACTTGGTATACTCACCTTACTGAGAAAGGGAACTGAAAGGTTGAAATGTTTGTATAGTTGTGTATAGTGTGACAAAGCACCATTCCTTCTTTTTCATATCTAAACCACACACATATATAGTATAGGTTTTGCACAATTTCACCAGTGACATTTATATTGTATGAAGCTTTAAGACTTTTATAGGAAGTTGCTGCACTGTCTAGGAACTGCACAGAGTAAAGCAACATCTCAATATGACAAATGCCACCCTCAAACATCCCCGCAAGTCAGTATTGTGCCAAGTACTGTGAATTGCATTCATGATTCAATTGTATAAAATAGAAATCTAATCATGTAGAAAAGTAACCCAATGCTCTATTTAAAAATCATTTGTTCTAAAGATTAGGGGGTCCTCTATACATTCCCTTCCACTGCACACGTTCCCTTTTAGCTGCCCAGCAGAGCAAATGCCCCCAGTGGTGCCAGCCAGAGAAGCAGCCTTCTGTGCCCTCCTGCATGCTCACTACCAGAATACCAAACAGCATTGTCTATTTGTATTTAAAAACCATTACACATAAAAGCTGTATTTGTAGTGCTTTATGCCATAGACAGTAGCCTAGCTCTGAACACAGCATATAGTTCTCTCATCTCCTGCCATGGGGGAGCCTTGTGGATTAACACTAATGCAGCAGTAGATACGTTTCTATGGCACACCGATATGACTTGAAGAGGGAACTTCTATAGTAGCTACTTGCCAACTAAATGAGTGATCATCATGCTAAAGAGACCTAAAGAGCCATGAATATCCTGTAAACAGTGTAGCAATGTCATTGGGTATGTCATTTCTGTCACATGACTCACTGAAATGTGTGTATTATAATAAATAAAGTACCCACTGTTGCAAAATAGGAGGATATTAGGGGTCACCTCAGAGTTCTATGACCTGTATAAAAACTCAGCCTTTGGCCTTGTCCTTTTATATAGTCATGGAACTCCTCAGTAACTTATAATATCCTTCTCTTTTTACAATAGGGGGTACTTTATTCACTATATCTAATGCACAAATGCAAATGTTTATGTGTATATATGGTTTCTAATACTGTACTTTCATTCTATAATGTGCCATGTGCTATAATGACTGCAGAACAGTGCCCTCCACTGACCGGCTAACATCTTGCTTTTGTTTTTACTTCCAGTGTGTATTTGTTATCAACACTCGCCCCACAGTAATATAATAAAAGGAGCAAACGTTGTCCAGGTCTAGTAACCCATAGCCAACACGATATTTATGTTCAAAACAATGACCAGTAAATGTGACATGCGCCTTTTATTTCCTTTCCCCATCGGTTTTTAGTAACAATTTGGGGAGACTAGTCGCCTAGCAACGAATCACCTCTTCTTCGGGCGGCTAATCTCCCCAAACTGCCTTCCCACCAGCTAGAATGATGACACTCGGAGCAGTTCGTTTTCCAAAGTGCTTGTGAGGCAACTTTGGGAGACTTCACAAAACGGTGCCATCCCGCCAGCTATTTTGATTCTAGCCGGGAGGAAGGCAGTTTGGGGAAATAAGTCACCCGAAGAAGAGGCGATTTGTCGTTGGTTGACTAAATCTCCCTGAAACTCCATGTGTCTCTGCCCTAAGGCTAGTCACATGGAGGCTGAGATCAACCTGCTGAAATACGCAGGGCAAAAAACAAAACAGACATAAGCTCACATGCAGAAAAGGCATTATATAACTTTGCCTGCCAGAGAAGGTACCACTTAAGACTGTTTGTGGTAGTCCCTTGTGAACTGGAGAGACTCTGCAATTCAGTTATATTTAAATATAGATTTTACATTGACTTCCACAAATAGCCACATTCTGCCTTAATAATTTAAGCACCATAATAAAAGGGATACATTCATATGTACAACTGGGAATGGAGTTGATCCAGGATCTAGAGGCTCACTGCTGGGGTGAGGTTTGAAGTGGAAAGGGGTTGTAGGGTTCCATGTTTAGCTGGATGCCAAGCACCATACATTGGAGCAGTCCTAGTAATTCACAGTTGGTTGTCAGAAAGCGACTCCATGCTGTATTCATTGGAAGCCTCGTCGTATGGCCAATGGTTCTCATGGGGCCAAAGACTTGCTCAAAGCCAAAAGCCTGCTCATAAGTGACAATGGCAGTCAGAGCCAATGGGATCATTTGCATTTTTATTGCAGTGATGGTTCTTGGAGTATTTACTGCCTGCATTGTACATTGTGCTGGGGGGGGGGGGATTCAGGACAGTTGCCAGATAAAAAGAAAATGTAATTCTGTGTCTTTTACTGTCCCCACTATAACCCAAACTGAAATATGTGCCATTATCATTGCTTCTGGTTTATTCCATTATTTTTGCACTAACTTGATTTCTCTCTGCCAAAACCTCCTCAAAAGAAACGAGGGTATAATCTTTAAAGGGAACATTTTGACTGTCAGTGTTGTATCTGTGCTGCTTTTGATTTCACTCCTGATATTTTTTTTTAGATTTTATGTTTTTGTGTGGAACATTTCAAGCATGGCCTTGCTAAACGGCTCTACTAGGAACAGGGGTCTGTTAAACACTGGAAATGACCGAGAACTGGATTGTACCGATAATAGTTTCTTACAAATTATATTTTAAAATTGTAAACTGATAATAAACCTGTTTTTTTTTGCCTACAAGGTTTCCTTTCTTTAAAACGTATGTTGCATTGGATTTCTGCTACAGCTGTGAGTGTTTCACATACAGTAGCAAATGCACCATTCCTCCCACATCCCTTACATTGAAAGTATGTACTGTAGCTATTAAACCAATTATATGATTGGCAGTCATTAGTAGGAATCCAGTGGTGGAGTTTGTGTATGTGGGTTTGTGTGTCAACAATTATGGAAAAGAACTCCATAAAGAAGCATTAGGGGCTAGACTGGAGTACAGTTTCTATATAGAAAAGGCTACCCAGCTACCCATTGTTTTACACAGTTGCCGCACTAACAATAACAAGGAACTCCATATCAACAAGCTAGCTGTATGTCACCGAGCCAAGCAACTACAACAGGGGTAAAAAAAAAAAAAAAAGACGAAGATTAAAAATGATGCTCTCCAGTTGCAATAATCACTTACCTTAGCAACCACACAGCATTTTAAAGTACAGGTTGGTGCAGCAGAAGGAGAAAGCTGCTAAACATTAATTCAGTTGCAAATAAATGTAAATTAATTTATATTTAAAGACTATTAAATGTGTATGAATCCCTCTATTAAAAAACTATACACCCAAAATGAATACTTAAAGAAGTAAAAAGCTTTATCAGAAAGGTCTATATAAATATACCAGTAAATCCTCAAATGAAACTGCTCTGAGGCCTCAAAAAAACACAGCATTTCTTTTCTTCTATTGTGAACACATGGGCTTCTGCATCAGACTTCCTGAGCATGCTCAGTTTTCTGATCTTTCCCTCTTCCTCCTCCCTGCTATAATCTGAGCTCAGAGCTATGAGTGAGCAGAGAGAAACTCGGGCAGGAAGTGATTTGACACCATTTTAATATGGCAGCTGCTTTCCTAAAAAAGAAAGCTTCTCCAGATGTTTACTCAGGTATGATAAAGCATTCTCTTATTATTGTGGCTAATCTATTGGCAATAAACTGCTTCTATAGCTTTCTTCTAAGTTTATATCATATTAAGAGGCATTTTAAAGAATCTTACCAAACTGGTATATCTATTTAAGTAAATCTTGCCCTTCCACATCTCTTACCATGTTGGGATGGTCTGTGTTGCCTCGGAGATCACCTGACCAGAAATAATGCAGCTCTAACTGTAACAGGAAGTGTGGAAGCAAAAGAGAATTATGCCTGTTAATTGGCTCATGTGACCTTACATGTAAGGTTTGTTTGTGTGCACCATGAATTGTACAATCCCAGTGGGTGTTCTTTACTTTTTAAAATGGCAATTTTCTATTTGATTACCCAATGGCACATACTACTACATAGTAAGTTAGGTTGTCCATCAAGTTCAACCCTTCAACTATTTTAACCTGCTTAATTGCTATTGGTTTATTTACATGAAGCAGGGTTTTACATGAGCTGTTCTATGCAATATCTTTTTATAAAGTGGGGGGTATAGTTTTCCTTTAACCACAATTTGTAAAAGTGGGGAAAACAGAACCAGTATATATATAAGCTGTTCTTTCTAACAGTGTGCTGTGGGATTTACCACATTTTGTAAAAGGGAGGAGGCCGTTTCATTAAGTGTTGAAGAAGACAAATAAGTTACCCTATAGAGCAGTGATCTCACCAACCTGTTGGATGTTGCTCCCAGTGACCTCAAAGCAGGTGCTTATTTTTTTATTCCAGGCTTGTAGGCAAGTTTTGGTTGTATAAAAACCAGGTGTTCTGCCAGAGCCTCCTATAGGCTGCTAGTCCACATAGGAGCTACCAAATCAAAGTACATATTTGCCGCACACACAGGAATATTTAGCATGTTGCTCTCCAGCTTTTTTATATTTGAATGTGGCTCATGAGTAAAGAAGGTTGGTGAAAGCCGCTATGGAGTAATTGTTCAGGCACTGGGCACTCCACCGTCTTCCTCAGAAGCTGTAGATCTAAGAGCACCAGAACTTACACACAGGCACTTACACATTTCCAATAGGGAGGACTTTCATGAATGGGAAATATTTCTTAAAAGAACATTATTTTACTTGCACTAAAGAAGGAGAAAAGCACACGGGGCACATATAAGACAATTTTATATATATATTGGTACAATACATATTTTTATGCAAAGATTTACAAACTTTACAAAGTGAAAGGTGGCCTGATATAGGTGCCCAGAAATGGAATATAAGGGTTTGGGACTTTCTCCAACACATTTCACTCCTTTTGTTTATAACTGGGCAGCACCACTGAATAACCCAGTTTACCTGGTTCCATTTTTGTCAGTTATAATGTGGTTTTAAGAATGGCTAAAAAGAGTCTTGGTATATACCTTAAAAAAAAAAAAGAGTCTTGGTATAAAAGAATCCAGTGCTTCAAGTGAATGGCATGGATGTGATACAGTTATTTTCTACACCACAGCTGTAGGTGAAATACATGATCGTGGTTGAATAAGTCTACGGTTTATCTAAACAACCAGGGAAATCATGAGTGAAGAAGATGCTACTAGACTGCCACAAGATGTGTTTTCATGGGATAAATGCAGTGGAGCGCCACACTATTAGGCAAGTTGAGTTGACTATAATGAAAAGTGGTCTGCAGGTCTCCGAGTGGATTTGGTGGAAAATTGGAGACCGATGACCATGTCTGACAATGGCTGAGAGCACTCAATCTGTATTTTCCATTAGCATCTCAAGCAAGAAAGTCACCTTATTCCACCACTGTCATTTCCCATTCACTTGAACAGGAGATTTGGTTGGCCTGGGAACTGGTACTTTTCAAATCACATCCTGCAAACCTTAAAGGGATTCTGTCATGATTTTTATAATGTATTTTTTATTTCTAAATTAAACTATTCACAATGCAAAAAATGCACTCTACAATATAAAATGTAATTTCTGAACCAATAAGTATTTTTTTTAGTTGTAATATTGGTATGTAGGCAGCAATCTCATTTTGCCTGGTCATGTGCTTTAAGAAAGAGCCAGCACTTTAGGAAGGAACTGCTTTCTGGCAGGCGGTTGTTCCTCCAACTCAATGCAACTGAATGTGTCACAGTGGGTTCTGGATTTTTACTTAAAAATGTTTTTTCCAGTGACAGTATCCATTTAAGATATAAGGGATGAAAGACAGGCTCTGCTGTATAAAAGCACAATGATGATGATGATGATGAAGATGCATGGTGCTCAGGATCTCTGATGTACAGTATGGTGGCATGTTGTTGTCTATTAGGGATGCTCCAAATCCACTATTTTGGATTTGGCCAAATCCCTGACCCAGTGCGAAAGATTCATTCGAATACTGAACCCAAATTTGCATATGCAAATTATTGAGGGGGAGGGTAAAAGAGTTACTTCCTTGTTTTGTGACGAAAAGTCACATGATTTTTTGGATTCGGTTCGGCCAGGAACAAGGATTTGGCCCCAATCAGAATCCTGCTGAAAATGGCCGAATACAGAACCGAATCCAGGATTTGGTGCATCCCTATTGTCTATGCACTGGAGCACATATTGCTTAAATAAGCCCTTGCAATTCTCCAAGCGTAATGGCAGCTACTAATGTTCGAACAAAATGGATGATTTATTTCTCATAGCACATCAAACTTTTTACCCATCTTGAGGATATTCCATATAAGAATTACAATAAATTAACATGAGGTTTTTAAGCCCAGTTTTCCCACAGTGCCCATAATCTTTGGGTTACATCTCCATTTATTTATTTTACAAGCCATGACTAAAAATGCAGTGTAAGGCTGTGGAAAAAAAAAATAAAAATGGCAAAAAAGTATTTATTTTCTTTATACAGAAAATACAGAAGCTGTACAGGAGGAGACCCAGTTGTGTCCTTAAGTCTTCTCATTGACTTATTCCTGTTCAGCACTGATGCGAAGCATTTCTCATGTTATTATAACATACACATATGCCCCCATTATAATGCATCTTGCAGAGCATTAAAAGATAGTAGGGGAAAGAAAAAGAGGGAGGGGCTGTCTTTCGTGAATAATTTCACAGGCCACTCCCACACATGTATGGATATTTTGGGGGTGTTTTTGTCATTCAGATACTACTGGGTGCAACCAGGCTACCACTCAAGCATGGCACAGAGTGTTTGTCAACCTCCAGTGCAAAATAAAAACAAAAAACATTAAAAAAAGCCAATAACAAAGATTATCAATATGGGATTCTTTGTTCTGCTTCAAGTCCGTTGTTGTTGTGTTCTTTGTATTTTATTTTACAAATTTATAAGATCAACAAGGTTGCCTTTGGGAGGAGTCATGAAGTCTGGGAAGAAGTTGACTAAAATATCGAAGAGCTGAGTTCTCTGAAAGTAAGTGTGGTCAACATCAGAGAAACCTGGCAAGGGTTAAATAAAATGGATGTCAGTGGTCTCAGAAAGGGAATCTGTACAAGCTCACACTCCACATATCCACATAAACAAAGCCTGCATCACCACTAGTGCCCTGCTCACTAGAAGCTGAAAGGCAGGTTAAAAAGTTGGAAAAATATGTGGTGACAAGGGCCGATAGGGAAATCAGCAAAAATGACACTGCCCAAAATAGGTAACCTGTATATTATTCATGCTTACACAAACCTTGTGCTGCGGCATTCTGACTTCTTTGGTGAACAGGGCATTTGGCCAATAAACCTTCATATAAAGTAAATTAAGTATCTACCATAATTGCAGCAAAATGACCACCCCTCTAGTATTGCTATGATCTACATGCCACCCATTTATTTAGATTTAAACTACAAGGAACACACACAAGACATTTTTTAACCTTAGACATTTAACCTCAAAGCATGGATGCAAGTTTGTTGATAGGACCCCAATCTCTTCTCTGCACTTAATTTGGCTACAGGTTACCGTCAGGAGGTATTTCCAAATAAATACATTAGTTGATTTTCACTTACCAAGTGGGGTGAAGTCTTTATTCGATTTGAAAAGTGCAGAAGGAAGAAGCTGAAACTGATAACAAAACAGTAAAAGTGCATATTTAATTGAATTGGACATATTTGTAGTAGTGTGTGAATGCCAAGTGCGTTAAAAGATGTCTACACTTGAAAAGCCTGTGTAACAAGTTATATACCTTTTACAATCACTTCTTTGACACATAAATTTGTCCCATTGACTCATCTCCCCTTTTTAAATAGAATAATCAGCTAGCATGAAAATAAACATGTACTTTGTACCTCTTTAGTCTCCTCAGGGTCTGAGTGATCCACAGTGACAAACAAATCATTTTGCAAATATTTCAGTGCACTAAGGGGCTCTGTCTGGGCACACTCTTCAAACCTGTGAAAAATACGTCCATATTAGCATTCACATTTATACACATTTATAAACTGCAAATATGCATTACTAAGTGATATATAATATTTATTTCATCTGCTATGGTGTGTGAGTTCTTTGTAATATATTAGGTTTGATATTGCTTTGCGCTGCTTTAGTTTAAGAATAGCAACTCAAACTGAGGCTACACTGGCCAAAGTGTGACATTATATATACTACAAACCATACAGAGGTTCACACTCACAGAGCTTGACAATTTCTGTGTGTAAACAATAATACAAAGTCTGCAGGTAAAACCAGTGCTGCATACAAAACTGAGGAGAAACTACTCTCTGCCAAATGCTTTAGTCGGGGAGTGCTTCAATCCTTCCAAAAAGATGCACCGAACATCCAGATTCAGTATTATTTAGGTAGAAGAAGGAGAGCATTCCTTCTACCTAAATGATACTAAAACCAGTGCTGACCAGAACATCCCTTTATTCCACTACCACAACTTTCATTAAATTTGTTCTCTACATTTTGAAATCACTGACAAGAAATGGAAGGTTGCTACTTCATATGGAAAAGACAATGTATTTGCATTGGGAAGACATTATATTGGCAGCCTTTGTATTGATGATTTGTGCCATGTAAGAAATATCCCAGGATAGATAGCCAAATAAAAAGATGATCATAATAAACTGGAGCTTAAAAACGGCTATATAAAGAAAAAATGTGATTTTCTGACAAAAGCACTCACAAATGATTGCCACTCTGCATCATCTAAGGGCATAAATAAAAAGGCATGTCTCTGATTTTCAACACCATTTTTAACCATCACAGTTCTTTGCTACTAAACAGATATGTTGTTTGCTTACAATACCTGTGTTTTCGAATTAGGTATTTACAGTGTCTTAGCAAATATTCCTTAGTAGGTCGGCAAAGTTTTAATGACCAAAAGTCATCCAGTCTCATCTTCGGAGAGCATGACTTCCCTGGGTTTCCTCCGAACAAATAATGAACCTGGAAAACAGTCAGCTTTAGCACTGGTCTCAGTCTGATTAGAATTTTATAACTGAACTGCAAGTTTATATTAATGGTATATTAAGAGAAAAATGGATCAGCCTTTGAAAATGTATTTCTGACATTGTCTGCAACAATAAAGAAATGGTTTTAATTTAAACATCAGACTACTTGTTAGGCTCAGAGACAAAGCGGTTTCTCCACTGGTAGGAAATGCCCAGCCTGGCCATGGTATCATTAACATTCGTTTACTAAAACAGGAGGTGGGTACACATCGTTTTTTTTTCTTATGTAAGCAGTTGAGAAAATAAACATCCTTCTTCACGTTCTTACTCCACTAATACTGAGGTAGAAAGGTACATTTTTAAAATGATTAAAGACTTTTACCCCACACAAATATTTTAAAGTAATAAAAATGTAATGCAGTGATGCCATGCACTGGTAACACTGGCGTGTTTGTTTCAGAAACACTACCATTGTTTATATAAATAAGATACTGTGTAGCAACGGGGGCAGCCATTTAAAGGAGAAAAAGCTCAGGTTACACAGCAGATAAGTTCTGTAGAACATAATGATGTTATCTATTATAAACTATTTGTCCTGTGCCATCTAGCCTTTTTACAATTTCACCCTTTGCTGCACAACAGCCTGTTGCATAAACTATAGTACTGTTTCAAAAGCAAACATATCAAATTTATCAGTGCAGGGCAATATTACAAGGTACTTTCGTTACTTCAAAACACTATTAAATTTTTGGTGTTACTGTTCCTTTAACTAGCTAGGCATTTTACAAATCATTCTAAATAAGTCTGATTTGGTGTCCTTGATTTTGCTTCTTTCTCATCCCTGTGTGCAGAACTGTGTGTGTGGCACAATTAGCAACTATAAGGATAGATATGTTTTCTAGAATTGCCCGTAGCTGGCCAAAGCACTTAGTTTTTGTAACATAACGTACCTTGTGCAGTTCATCATAAACCAACTGATGTGCAAATCTGGGACATGGTTCCTCTTCCTGGATGTTTTTGTTTGGGTTTTCCTTAGATGTCTGGTCATTCTTGTAGACACATGACCTATCAAAAAAAATTTTGTATAAGCATATACAGTGCCCTGCAGTACTATTCTAAACATGTTGATTTTTGTTGGGGAAAAAAACATTTGGCAAAAACTGCTGCATAATTTGTAATAATGGGAAGTCTTTGAAAATTTTATTTCAGATCCTGCAAGTTTCTACCTATATAATTCAATATATCCATATTTCTAATATATATATTTTGGATACACGCTTTACAAGCAGTATATCATAAGGGGCTCAATAGAGACTATGATCTTTATGCTTTTGTTTAGGAAGTTTTCGTATATGATGGGTGTGTCTATCGCTCTTATAAGTATCTGATGTCACTTGTGTTAGAGAATTTTTTTACTTGATTCACTAAACTACTTCCTTATTGTGCACCTGGATAATAAATAGCTAAAGCAGAGTGCCACCCTATGAAATATATATATATTTTTTTTCATCAAAAAAAGTCCAGACAACACGCGTGAGGCAAAACAATTTTTACCAATGCAGGCAAGCAAACGTGCAACATTTAGGAGCTCCTGCCCCTATGTGTGTGTATATAGTTTAGTAAAGGCTTTCTTCAAAGAAATTGAGCTTTCCAAATCATGTGTTTTTTAGTCATCTAATATCAAAAAATATAAAAAAGTTATATGGATTGCTTTAAAGGGGTTGTTCACCTTCCAAACACTTTTTCAGTTCAGTTGTTTTCAAAAAAGTTCCCCAGAAATAAGGACTTTTTTTCAATTACTTTCCATTATTTATCTTTTACTGTTTTTCCAAAATCTAATTTTAAAGTTGAATGTTGGTGTCTCTGTTGTTTGCTTCTGGCACCTCAGTAATTCAGGGGCAGACTCTAAACTGATACAATTTAGAAACATTTAATTGATACATCTCACAGAAACATCTCTGGAGTATTAGCAACTATTGTATCAATTCAACTGCCTATAATGAAACCCAGAGATTCTGCTCAGCAGGGACAAAGATAAGAAATGTATCCATTAAATGTATCAGTTCAGAGCTGCTTCAGAGGGTGAAAAATGACACTTTACACTTCAATATTAGAAAAACGGTTACAAATAGAAAATAGAATTGATATAGATAGAATTGAATAAATAATAGGAAAAAGTCATTATTTATGGTGATATAGTTGTTTGAAGGTGAACAACCCCTTTAATGCACAGAAATGCTTTTAGATATATATTCTAGTTTCAGATCTAAAATTATACAATAATTCAGAATATTTAGAGAATGAAAGTGTAAAATAGCAATAGTTTTAGAAGGAAAGGAAACACAAGAGCACTATAACAACAGAGTGGCCCACAGGCACATTCCACTGAAAGATCCAGTCTCAAAGATAAGGTCCACAACTAATGGGCAACAAATAAACTGGAGCAAATAAGAACAGGCCAAGCGACAATATAATATGCCCTCAGGTAAAACTGGTGTGTTTGCAATAAAAACACATTTATAGTCTATATGAACAAGCTGCTGTGTAGGGATAGGGGCAGCCATTCAAGCACAGGATACACAATAGATAGCAGTAGATGGACAACTACCATATACTACATAGTATATTTGTTATCTTCTGTGTATCCTGTGCCTTTTCTCTTTTTTGCAGCTTTGAATGACTGCCCCCATGGCTACACAGCAGCTTATTTATGTAAACTATAGAAGTGTTTCTGAGGGTAAATGCTCATGTCAAAATTTGTGGAGATTTAGTTGCCTGGCTACTTATCTCCTCTTATTCTGGTTGACAATCTCCCTGAACTGCCTTCCCATGAAAACTTGGGAAAACGAAGTGCCTCAAGTGCCATCCTGCTGGCGATTTTTCACTTTAGCCAGCGGGAAGGCAGAGAAAGGCAGCTTGGGGTGATTGTTGCCCAGAAGAAGAGGTGATTAGTTGGCAGGCAACTAAATCTCCCCGAAACTTGCTGTGTGCCCATACCCTAAGGAAACTTCGGCCGACTTCTGAAAAGGAAGTGCCGCGAGTGCCATCCTGCTGCTGATTTTTCATTGTAGCCAGCAGGAAGGCAGTTCAGGGAGATTGTCGCCCAGAAGAAGAGGTGATTAGTCGCAAGTTGACTAAATCTGCCTGAATCTTGCCGTGTACCCTGAAGCAAACACCAGTTGTGCAGTGCAACAGTACATTATATTTTCATTTCTTTAAAACACTTTTTTTTGGGGGGTTAATATTCCTTTAACACATGCTAATCAGCACGTGTAAATCAACCCCATGGGTTTTTATCTATTAATGCCTAGAACAATAAGGGGGGAAAAGTTGGCCATACCAGCAATTTCGAACAATGTCATAAATCCAAAAGGAGTTCCTAACATTTTCTTCCCTTTTTTCTTTATCTTTACTGAGTCCGGACAAAACGTGGATTTCATTTAATTCGGGATCAATGGTGGCCCTCTGTGTGAATCCAGTCATGGGCACTGTGGAAAATGAAACATTACAAACTCATAAGACACACAGAAGTGCCTAGAAGTATCAGGAAGAGGTTTAGACGACATGCAGTGCTGATCACTGGCTGTGCGCAAAGAGATGATGAGAACTCCCAAAGACAGCAGGTATAAAAGAAGAATGATTGGAGGGGCAGATCCTGCAAAATCAGTTACATTTTGGGCCCACCCCTTGGGGAAAAAACATAGTAAGTTATTAAATGGTTCTAGTGCCAGTGTGTGTCATGCTTCCTCTTTGTAGCCCAACTCAGGCATTTACTGAGATAGTCCTCAAAATAACTGCCACAAAGATGCAAATATTGCAGCTTACATATCTCCCACACAGAGAGGGGTGCATCTCCATCTGCTCAAACAGTTAAATACAGTCAGAATATATTCTTACATGCAAAAGTCTTACCCATGCCAGAATCTTTTTTGGTGCCATCTGATATAATTTCCACATGGTCATGGTCCACATCATAACTAAAGAAGTCATTCAAATAAGTCTTTGATCGCTGCCCACCAAACACATACAAGCAGCGATTTCTCTAGAAAAATTAGCAAGCAATACAAAAGTAAACATTTGTATAAAATACATTCAAAAATATAAAATTATTTAAAGCATTTAAAAAATCACTGAAAGCTTTGGTACAGAACAAACTTTTTTTTTTAACAAAAAGATACTTTTTTTTGTCTTATAATTGTTCACACATTTTATTCCATTGGGCTTAGAATGTCCAAAATGATATCCTCTTTAGAAAAAGACGACTAAAAACGGCAGACGATATCAATTATATTTCAATTAATTTAACCAAAACATAGCTCAGAACAGAATGAAGACGAAACTACTTGGTGTAAAACTAATTACACACTGGGTGACTGTGCTGTCCAAAATCTTATGCAACTTGTTTATAGGCCACAAACTGGGATACCAGTTGCAGGCCACAAGAAGCTAAAAACCAGAGGAATATCAGATACCAGTTTTACCACATGTTCCTGATGTCTGTCCAACTTCTTTCAAGGACATTTCCCAGTAACAAGTAAATACAAGGGAAGTCATTGCGCCTACAATGTAATTTTGAGGATTGGTCAGTTGTGAAAATCCCCAAAACAAACACAGGTTAAGATTTTGTTTAAAAAAAAAAAAAAGTAACCCAATTCTTACAGAGTGAAAAAGCATGCAGTGTCCTATCCGTGACTGGATGTCCTCAGGGCCAGCATTGCACGAGTCCTCTCTGAGCAGTTTCCATTTCTGTAAGTGACAATCAAAAGCAAAAAGACCACTAAATTGGGGCTCATTGGCCCTGCTGTCATCCACACTACCATTGCAAGTCAAGATACGCCCTCCAAATGTATAGATCATATGCTTTTCAGAGTCCATACACATCTGCAAAAATGGGAAAAGATTTATTAACTAAAATGCACACACTAATATATTGTCACTTGAATGTGATCGCTACTTGTGAATATGGTTAACCAGAATCATCTGGACAATATAAATAAGCTGCTGTGTTCTGAAAAGATAACAGATATTACACCCACTATACAGATCTTGTGTCTTGTGTCCTGAGGCTTCCTGGATAAGGGGTTGTCCCAGAATAATAAACAATATTTGGTTTAATACTTCAATTTTAGTGAAAGATTTAGGGCTACGTATGTCCAATATGGAATTTCATTGTCAGCAATTTTGTGCTACCACTCAGAAATCAACCTGTCTTTAATTTGTGAAATTAGGTTTTGTTCATGTCACAGGGGTGTTTTCGCATTGCCCTTGTGGACAAAATGCCTATCTGCTCTGCTTTCTCCTCTTTTTTGCACCCAGGACTGTAAACCTATAGTTATGTTATTGGTATTTGAAGAATAAAGCATAGCAATGCAAAGGAAAGAACTCCACTTAATAACAAACAAACATTTAAAAGTTACTTAATGGAAATAACATTTGCAACTGCTAAATGACTTAGCTAATGTATTGCTTTCAACTAACCTGGTGATCAAATACTAGTTTAGGCCCTCCATCTGCAGATGTGTCTTCACTTAACAATGTCCATGTGTTGGTATCAATATCATAGCAGTAGAAATCACTTTTCAGAGACTTGCTGTTTCTTACAGAAGAATCCAAATATCGACCAAGGGTGTAAATCTGCCTCCTTTGGGTGTCAATACACATCTTGTGGCAGGACCTGGCACTGGGACCATTCTTTAGAGAAAAAGTTTCCTTGTTGAATATTGCAGCAAAGGTCACTCAAAAGTGATACAAACATCTCAAGACAATATGAAACAGACATAATATTACCCATAGAATCTACTCTTTATTGTATAGCTTACCTCAGCACTTCACAGCAAAATATATTCTGGGGCTTTCACAGTTTAAAAAATGATGTATACAGTGTTGGACTTTTTTTTTTTTTTTTTTTACACAGCTTTTTACAGGGATATTTTTGTAAAAAAGTAACACTCCACTTATTAAAATATATAGACTTTCAGATGTTAGAATCCTCCAGGTCATACAAATAGACCAGGGCACAAATTTCATTACTAAAGGTCAAACCATTAACAAACTAAGTCAGATGTAATCTGCAGACTGATGAATTGGTAAAAAATGTATTTGATCTAAGGTATGAGGGGGCATTCCACAGATCATTTACCTATACTGACAATATATGTTACTGCCCAGGACCCAGTATCCTAAAGATGACACTTTTCACTGGTTACTGCTCACATTACTCTATGCTAGTTGGCAGCACCATAACTTCATAACAGTCGGGTCTGGAAAATCAGGCACTTGTAATGCTGGATATCGGGTTGCAGACATTTTACATTTCATTAAATGTACCTGCTTTATGATGCATTGCACTTTATATTTGTGCCAGATGTGTCAACAGTAAAAACTATTTACCTCTTTTTCAGTATCTCTTGATATGCATACCCATTGGTTCTCTCGGACACTGTAAGCCCAAAAATCTGCCAAATCTTGAGTTCCATCCCAGCCACCAAATAAATACACCATCTCTACCAAAAGAAGATAATTGCAGGTTTTTATAAGGTGATAACGGAGTACAAAACTATATTAACTTTCATTAAAGCTCTAAATATGACTGCAATAAATATATATTTACCAGACTGTACATCGATGACCATTTGATGTCCTCCTCTCATTCCTGGTCTACTGTCTTCTCCATCTCCTAACAAGGTATACCAATACTTAATGAATGGTTTCATGAAACATTTGTTCCATAAACCCTTATTTCCAGTTAAGTTTATAAGGAAAATGTTGACATCTATCACTTTAAAAAAGTAATGTTTAGATGAAATAATATTAAATAATATATATAATATTATTATATGCATAGCCTTTGTAATCTATGACAGGACATGTGTTAGTACAGATGGAGAATGAGATGATGGCACTAAATACTGATTTAAAAATTAAAGTAATGACTTTTTTACACAGTTGTACAAACCTAGTAGCACATCAGCCTAAAACAGGATTTCCCATAAATTACTAATACGAAGTCTACTTTTAGTGATCTTGTCCCATTATGATCTACATCAATAAAATCATTGTTAACATTCTGTTCCATGGAAAATATTACTTAAAT
Source organism: Xenopus borealis (assembly GCA_024363595.1). Classification (NCBI taxonomy): domain Eukaryota; kingdom Metazoa; phylum Chordata; class Amphibia; order Anura; family Pipidae; genus Xenopus; species Xenopus borealis. Next base: position 76,657,767 of record CM044435.1, on the reverse strand, counting down.
TTTATATTGATTTATGAGATAATTTATATCGCTATATTTAAGAAACAACTATTTCTTATGTAACCTTAACAGAATAAATATTTGCATGAAATGAATGAAATAGAAGAGTAATTTAGTCAAGCTGTTTGTCTACTGGTAGATCCCAATCTACCTTTTGGACACCCTTGCTGTAAAACCTTTAAGTTACCAGTACAATTTACTACATATCAAGCTGTAATCCAAAAAATTGGAGCACAAGGAATTAGAATGTACCTGGAAAAGATCAGTATTGCACCTTTCCTCTTGGCCACATTTTCAACCTAGCCAAACTTTTAGTACCCTATAGTTAAAATACCCACAAAATAGTAAACTGAAGCAACATCAGTTTAGGTGCTGCATCCACCATATGCATAACAACCCATTTAGAATAGATCTTAGTGCTTAATACCTTCATCCCCAATAGCACTAATGGTGGTTCGTCGCAAAGTAGAAACACAAGTAAGCATTGACAATACATGGTGACAAACACAGGTACTAATGCCAGCCAATTCTAAGAAGTTAGAAAAAAACCGTGAGGGAATTCCCCACACAAGCACTTTTCTAGTTTAAATGAGCTTTATCAAAGGTCAGAACAGTCTAGCCTGGTGTATTTAGGGTCTGCAGACCACCTTGAGCACCACTGGGAAAGTTATTAGGCAGACCTCATATTGGCCTTTTATACTAATGGCAGAGGCAAAATTAGCAAAACAGGACTATTGATATTAGTTTAGTTGATTCCTGCTCAAAGGTGACCAGATACATTACACCCTGACTCTCCCAATCATACATACATTTTCCAAATGAACAGTTGATGGAGTATGTGAACTAAATATTACCTTTGCTGATTTTAGGAATTATCTGGTTCCACTGTGGTTTGTATTCCTGCTGACTAATGTACTGACTGAAGAGTCCATCTGAAAGAACACAAATTACATATGATTTATCACAGCACTAAATCCATTAAAATACATTATTCTCTAAATGTTCAGTCCACCCTAAATTTACATGTGCTTATAAGCATAAATATCAGTCTGAGGAAAAATAAACCTATACCATAGAACACTAGTATTAATTATTTATGCCTGTGCCCTAATTGTTATACTTTGCACAAAAAACTTTATGGTTTTAGGAATGTCACAGGCAAATCTGCTGGCTCCAACACAGCTAATATATATTTTTAAAATCACATAATATATTTCATATATAAAAGATACTCACCACTGACAGCCTTTTCAATCAAGTCCTCACAGCTGTCAAAGTCTCCTTTCAGAACCAGTTTGTCATGCAACTCTGTTAACATTGGGTGTTCTAAAGCAATTTTGGTTTTCTTCTGCAAAGATTCAAAAGCTTCCGTGTAGTTGTGCTGACGGAAGTGCTTCAGACAAAGGCGTATGGCTTCTTGTTCACGGTACTACTGGAACACAAGGAAAATGATGAGCAAATTTACTATGCTGGATTACTGTAGCCATAACAAAATGTAGAGCAGGAAGTCAAAAAACTTGTAGCTAAATCTGTGTTACAGGTATGGCATCCAGTATCCAGAAACCCACTATACAGAAAGCTCCAAATTATGGAAAGGCCATCTACCATAGACTCTATTTTATCCAAACAATCCAAATCTTTAAAAATGATTTCCTTTTCCTCTGTAACACTGAAACAGAAGCTTGTGCTTGATCCAAACTAAGATATAATTAATTCTTATTGGAAGCAAACCCAGTCTATTGGTTTTATTTAATGTTTACATGGTTTCTAGTAGACTTGAGCTATGGAGATCCAAAATACAGAAATATCCTTTATTTGGAAAACCCCAAGTCCCTATCATTCTGAATAACAGGTTTCCATACCTGTTCTATTATCAATAAAATACTTGCAGTTTGTCCATATTTGAATACATTTCACCTTTCTTTTGCTGCGTTCCATAAATGAACCCATGCTGCTGACTAAACATATAGTCATATAGGCTATAGCATGTAGACGTTTATTAAAGGAGAATCCAACCTGTAATGAAAACAAAACCCTCCAACCCTCCCCTGGGTAGACCCAGCCTAGCTCAAATGATAAAATACACAAATATAAACTAAGAATAATACTTAAAGGGCACCAATCATAACTAAAATCATTTACTAAGTAAAGACACTATGTGAAAGTTCAAGAAATCTGATTTTTAAAACAGTTATGGTGACATCACCAGCAGAGGATAAGATAGGGAAATCTTGTGATAGTTCTAGTGGAGGTGTTTACTAAAGCTAGGCATTCTGGGTAGAATACTCAGGGCAGTGCTACAATCTGAGCATGCTTGTGAACCCATTTGCACGTTGTAGTCACAGTATCGACTCACTCAGTGAAAAAACCCATTTGACAAAGTATGCGATTTTATAAAAACTGCTGTTTAAAAAAAAAAAAAAAAAGGGCAGTTTGATTAAACATGTTTAGGTTGTACTGGCCAGGTTGTTAATATGTGTTTGATTTTGGCTGTGATTGGTGCCCTTTAAGCAAGCAACTGGAAGACTGCAAACTACACATCTTGACATATTTTAAATGTTAGTAGGGTATGGTATTCCTAAGCTCAACAAAACCATAATATTATTATAAAGATTCCTCAAATCGAACAGCTGTGGGAAACATCTCCAGCGATATTTATCTACAGCATTAGTACCCTTCATATTGACATCTCACTGGAAATGTAGACAACCAACATAACAAAAACATCTGACCAATAAAGAACACAGCTATCAAGATGCCCAAGTTCATTTTATCGGAGGTGTTTGAACACAAACATTTTTTTTATTAATCTACAATGGAGTATAAAAAAAACAGAAATAGATATTTTTAGATCTTTGTCCCAATAAAGTGGGGGGGGGGGCGTGTAACTAATTTTACCTAATATTTTTTAATTAAAGTGTCTTTACCTTACTGTACCAGTGAAGACAGGGCTGTACTACATCTGGCTCATCAATCCCATTGATTTCAACATACCAGATGCTAAAGTTAAAGCTTGGCCCCCATGATAAGAGTGGCACTGTGGAAACAAAAAAATCTGAATCACCACTTTCTAAAACAGTTATAATTGCACTGTATACATTTACAACAAGCACAAAAACAGAATCAATAGGAACAGTAGCAGCATGCATGTTACTAATATTCAAGAATTACAATTATGTAACAGTCATGAGTGAGACACATTCGCAACAGCCAATTATGTGTACTGTACTTTGGTCTTTATTTTTGGAAGATATAAAATACAAAGTAAAATGATTTTTTTTCCACTTGCAAAACTAAACAGACAGATATACTACTATTGCCAAATTACTTGAAAAGCAACATCATACAACGGTCTACTATAGCAAACTACATAAAACTAAGAAGCACTATCTTGACTGTTTGAAATTCTGAAGTATAGCCTGGCTTTTTTATAGGTTGCACAGCTTCAGCATGCCATTCTGTTCGTGTACCTTGGTGTCTAATCACTGCATGGTTGCTCAACATAAAAGGTGTGACTTGTCAGCTACCCCCAGTTGATGACTTAATTTGCTTCAAGAGTAAAAAGCCTTCAATAAAAATCTAGCGGCTAGATAAACAATGAAAGCCAAACTAGGAAAAGAACTTACCTATTTTAATAAATCGACAGGGAAACATTTGCTCATCTATTTTATGCTTTAGTGTGAATGTCTCTTTGTTGTAATCATTTTTCAGGCCACTGTATGAAACAAATGAAATTAACACGAGCATAGTAGAGAAAGTTAAAGCAAAAAGGTGCCAGCTTACAACTTACAATATTTATTATGATAAAAGATTAATTTAAGAATTTTTTAGAAATAGCTACATATATATATATATATAGACAAATGCAAGAGGTCCTCTGCACTCAACCGATTATCAATATATTTAAGACATTGAGACATTCTGTGCATACAGCTACTAAAAAATGCCTTACCCTTTAAACAACAGGGATTGTTTGTCCATATATTGCAATATATTTAAGCTGGCCAACTACGTCAAAGTCATCCCATATCTGGCCAGTCCTACGCTCAATTTTCATCTGATTCATTAAGAATTCCATGACTTCATTAAACATTTTACCAAGGGACTAAGTTTTACCTGCAACTTACTTGCTGCTTTCAAAGTAAAACTCCCAATCATGGATGCCCTTTTATTAGACACCAGTGGGATCACCTGACTATAGCTGGGAAGGGTGGGGGCTACAACAAGGAGCTGGTCACTGCTCCAGTATAACTACAACAAACAAGAAAAAGTTGTGCTCACCACTAATTTTTAAAACCATTAGGGGGGACGACGACACCGTAGTAAGTCAGTATTTAGCAAAACTAACTTTGGCAAAGAGGTCAACCAAAAGAGGACTTTGCAATAGGACAATGGTCTAAAACATTCCAGTTAGATCCAAAAAGGAATAGCTGAAAAAAAAAAAAAAGGGGGGAAGCCAAAGCCGTATACAACGGAGATGCTAGGGGGGTGCAACAGGCTGCACATGCAAGAAACACCTTAAATATAACATAGATGAAAACATTCAGGCAGTAGATGTGCAAGACTGACAGTCCATTATTAGAACCACCTACATGAAATTGTTTCTGCAAAAGCGTAAATTGAGTTCATTTTATATTTTTTGTAATTGCAAATCCATTTTTTGTGTACTTTAACCTTTATATACAGTTTGAATGAATATGAAATATAGCTTTATCCACAGAATACAAAAACCTACATGGGCGTGCTTACTTTTTCACATGACTGCATGTGTGTGTGAATTAATTAGTTATGTGGGTCAGTGATGCTTTAGAATATAGGGACCTTATCTTTTTTAACCCAAATTAGATCTGTTACTATGAACAACACACTGTACACTTAATACAGCCTTCATTTGTTAAAAAAAAAAATCTGAAGTGGGCAGATTCCAGGCCATTTTCAATTATTTACTTTTCATTAAAGAAAATCAAATAACACTTAAAATAAGGTAGCTATCACCCTAAAGCTATTTCATGCCATGTGTCCTTTTTTAGGTTTACCTAGATAAAAGCTCGGTCATGTTTTCTTCATTCATTCCACCAAAGACTTTAAACTTCTTCAAATTACAAACATGAGTCTTCTCATATTTTCCAAATGTTATGCTTTGTAAAACTGCTGGCCTTTCCAGTTTCAATATCAGATACTGTAAGGAAAAAAAAAGTATCGGCAATCAGATCAAGTGATGAATTTATTGTATTTTTTTCTTCACCGCTAAATATACCTGTGTTGTTTTGACACTGCAGAGGGTCAAGCCTCAATGGCATTTAAAGGAAGCATATCTGATTTGAGATGGATGAATTTTGCACAGCTGAGTAAAACAAAGTATTCACTGTGTATACAATGGTCTCTTTCTAACTATGAGAATATTGACAGGTCATGACAAACAAACAGGAAATTAAAGGAACAAAACAAATAAAGTGCTTTAAAAAATATATATATAATGCAGTGTTGTCCTTGCACAGGTTAAATTGTTGTTTTGTTTCAGAAACGAAAATTGTTTGTATAAATAAGCTGCTGTGTAGCAATGTGGGCAGCCATTCTAAGGAGAAAAGGCTCAAGTTACACAAGTTAAGCTCTGTAGAACATAACGGTGTTATCCATTATACACTATTTAACCTGTGCCATATAGCCTTTTTTCAATTTCTGCCATTGCTGCACAGCAGCTTGTTTATATGAACTATAGTAGTGTTTCTGAAGCAAACACACCAGTTTTACTAGTGCAGGGTGACAGTACATCATACACTCATACACTCATCAACAATAAAATATGATCATCCTTGAAGCAAACACTTACCTGAGGTGGATTATTGTTTTCCGATGACCATCTTGAAGACTGATCGCTGGGTTTATCTACCAGAATGTTTCTGAGAAAGTAGAAAATCAAATGAAATAGAAGTTTAGCATGTAAAAGGAAAAAGCCACATACAAAACAAATAAGTAATAAATAAATAAATAAATAATTAGTTTATTTATTAATAAATAAAAAAAGACATCAGACTTTCATTGTAGTTGCCTTGCCCTTGCTAGTGGAAAAATATTGCTAAGTCTCAAATATGATTACAAGTCAACTTATACCTGGACACATTGCAGATCTATAGTAACCCAAAAGCAAAAATGCTACACTTTCTTAAAAACATTTCTTAAATGTCCTTGCAATTGGAGTAGCTCCAAATTCCTTTTTCCTTGTTTAGCTCAAGAAATTACAAAAAAAATATTTTTAAATGATTAAAAATAGGCCCTATTTATAGAACCTCCACAGACCAGTTAATAATGACAATGTTTTATCCTTCACTTTTGTGTGACTGAAACAGGAAAAAAAATGTAGTTTTTTTTTTTCAACGGTGATACTAAAAGGTTTTTTTTGTCTAAGACCACCGGAATAAAGTTAGATGCTAAACTACTCAGTATATATCATGCACTACTCAAATTATTCAATACATAGATAGAACATTTGGCATCAAACCCATGAAACATCAGGGTTTTAAATTACAGAGTTAAATATAGTTTTAGCCTGTGAGCTGTGGAACCATATTATAAGGTGTAGCAAGGTTATCATTACTGAACGCCTATGAGAATTACTTATTTATTTTAAGTACTTATTTGTTTCTTGAAGTGACCAACTGAAAACACTGCATATTTTATAACAGGGCAGTTTTCCATGATGCACAACAAGATGCATATAAAGGTAAAACTGCTGCATTATAGAAGGAAAGTTATAAAAAATACAATAGTTATAAAGATACAAATACACCAATAAATTAATCTACAATAGGTATTGGCATACCAAGTACTTTACCTCAAGAATTCTTGAATCATTGTGTGGGTAGGTCATAAAATCAAACATACCCAACCTTATTGAAAGCCTAAATGTGTAGCACTAATTCAGAATCCATTTTGTCCTGAATATGGATTTCAATTGTCTTCTCTTCAGCAATGCCAGTTTATTTGCAACAGAAAGTTATTTTCAGACATTTTGTCTTAAGTAAGTGATTTCACACATTCTTACAAAACATCCATTATACCTCTAGTCACAACTCCGGAAGGTGATCGATAAGTACAAAGATTCAATTGCCAAAGACAACAAAACACAAAGTTTGGGGGCTTTTAAAGGTGCTGAGCTTCAATTTGCCATCCATCTACCCCAAAATCTCAGGCTTGCCCATCTGTCTAATCACACCTCATCATTCCACAGTATTGGAGAACTATTTAGCAGTAAAAAGGACAAACGTACCTAGAGGTTTATAAAGACACTTGGGCAAATTCACGAAGATGTTAAAATTCGCTAGCGTTAGCTAGTAGCGCTACCGTTCGTTCTCCAGGCAAAGAGCAGTTACACTTAGCGATGCCTAATTTGCATACGGAGGGAACATAAGCGTATAATAGAAGTATATGTTACAGCCACTACATTCCACTACACAAGCCCAAGAAACCTTTAATAAATTAAATAAAGTTGTCCTATTGCCCTACATGTGCCCCCTGTATAGTTGTGTTGCCATATGTTAGGAAATGTAACATATGGATCTTTTTCAGACTATACCCCACCAATGGTAAAACACGCCAGCGTTTCTTTTTCCATGTTTTTTTTTCAAACTCTTATCTAGTTTAGAAGTAAAGTCTAACATAAGTGGTAACGTTCAGTAACATTTTGATCTTAGTGAATTTGCGTGATTACGATCCTTCGTCAGTGCGCAACTTCGCTTGGCGTAAGGGTGCGAAGTTGCACAAGTCTATCTACATCGCTAGCGAAAATTCCGCAGAGTCGGTGTTAGTGAATTTGCGAAGTTACGAAATGACGTCACGCTGGCGAATTAGCATTAGTGTTAGACGCTTCGCGCTTTAGTGAATTTTTTCCACTGTGTTTTAAGCTGCCAACAGTTGTTTTACATGGGTACTTTATAACATGGAACATGAGATGCAGTAAAATGCAAGTTCTGAAACACAAACAGTAAAATAGTCATTTAGGTTGAAAAAAGGCACACGTCCATCTAGTTCAACCTTTAGTCTAATGAAACCTTACTTACTTGCTAGTTGATCCAGAGGAAAAATAAAACTCTCTACGTTGCCCCCAAAAGGAAAATTCCCTTCCTGGCTCCAAGATGGCTATTGGACCACTTCTGACATTAGGGGAGGTAAGAAACTTGCCTCAAGCAGCAGTGAACCGCACCTCTCACCCTTCCTATGATATTCCTGCCCTGGTGGTGCAGCTCTCTTTAGACGGTCGGCACACGTCAGTACAATGTAGAATATTTAAGAGAATTGCACAAACACCATATATATGCTGCAGCTAGGGAGCTTACCCCTTTTATTTATAGTGACCACTTGTGCATCAAGGTTTGGGGGGGAACCCTCCCTTCATCAGGATAAAAACATTTGTGCTACAAACACTTTTAAAGCATATGTATCCAAAGCCCTTTTAAAGCTATGTATCCCTATGCTTTAAAAGTATTTATAGCACACATGTTTGTATCCTGACGAAGGGGGGGGGTTTGATATCCATTTTTTAAATGAAAATGTGGCTCTTCTAGTGCACTCTATGCACTGGAAATACAGGTCCCCCTTTACATACACCAATGCTGTAAGCTCAGAGTGAGTGAGGGTGGCGGCAGAAGCCCCATTAATTTTTTTCACCATGCACAACCAATAATTCCCCAACATTTTCCAAAACAGCATCTTGCAGTTAATATAATTAACATAACACAAAACGGAAAAGTAAAACCTTTGTTTAATGATTAAAAGCTCTCAACATTGCTGTTTGGAGGTATTATTTATTTTTTGAAATGATCAAAGTTCATTTAACTCTTGTTCTTTTGACAAGGTCAGGTCTGGGTTAGTGCCAGATGTGCCAATGGGTCTACAGAACATAATGGTATTCTGGGTTAATTATTTGTATAAATGTACTGCATTTAAAGGAGAAACAACCCCTTAATAAAAAAAAAACCCTACCCTACATAGACACCACTCTCCATCCCACCAGCCTAGCTGCCCTCATGGGTAAAGCCCCTAACTTACCCCTCCGTGCAGATTCTCTTCTCTTCAATAATCTTTGGAATGAGACCGGTGTATCAGCGCATGCAGAGCTGGAGCAATTTTCTGTTTCGCAACAACTGTGCATGCGCTGAAGCTCACGAAAATTGCCAAAGTGCTGGTCTCTTTCTGAAAATTACCGAAGCGGCTGAAGATGGATAGATGATAGATGAACTAGAGTCCTGCAGCGGGTCGGGTACCCGCAAAATCCTGCGGTACCTTGCAGGTTGCATGTAGACGTTCCGGATGCGGGTATAGAAGCGGGTAGGTGGTTCTGCGGGTTGAGGGTCGGGTCGCGGATCTTCGCCATACCGATTTTTACTCCTTTTTTTTTGAGCAGGTCTACTACCAATGACGTCACTTCCGGTTTACAATTACAGCACTTCCTGATACTTGATGGTCAGCCGGTCGCAGGTCTGGATTGCGGAACGCGGGTATGGGTCGGGTCGTGGGCCCAAGCGGGTAAGAATCTGGGTTGCAGATTGAGGGTACGGGTCCCAAAAAATGGACCCGCGCAGGACTCTACCGTGAACTTCACTGGACAGAATTTACACCTCAATTGTCCAATTACTTTTGAGTCCCTGAAATGAAGTTATTGTGTAAAAAAATGCCGGGTGCTAACCAAAAAATTTGCATATGAATATTGAAAGCACTCACGGTAATTGTTTGTTAAACAAAAATCTGTTTATACTATAGTGATGCAAACATCTACAACCTGCTGGACCGAAACACACATACAGTATATATATATTCAAAGGGATGGCCAAGCCAATTGCTTTCACTTTCCATTCAATTTTCTAGGTGGCACTGCCCTGTACATTTCCCCTCCCACCGTCTACAATTGTGAAACCTGTATATGGGCATCAAGTCCCCATTCTAGTACATACACAAAGTTTTTTGTGTTTATTATTAAAGTGTTATTATTGTGTATTATTATTATTGTGCAGACATTGCTGAGCAGCCACATATCTATGGGATTCACAGTCTATAAAGACTGGACAAACACACAGAATCCAGAATCTGGAGCATGATCACAGGCAAACATCATATCACCATGTGCAATACAAGGAGTTGGCTGGAGTGTTGTAAAGGTCACTGTCATTGGACGCTGGAGCAGTAGATATGTGCCCTCTTCAGTGATTAATGGTGTTTCGACTGAAAGGTCTGAGTTGGGCAAATGCCAAGAAAATACTACCTGTCGGAATCCATAATGCCAATAATTCTGGCAGACGAAAAGTAATAAGCTGGGTTGCTTTGTCGTGGTTTGTACTAGGACCACTGGTTCCAGTGACAGCAACCCTTAAAGGTGAACTAATACCTAACTAAATAAGTAGGCTAGAAATGCTGTACATTATGTTTTTATCTTCTATACCAGACCAAGGCAACTACAACCCTTTAACAGGGAAGATCTGTGTCTCCAAAGATGCCCCAGTAGCTCCCCATCTTTTTTTTCTGCTGATTCACATGCTCTGTACTGCTGTCACTTACTGAGCTTAGGGACTGACTCACAATATACAGTACACATAGAATAGAAAGGTCACAGTATAAGGCTGTTTAAGCATTAACACAGATTATTACTACATGGCAGCACAGAAACCAGTGCAATTAGCACCAAAATGTAATAATCATCTTATATTACAGACAAGCCTCGTTTTCTACTTTGTGACGATCCCTAAGCTCAGTTTCTCAACAGCTGCTCAGAACCCACTGAGCTTGTGAGTGTCGCAAACACTTTCCAAGATGGTGACCCACTATGACAGTTTGAATTCCTGGATAAAAGCTGCTATTCAGAAGCTGAAACTTTACACTGGTGCAATAAGTTCAGTATGTAAAATAGGGCATTTTTAACCATTCATTTTTATGGTTTTTACTTCTCGTTTAAAGCTTCAGCTAGGGTTACCACCTTTTCTGGAAAAAAATACCGTCCTTCCTATAAATTTTTATTTTCCCCCTATTCATAACATTGGGATCTTCCATAAATTGTACCGCTAGGCTGGTAAAATACCAGCCAGGTGGCAATTTCAAGCTTTTTATTTTGTGGCAAGAGTCTGTGGGAAAGCACTTGCTGTTTTTCAGCACAATATTGGCCCCCATGCACAAAACAAGGTTTGTCCATATAGTGTGCTTACTTAGAAGCAGTGGCAATAACGGTGTATGCCTCATGCTGGAACTCCACAAACTTCCAGGACAATGAGCAACAATATGTTCGATTTCAGCCCTGGTTTGATCCTGATGTGGCTGTTGCAGTCCCTTTTGAAAAAGCTACTTTTTTCTTACTGGTGCTTACATGGGTTTCCATCCACACGCCAAAAACATAAAGGCGAGTTAATTGGTTCCTCATTATATTAATCATGATGTAAATGTGAAAAAAATACAGTACAGGCCAATAAATTGTAAGTTAAGCCGTTGCAAAGACAGATAAGAATGAGAAACAACTATGCTGGTACTAAATAAAGGATAATTTAAAAGAAAGTGTTTATTAACAGATGCATAACTTGCAGGCAGGTGCTTACCACACATCTCTATACTGCATTTGTTTTCCCAAACACCAGCCAGCCTTGCACAGTGATGCTGGAAACGCCTGTTATTATATAAAATCAATAATAACTGGAAATTGCAATTCATTAACAGATGTGCCCACCACTGCTTCCCTGTATTCGTACGAGCATTGCACGCAACATAAGAATAAACATTTGTACGCGAGCACTCCATAGGTACAGGAAATATAATTGCACAGACAATAAACAAGCTATGCTATACACCATGCGTGTGGTAAACAGACTTTTAATGTACAGATTCATGTCTGAAGATCTACAGCAACAAAACCCAGCGCCTCAAGCCGCATAACGTAAGCACATGAAGCTTCTCGTACTTACTCAGGTAAATAACTGGAAGAAAACGAGCTCCACTTATATACAGCATAAGGCAACCCTCTAATCTCGGCCGCCATCTTGTCAGCGGGAAGACGGGGGCGGGGCGCGTTTCTTAAAGACACAGGTGATCAAAGGATATCGCGAAAGAAAGAAAGAAGCCGACGTGCGCCCGCTTCGCAGAATCTTGGGTTAGCTTGAGACAATAGTGATGGTTGGGTCATTTTACCACGCCCCGTACGTTGAGCAAGTGACAACTCTGCGTCTACGTCTATGAATACACATGGCCGCAAGCCACTCCCACATGTGTTTAATGCTGGTTTTGTTGTGGAAGTCGGTCGCGCTGTTCTTCAATAAACTGCCTAAAAAGCTCATGGTTATCACATTGAAGCTTTTCACGCATTCTCCAGCACCACTAACGACAATATGTGTTCCTTCTGAATAATCCGTACATATTACTGCAACGCTTGTGCAATTGCAAATTAGCTGCAAAAATTAAACCGAAAACACAGGAATGTGGACTGTTATTCTGCATTCTACTGTTCACATTTGGCCACAAATAGGGTTTCCACCTTTTCTACAAAAAATGGTTTTCCCTATCAATAGCATTGGCTCTAGCAACATTTTTACCAGCTAAAATACCAGCCAAGTGGCTGGCAAGTGGATACTATAGCCACAAACTAGGCAAAGCACTATCTGTTCAGTTGTGGGCATAAAGCAGTGACGTCTCCATACACTCTCAAGTTCACACACCTATATTGAATAGCATTGTCATCTGTCAGACTTTCATAGGGGCTGCACAGTTGAAAAAAAAAAAAAAGACAAAGCCCATCAAGTTCAGCCCCTCCAAATGAAAACCCAGCATCCATACTAGGGTTGCCGCATGGCCGGTAAAAAAAGATAAATATATAGGACGGCTGGTATGTTTTTCAAGAAAAGGTGCCAACCCTAATCCATACACACACCTAGGGTTGCCACCTTTTGTAAAAAATGTTTGGTGGGGGCGGGGCCACAAAGGGCGTGGCGTGACGGCAAAAGGGCGGGTGTGACATCATATGGGCGGAGTCACATCGATCGATCGGCTGAAAACGGCAAAAAAGGTAAGTATTAACTGGAATTATGGCAGGGTAAGGGCCTTTTTTAAGTGGTATTACAAATTTACCGGCAGCTACATTGCCGGTAAATTTGTAATACCGGCCCATGGCCTTGGCTCGTGTTTTACCGGCTAGGCCGGTAAAATACCGGCTGGGTGGCAACTCTACACACACCTCTCCAGGGCTGGGCCAAGGAGAAGGCAGAGTAGGCACGTACCTCCTCTATCGCCTACCCCCCCAGTCCTGCCCCACGTCTTCTTTTTTTTTCTCAAGCGCCACCTTCTGCTGCGCACTAGCGCAAAGCCGGCGCTGTGTCCGGTGGTCTGGCCCTGCACCACTCCATACCCTCACATAAATTATATACTGTAAACCCACCTAAGCTGCTTCAAATGAAAGTCCTTTTCTTCTAGTCTGAAGGGGTGGCCTCTGGTGCTGTGATCCTCTTTATGGGTAAAAAGGTCCCCTGATATTTGTCTATAATGTCCTCTAATGTATTTGTAAAGTATAATCATGTCCCGTCGCAAGTGCCTTTTTTCCAGAGAAAACAAACCCTGCCTTGACAGTCTACACTCATAGGCCGGGGGGGGAGGGGTTTTGCTTCGGGAGGGTAGACTTCTCCTTTAAGGACTGGAGTCCAAAACTTTCACTCCAGCCATCTACTTTCTTCAATCTTTTTTCGAAGTTTCGGTGCATGTGCAGCTGGTGGAGATTTCCGGACCCGAACTACCGTGACGAAAGTTTCCGAAAACGCCGGTCTACTTCCGAAAAAGACCACAGAAAGGAGATAGCTGCCTTGAACTCCCGTGGCCCAAATCTGCAGGAGGGGGTGAGTAAAAAATTAGGGGCATTTGCTTGGGGGGGGGAGGTAGGCTGTGGGGAGGAGAGAGGGGTCCACACAGGGTGGGGGGAGGGTTTTTCTTCATTACAGGTTGGATCCTCCTTTAAAGGAGAATGTATTGGCACTTGTGCAGTTGGAACATTTTGCCAATTTGCAACAACTGAGCATGCACCAAAATTGACGAACTCCCAGTCAGCTTAAAAAAGCAGTAGAATATGGCTGCATGGAGCTCCGCTGCCTGAATTTGCACTGCGGGGGTAAGTATAAAGTATGGGGCAGTTAGGCTGGGGGAGGAGGGTCTACATGGGGTATGGAGGTTGTTTTTTTTTTTACAGGGTTGAAATCTCCTTTAAACAGCACAGCACTTGTCTGTCCCTGGTGTCACAATTCTCCACAAAAGTCATCATTACACCCACGTTATTTGGCTTTTGCAAATGGTAAGGATGGCAACCCTATGAGTAAACCATGCAAATTTTGTCCAATTTCACTGTGGAAATCTGTGCCAAACATTGCTTAACACAAAAATATGCCACACTGTATTTTGATGCACATAGCAAATTCTCATATTTTCCTTACACTCCCCCATGCTGGCATCAAGCTGCCCACATTCTGAGTAAATTGTGCCAACCTTTTTCACTGTCACTGAGGAATTTTGCTACAAATCTACACATAAAAACACCATCTATCACACTGCTGCCCTGTTTTCTTATTCAAATTCTCCATACACTTTTCCCAAGCTTGCTGTAAACTATACACATTTTGTGCCATTACACTTTGAAAATTTGCCCAGAATCTGTGCCAAACTTTGCAAAACACAAATGTATTTTCATGATGCAGTGTTCTTGATGCAAAGCATTGTTATGTTCTCTGCTGACACCCGTTTGATTAAACCATTAATATTTTGTGTTATTAGATAATTGTGTAATTTTACAAACAATTTATTTTTTAATACCAATTACATATGCTTAAAGTAAGCAATATTCATAAGCAATATTCAGATTTTCTGTACCTTCCTCCACTGCCAACATCAAGCTAACCCCATTTTAGTAAGTTGTAAAAATATTGTATTGTACTGTGGAACTTTTCCCAAAGTTGCACCAAACTTTGCAAAAGCAGCAATTTATATATGCTTATAACACAAAATTCACACACTTTTCACTGCATCAAGTTGAACCCCCTCTGGCTAAACACTGCAATTGTTGTGCAATCTCAGAAAGAAATTTGGCATAGAAATTGGGCTTAACATTGCAAACTGTAACAATCTGTTGCATATAATAAGAAACTGTATCTGCCTTCATTGCTGCATGGCTTCCCTCTAAATAAACAATGCAAATTAATGTATTTCACTGTTGAACTTTGCTCCAAAACTGCACTAAATGTTTCAAAACAGTTGTTTATTGTACTGAGTCATTGACTTAATAATACATGGCCTATACATTCCTTCTGATGCATTGATTTTGATACTTATAAATCTAAATCTTCACATTCCCTTTATTAGTCTGACTCCTCTGTGAATAAAACTTGAAAGCAAACTTGCAATATCAGTAAAATTGCAAAACAGAATTTTAATATTCCAAACCAGTGCCCATAGAGTTGCCTTGTATGTTTATGTCTCCATATTTTCAGGACAAATCATTTACATCATAGATTTTTTTAGGAGACTTGCAAGCAGTGGTGTAAATTAGAGCTCTGGTTTAAACCCCTAAAAGTCACATTACCTCATTATTAACACCCCTCCATTTCTTCGATTGTATGAATCCAACAGCATGGATGCAGGCAAGAGGGAAGGTATGAAGGATATTGTTGTGGCAGAACAGACATTAAGGTTCCAGTCACATCTCATGCTCGTGGCTATAACAGCAAGTACTCGGATGCTGCTAGGTCTTAAAGTGAAAGAGCCAAGATCAGAGTTCTGGGCAGGCAAGGGATCTGGAGTGACAGGAGTAATGGGTTAGAGCAAAGAGTAATCAAGGAAACAGGCCAGTGTCAATAACCAGTCAGACAGCGCAGTACAGAATCAGGATCTGGAAGAGTAGTTCGTAAACAGGCAATTGTCAGTTCAGGCAGCAGTCAGGAATGGTCAAGGACAGTCAAGGGTCTAAGAATACTATATCAAAACAGAATCACATCCAAGAACTATCCAACAATAGACCTATATTGGGCAATCATAAAATGGACAAGGCTCCTTTAAATATTAGAATTTCACACCAAGCAAAAGTGTCCCCACCACCCCACTAGACTAGGGTATTGTTACAGATATGCAATTCCTTAACAACCCCACAATCCCACAGGTCTGCTGACTGATAATTACGGAACTACTTGTAAGGTATTTTACTATTAAAAGAGTAGTTCACTTTTAACTTAATTTTTAGTTTGTTATAAAATGGCCAATTCTTAGAAACCTTTCAATTGGTCTTCCTTTTTGTTTTATGTTTTTACATGTTTTTTTAATTATTTGCTTGCCTTTTCTGACTCTTTCCAATTGACAAATCAGGATCGCTGACCCCAGCAGCCAAAAACTATTGCTCTGTAAGGCTGCAATTTTATAGTTGTTGTTAATTTTGTATAACTTAGCTTTCTTTCTATTTAGACCCTACCCTACTCATATTCTAGGCTCTTATTTAAATTGCTACCTGGTTGCTCGGTTAATTTTTACCCTAGCTACAGAAAGATTCTGAAATTCCAAAGTAGTTTGCTGCTGAACAAAAATCTAAATACTGCAGAAAACCAATTGCAGAGTATTATCTCAGATAGCAGTCTCTACATCAAACTAAAATGTAATTTAAAGGTGAACAACCCCTTTAAAAAGAAAAAGCATCAATGTTTATAAATTAGTTGAAAACGTTCTGGAGAATAACCCAACAGGTAGAGCAAAATCATTTACTTTAATGAATGTCAGAGAATCTCTTGAGAAATATAATAAAGTTAGGGAAATGCTAACTACATTACACAGCACTGCTTGCTTTGAATGCTGTGATTCCTGTATAATAGCTGTATTTTTTGCATAATAGAACATTGCAGATGTCCATCTGCCAGTGTCACAACACAGTGCTGATGTTGCATATTAATAATTTACAGAGAGTGCAATGTGCTATTATACAAATAAATCCCAACATGCTGGTATAAAAAGTGAATAATGTGCTTTGACACAAACACCACAAAATGTGTGTAAAATGTGTTGTAAGTCACAATGCACAGGGTCTATGTGCAACATCCTTCGATAAAGCCAAATCTCAATATTCCTTACTAAGATTTATCTTTATAATAGCATTGTGTTCACTAAACAATATTATAATGGCATGTCTATGTAGGAGCACACTGCAGCCATTATATTGGGATCTCTATCCCTCAGCTAAGACATAACATAAGCAGTACAAATATTACTCTATCCACATAATTCTTTTAGCATTTACTTTGTACGCCATAGAAAGACAAAAATGTTATCATCTCTTTCCATGTTGTGTATCTGTACACCAGATAAAGGGGTGGCTCACCTTTAAGTTAATGTTGTTGTTGAATGGC
Source organism: Xenopus borealis (assembly GCA_024363595.1). Classification (NCBI taxonomy): domain Eukaryota; kingdom Metazoa; phylum Chordata; class Amphibia; order Anura; family Pipidae; genus Xenopus; species Xenopus borealis. The sequence goes on along the minus strand of CM044435.1, from coordinate 76,640,383 downwards.
CAGTTCTAAGCAAGTTTTCAATTATTTATCATTATTTATTTTTTATAGTTTTTATTTTATTTATTTTCTTCTTCTGACTCTTTACAGCTTTCATATGTGGGCCACTGACCCCATCTAAAAAACACAAATGCTCTGTAAGGCAATAAATACATTGTTATTGCTACTTTTCATCACTCATTTTTCTATTAGGGCCCTCTCCTATTCATATTCCAGTCGCTTATTTAAATCCATACATGGTTGCTAAGGTAATTTAGACCCTATCAATCAGATTTCAGAAACTGCAAACTGGAGAGCTGATGAATACAAAGCTAAATAACTAAAAAACAACAAATAATAAAAAATTAAAACCAACTCCAAAATGTATAAATCCACCATGATAGGGAAATAAAATGCTAGAAATTGTCTGGTGCTTAATTGTCCAGCAGTTTGACAGGCCCATGAAAAGGTATTCCCTTTGACTTTGAATGGAAGGTGATTTGTAGCATGGACTTGTGGATTGACAAACCATTAGGTTAAGGAACATGAGAAATCTGTCATTACCAAAAATGGAAGATTATAATGGTAAGAGAAGAAGATAATTAATTAGGTCAAGAGAAAGGGGAAAAAAGAGAGAGGGAGAGGAATGAAGAGGCTGGACAGAACTTCATAAATGGGGATATCAACAAGTCAAGTCAAGTGGATTTATTGTTATTTCAGCATATACAGTAAATAAAGTACATAATAGGAACAAAATTTCTTTTCTCCAGGACCCTTGGTGCTATACATGAGACTATACTGGGTACAACAAGAAATTAGCAACTCTTGTACAGGGTCACACTGGGCAAGGTGGACATTTCAGTTCCTTATAATTGTATATCAGTTCAGTCCTTGGGAGCTGAGATGCCTGATGGCTTGTGGAAATAGATTGTTCTGCGTTCTTGAAGTCAGCGATTGAATACTGCGGTATCTTTTACCAGATGGCAGGAAGGTAAAGAGATCATGTGCAGGGTGGGTGCTATCCCTGACAATGCTGGTAGCTTTCTTGAGACAGCGGGTGTGATAAATATCCATAATGGAAGGAAGCGAGACCCCAATGATCTTTTCCGCTGCCCCCACCACCCACTGCAGGATATTGCGGTCTGATGCTGAGCAGTTTCCATACCAGGTAGTGATGCAACTACATAAAATGCTTTCAGTGGAACCCCTGTAAAATATAGTGAGGATAGATGGTGGGCTGTTTTCAGCTTTCACGGAAAGTATAGGCGCTGCTGTGCCGTTTTCACTATAGAGCTGGTGTTAAGGGACCAGGAGAGGTTCTCCTCCAGATGTACCCCAAGAAATTTGGTGCTGTTGATATTTCCACCGGAGATCCATCAATCTACAGTGGGGAATAATCCCCATGTTTTCTCCTGAAGTCAACAATTATTTCCTTTGTTTTGTTCTAGATAAGACTGGCTAGATAAGAGAAGAGGAAAAAAGGGATTAAAAAACTAGCATAAGGAAATAAAGGTTTGAAAAGCAATTTAGCTTATTTTGACATTCTGTTATTGAATGCAGGGGATAGATCACCACCCTGTGGGCATCTAGTACACTACAGGAGGAAATATAAAGGTTGTTGTAATGTACCTTCAACTCTAGAATTTAAATAGCTTGTGATAAATTTGTTGTAGCACTTGGTTTAGTGATGGTTTGTGTTTGAGTCTTTTATTTAATCAGTAAGATATGTTCTGTCTTAGAGCCTCTGTAGCTTGTGTTGTTTATATGGGGCCCAGGAATTGCATGTATGTGCAACTTTATTTGTTGCTCTACTATATAAGCACTATACACTTTTACAATATAGTAAAAGGTCAAACAGTTACAAAAGTAAGTGTCATGTCCAATAGAGCTTAAACTCTAAGTGGAGGATAACATACAGTATATACAAAATTGGGTAATAAGTAGCACTACTGACAAAGATTGGTGAATTGCAAAAATTAGACCATATTCTAGCATTCAGGTGCCCGAAATGCATACAATCTGAGTTTAGTTTAGGTTGGCGGTTTCAATCCTTACAGTGGAATTCAGGGTTAGAATTCCAGAGGTCACTAGCATCTAGATAGAAAGGTTCAAGATGAGAGATGGCTGGATATATGAATGGCGAAGAGATATGGGCTGTGAGGGGAGCACATGAGTATTGAAGAGTAGAATGAAGGACTTTCATAACTGAAATGTTGTCTTAAATGGGTGGTTCACCTTCAAGTTAACTTTTAGTATATTGTAGAAGGGCCAATTCTAAGAAACTTTTCGATTGGTCTTCATTATTTATTTTTCATAGTTTTTTTAATGATTTGCAATTTTCTTCTGTTTCTTTGCAGCTTTCAAATGGGGGTCACTGACACCATCTAAAAAAAATGCTCTGTAAGGCTACAAATGTATTGTTATTGCAACTTTTTATTACTTATCATTCTATTCAGTCCCTCTCCTATTCACATTCCAGTCTCTAATTCAAATCAGTGCAGGGTTGCTAGGGTAATTTGTACCCTAGAAACCAAATTGCTGACACTGCAAAATAGAGAGCTGCTGAATAAAAAGCTAAATAACTATGAAACCACAAACAATAAAAAATGAAAACCAATTGCAAATTGTCTCAGAATATCACTCTCTACATTATACTCATAAATAAATAAAAATAAATAAATATAAAAAGAATTACACTCTGCTTCTGTAGTATGATGTGTAATACAGGACTGTACTGCATTGTCTTATAAGAAACACATTTTCAGAACCAAGATATATTACAAACAGAGTTTCAACATACTTGTGAAATAGAGTTGATGGTGCCTTTGCAGATTATACTGTATCCTGTTAGCAACTATATTTTTGGCAGTAAAAGATAAAGTCCTACAGCCTCCTGAGCTCTCTATAACTGAACCCACAGCTTTTACGTTTTTGTGGATAAACTCCACCACACTGATATAATACTCTTTTATCCCATAATATCGTTTTTCAGGATACCTAAATACATGCCAAGCAAGATCTGATTGTAGAAAAAAAATAAAATAAAAAACTCCCTTTTTTGAAACACAATCAGATCCTCTACATAGATCTGATATAATGATTAGTTCCAAAAGAATGCAGTTTAACGCTGTTAAATGCATGCTCATTAGAACGAAAAGCTGAACTTTAACTGTAAAATCGGCTATTTCATTCTAATGCGCATCAGCGCGCAGAAGGAAGTAGTGATCTCCATGGTGCTCGCTTCTATAGCCCGGGGCTGGTGCAGATTTCGTCTGATAGGAGCACCCGGCCCGGGTTTGAGGTACATCAGTTTAATCACTTGGGGGTGCTTTACGTTTGGCACCCCCAAGTCTATCTGCCTTTCCTTCTCCTTTAAAGGGGTTTTTCACCTTTGAGTTAACTTTTAGGGGCATGTTTACTAAGACTGGAGATAAATCTGGAAAGATTTCTGGAGATGTTGCCCATAGCAACCAATCAGCAATTAGATTTAAACAGCCATCTATAAGTTAGCAAAGATCTGATTGGTTGCCATGGGCAACATCTCCAGAAATTTCTCCAGATATTTATTTCCAATCTTAGTAAACATGCCCCTAAGTATGATGTAGAGACTGAAATTCTGAAATAATTTCCAGTTTTTATTTTTTATCATTTGTGGTTTTTGAGTTATCTAGCGTTTTATTCAGCAGTTTTTCAGCAGTTTTTTTCAGCAGTACAATTTCAGCAAGCTGTTTGCTAGTGTCCAAATTCCCCTAGCAACCATTCATTGATTTGAATAAGAGACTGGAATATAAATAGGAGAGGACCTCAATAAAAAGTTGCAATAACAATATATTTGTAGTCTTACAGAGCATTTGCTTTTAGATGGGGTCCGTGAACCTCAAAGTCCTGGCCTTAAGGTTTTTTTCTCTTCTAGACTAAAACAAATGATGCTTGTATTTGGATAAAGGACATCTTAAAGGGATACTGTCATGGGAAAACATGTTTTTTTCAAAATGCATCAGTATATAGTCAGGGCCGCCATAAGGGGGGGACTGGGGGGACAAGTGTCCCGGGCCCGGGGCTGAAGGGGGGGCCCGGCAGTGCTGCATTTTCCCAAGAGCCGGGCCCCCCTTACCAGCGCTGAGCCGATGCGGAAGTGCCGAACAGACGCAAAGGAGCCGTCACTTAAAAGTCCTGAAGTCACGGAAATACCCGAAGTCACGAGGAGCCAGCACTAAATAAAATACCTGAAGTCAAGCAAGTATGCTGAAGTCCTGAAGCCATGAGTTCAATTCTAACAACACCAATGTGGGGTTTTTTTTTTTTTAATCCCCTGGCCTCAAATGTTTTCTTTTAATACTCTATAGGCCCCTGTCACCAATTTTTAAAAAAAAAATAATTTTGGGGCCCCAATTTTTTTTAACTTGTAAGGGGGGCCCTGTCGCCAATGTTTTATTAAAAAAAAATTTTTTGGGGCCCCAATTTTTTTAAACTTGTATGAGGGGCTCTGGGTTTACTTTTTTAGCGCTGATGTCTGTGTGGTCTTTTTAACTTTGATGTGGATTCGGCGGGGATTGGGGTGGGGCTTAAATGCCTGGGTGGGCGGAGCCCAGGGGCCCCCGACAATTTTGTTGTGCGGGGCCCGTGATTTCTAATGGCGGCCCTGTATATAGTGCTGCTCCAGCAGACGTTTGCACTGAAATCCATTTTTTAAAAGAGCAAACTGGATACTGTCATGGGAAAACACATTAGTCAATATTGTTACTCCAGCAGATGAGCAAACAGATTTTTTTTTTAATATATTTAATTTTGAAATCTGACATGGGCCTAGACATAGGGACAGATTTACTAAATTCATGTGAAGGATTAGAATATTCGCTCAAATAGTCTCTTAGCGACTATTCGGATATGCAAATTAAGTATTTTCATAGTTACATAGTTAAATTGGGTTGAAAAAAGACAGAGTCCATCAAGTTCAACCCCTCCAAATTAAAAACCCAGCATACACACACACATCTCCACTCTTTCACACAAACCATATATGCCCATAGCTACACTAACTGTAGAGTCTAGTATCACAATAGCCTTTGATATTATGTCTGTCCAAAAAATCATCCAAGCCCCTCTTAAAGGGACAGTAACCACATTTTTAATTATTAAAAAAAAAGAATGCATAAACATTACTTACCTACAATATGCTGATCTTTCGTGCTGTTTCTGTAAGATGTTGGAGAAACCTCAAACCGGCACTGTCCCACGGCGTCCAAGGGGTCTCCGCCATCTTCTTCTTTCGTCTCCTTGTTGTTCTCTACGTGCGCGCTGCTGTGTCTCTCTTCCAAGACCTGACTTCCTGTTTCGTGACGTCACTTCCGGAAGTGACGTCACGCAGCACCCAGGGTATCAGGACGGCATCGGTACTCAGCTTCTGTCTTCTCACCTCTCTCCCCATTCAGCAGCGTCTCTCTCCAACAGCGTCTCCCCCGCACACCCTTAGCCTCTCTCTCTCGCAGCCGATCGCTCACCGCTCTGCCTCTTGCCTTACGTCGCTCCTGGCTGCTCTGCTTCAACTTCCGGCTCCTTACTTCCGGTGCAGTGTGGATCAACATCAGGGACGCGCACGCAGTCGCAAATTGATCGCCATATCGCCATTCTCCAGGGTAAATGGCGAACAGGTATTTTTACAATTTTTTTTAAAAAGCCCTAGGTATTTTATATTGATGTATAATGACATTTCCCTTTTTTTTAGCATAATGAATAGAATTTTTAAATAAAATTTTTTGGTGTTACTGTCCCTTTAAAAGCATCAACAGACCTTTACAACATCACCCGGCAGTGCATTCCACAACCTCACCGTCCTGACTGTGAAGAACCACCTACGCTGTTTCAAATGAAAGTCCTTTTCTTCTAGTCTGAAGGGGTGGCCTCTGGTGCGGTGATCCTCTTTATGGGTAAAAAGGTCCCCTGATATTTGTCTATAATGTCCTTGAATATATTTGTAAATGTCCCCTCGCAAGCACCTTTTTTTCCAGAGAAAAAAACCTCAACCTGGACAGTCTTCCATCCCTCTAACTAGTTTAGTTGCATGTCTCTGCACTCTCTCCAGCTCATATACATTCCTCCTAAGGACTGGAGTCCAAAACTGCACTGTATACTCCAGATGAGGTCTTACTAGGGATCTATAAAGATGTATAATTTTGTTTTCATCCCTTGAGTTTATGCCCTTTTTTATTTTATAAGTATTTTCGACTATCGAATATAGAATATTCGGTTGCATATGAATAATAATTATAAAACTCAGGAAAAACTGCATTGTCTTTTGAAGCAATTAAGATTGTTCACACTACCTCATACAAAGCTTCCCTTCAGTCACTAGAGGTTGTCTTGGCAGGATATATAACTGAAACTATAGACGCAGATGTCTCTACTTTAGAAGTCTCAAGCAAAGGGCTACAGCACTTACAGACACATTTATGATCAGTGCTAGAACAATATATATTCCAGAAGTAGAGCTCATATAGTATAGGAGGGTCCCTTTACAGTTATTTATTCTGAAAAGCTGTCTAGACTGTACAGTAAAAACTTATAATGTATAGGTTTATTATAAGACAAGTAATACTTTTAATGCTCCTGGTTTTTTTTATAAACTCTTTTGTGCAGGATGTCCTCAGAGCCTAACTAGTTGTTCCAAACAGTGAAAAAAGGAATTACTACATACTAAAGGGACCTATTATCCAGAATGCTCAGGACTTGGAGTTTTCTGGATAAGTGGTCAGCAGAAAAGGCAAACATTAGAAACTATAGAAAATAAACAATGAAGACCAATGGCAATGTTGCTTAGAATTGGCCATTCTATAATATACTAAAAGTTAACATAAAGGGGTTGTTCACCTTTGAGTTAACTTTTGGTATGCTGTAGAGAGTGATATTCTGAGACAATTTTCAATTTTGTTTTATTATTATACATGGTTTTTGAGTTATTTAGCTTTTTATTCAGCAGCTCTCCAGTTTGCAAATTCAGCAATCAGGTTGCTATGATCCAAATTACCCTAGCAACCATGCATTGATTTGAATAAGAGATTGGGATATGAATAGGAGAGGCTACCCTTCTTCTTATCCCCTTTGATACCGCAAACTGTCTTTTCATACTACAAGCTTCCTCCTTGGTCTGCAACTGCAAATTGAGCCTTCAGGCCCTGACAGTCGTGTTAAATCACTGCTTCTGCTGTTTTCTTTACAATCATATTTGCTAAGTGTTACTAAAAGGTTACTGTTGCTTTGGTTTGTATCTTCCTTTTGTATATAGGAAGATTAAAAAGTTGAATGTTGGCTTTTTGCCTATGGCTTTAATAATGATGGCTCACTTCAATTTGGTCATTCCAAAGCATTCACTCTATCAAGCGACTGGCCAGAGCCTACTTTATCCTATTTCAGCCTTCCTGTTGTGTTGTAATTTCTTTGTAGAGATCCAGCCATAATACCTGATTTGAGAAGCACAGTCATTATGTTGTCAGTAATGGATTAGCAGGAGCAACTAAATACCTATGCCTAAACTTAATTCACCTGGAACAATCTTAGATATAGTAGTTATTTTACATTGTTACTATTTTGCATTTTTTGTTTTTGTCTGTTCATTCCTATCAAACTTCATACAATATGCATTGTGATTAGAAACGAACAGTTCAGCTGTTTGTATAGTAAATGGGAATGTGAATCATTATTTAGAGCTTTGCTTTGCATGCTACATAGTAACAGTAGAAAGCAATGACATATGTTTCACTAGGCTTCTTAACAGACAATTTAATGTTCAAAAAGTACATCTGAGATTAGCCACCATTCATATTTGTCCCCGCCCCAGTAGAGCTTACATTCTAATTTTCATTAATGCATTTACACATCTGTAGTCAATTTAATCAGAATCCAGTTAACTTGCCTGTATGTATTTGGAGTGTGAGGGAAAACCATGCAATCACAGGGAGAACATAACTTGTAGATAGTATCCACGTTGGAACTGAACCTAGAACCCCAGCATTGCACAGCAAGCCAGTGATGCTAAACACTGTACCTCCATAACTGGTATTAAACTTTGCATCATGGCATATAATTCAGTTCAAATGTTCCTAAACTAAAATTCATGAATTTCCAGTGAAATTAGCGAATTGGACAAAAATTTGGCGAAATTAGTCATTTTTTGAAGCACGTCGTGTCATTTTCGTCGCACAACTCGTTTTTTTGGGGGGGGTTTTGACGGCGAATTTTCACTGGCGTTTTGCAAATTTATTATTTATCACGGGAAATTGCCGTAAATTCGCGCCTCCCGAATAAATTTGCCCATCACTAGCACTAACATGTTATGCAGTCCTTTGCAAACACTGTTCACATCAGTCACAGACCCACTCAAGCTTACAATCAGATTTTTTCCTACCATATAAACACTAGAAAAACAGATGTAAATCCTTTTTTTAGTATTTGGAACCCTAAACAAAATAGAAAGAAAATACATTTTAACTCATCCATGCAAATAGCTTCATGGTATCAAAAGCAATAGCAGGACTTAAGCAAAGCAATACAAACAACTTTATTTAAGCCCTATAATTATTAATAGCCATAATCATAAACATGCTTTTATTACAGACCTGGATGTGGATGTGGCAGGGAATGGCACTACCAATATTTACCTAAAATGGTATGGTGAATGAAACAGTGTCTTATTCATTATCCAGTATCTTTCAGTGTTATATAGTAAATAAAGTACCCTCTCTTGTAAAATATAAGGAAATAAAAGTTCCAAGGAGCTCCGCGACCACATAAAATGCACAAGGCCAAAGGCAGAGTGTTTTTATACAGGTCACTGAACGGGAAGGCAACTTCTACTATCCACATATTTTACAAAAGGGAGTACTTTATATATTATAATACACCTGTTTCAGTGAGTCATGTGACAGGAATGAGATCACTAATCTCTGATTATAACCAATGGCATAACTATGCACCATTTATATGGATATAGTAATTTACAGGGTGGCACTTGTGTATTATATACAAGATAAATGAATATCTTCAAAGAATATTTTTTTAGAACATATTTCCTGAACACCTTATAGTAAGACTACATGTTAAAAATGTAATATTTAATAAAGATCTTATTACTAATACTTTTAATAGCCTGGAGCTATTTTCCAGTAAGTAAAATCTGGTAAAACAGAGCTAAGCTCATTTCAGTAAATGGAGCCAAAAGCTTTTCTTTACACAGACTTTGTATTTCATTTGTTTTCATTTACAGGAAAAGTATTGGCTTAAATGGCCAAAACCCGTTTCTATTTTAGGTTTTCTCTTGAACAGAAAGCAGGTTATTACTTTTGCTTCTCACCCCATGGGATAAAAGTTAGTGACGTACAAGTATGAGGCAGTGCAATATGACAATAAATCATGGCAATAATGTTGTAGCTCCCGGGAATGGACCGCAGCCATAAAGTTTAAATTCACAGGAATTAGGCAGTGGAGGTCTGATGAACTAGATTTGGCTTCTGGAAAGAAAGAAATATGTTACAACCCACTCAAAAACAAGAAAACTGTGGTTTCTCTTTATTTCTAAACTAAATAATAACTGTTATTAAACAAGATACAAACTCTGAGATCATACTACAGGAAAGGTGTCTGATATTGCATGTGTGCTGCTGAAAGAGAACTACTGTACCATTAAATTATAATGTTTATGTCTGCTGAAGGAGTAGTTTACCTTTCAAATAACTTTACATTTTCACTCAAATTATTTTAAAATAATAAATCAGAAACTGAACTGGTAAAAAGTATCTGTAAGGTGTTTGTAAAACCAATTTGTTGGTTTGTCAGAACCACTTTAAATATTAAAATTGTAAATATTTTGCTGGCATATGTATTTGAACCCTACATAGCTTCAGGATAGGTATCAGATATGCACACTGTTTCAGAGTGATTTTGGCCAATTCTTCCAGATAGATTTGCACCAGGTTATTGAGGTTGCCACTTTAGGTTGCATCTCAGTTTTCAACAGGCTCATTTATTCTCCACTGGATAGAAATTGGGGCTTTGACTGAGCCATTATAAGACATTCATGTTTTGGAGCTGTGCTACTCCAGTGATACTATGGCCAACAGGTCATCAAATAGATAATTCAGTAAAGCCATCAAGTAAGACCCACATCTGATATGCTCCTCATCTGACAGGAATTTGAATCGTACCCATTTGATATCTGCCCAATTTTCAGTTAGGCAGTTCCAAAAAACTGGCCAATAAGTTACCAACACATTCTGGAAGGACGGATTCAGAGGCTTTTATTGACCCATGTATTGCCACCTTTAGATTGTAAATTATGCTGGGGCAGGGGCTAATGTCCTTGATGTATGATCTAAAGGAAACCATACATAAAAGCTGTAGACTCAGTTGGCAGCTTATTGACCCTTATTGGCCATTTGTATAGGGCTTACCTGATCAATATCTGGGCAAAAATTGGCAGTTCCTGCCTTGCCTGCTGCCAGTCCTGACCCTAGCCTGTACTTTGACTATTCTCTCCTGTCTTGAACTCGCTATTTTGATAGCCTGGCCTGTGACCCCAACTATGCTTTAAAAGAAAGCATTAAACAACATAAATCTAATATACATTGCAAACTATTACAATTACCCATACCTGCGCAATTCCATGAAATGAAGCATAGAGTATATCAATTACGATATCAGGTTATTGACAGTGTACAACCGCTGAGACGGGGGTGGGGGGGGGAGACAGACATAAGTTACTTAAGAAATTAGAGATGCATTGGATTAACAGATTGGGCGGGTTAAATAGAGAATATACACCCATGTTATTTATATAAGTGAGTGTTCATAAATAACTTTGATATGTGCTTGTTTTTAACATTTATCTGTGTTTGTACATTTAAACTAATTTCTATGTTTTTATTATGTTTTAGGACAGTGAGATTTAAAGATTCTGGAGCTTCTAATTCAGAGCAATTCTGGGGTAATTTTTTCTAAACTCAGCACGGAAACAAGAGTTAAACAATTTCAAGAAGGCTAAAAATTGAAACAAAGTAAAGTAAGGCTTCCTGTCCTTTATATGTTGCCCTTATATATAGTGTTGTTGCCCTTATATATAGTGTTACTTTGTTTCAGTGTATGTTACTAATTGTATGCACATTGTTTCAATGGTTTCATAAGCAGCTTCAATATATTGGGGTTATATCAATTAATTACAGTTTTAGGTTAATTTTTTTTATATATTGCAATGTTTCACTGAGCATTATGGGTAATATGGAGTTGAGAAATTGTGACACCCTCCTGTTTGTGAGTATTTAAACACAGGTGGATATTGTTAATTGATGGCTTGACAAATGGCCAGCGTAGCCCGAAACGGTAAAGTTTTAAAATGTTTCCATTATACTGCTGCTTTTTTCATTGGATCCATTTCATTTTTGTCCTAGCAGGGGGCACAGCTTGCACCCGGGGCTGCAGAGAGCTTGTTCCGCTCTTGAAGCATACATATACTACACTCACCCGACTATGCTTTATCTCTCGATTCTGTACTGCACCGCTTGTTGTGGTTCTGACCCGACCTGTGACCCCGACTACGCTTTGTATTTCGATTTTGTACTGCACTGCTTGATTTGGCTCTGACTCGGCATGTCCTGGGACCACACTTCTAATCTCTGTTCCTGTTGCATGTATGGATCCCTTGCTTGCCCAGAACTCTCTCCTTGGACCTCTCACACTAAGACCTGGCAGCATCCGAGTATCGGAGGGCTCCTCCCGAAGCAAAAGGCGGTTGTTCTAGGCAGAATAGTGAGCCATGACCAGGACCTTAGGGATTGTTCTGGGTTTGGGATATCTAATGTCACAATATGATGTCACAGACATAAGATTGAGCGGGATGTAGCTTCATTTTAACAGTCTAAGCTGGCAAAAGTAACTCTGGCAAAAGAGGTAACGCTCTGTAAAATGGAACTTTCAGTGAATTTGCGGAGTAACGATCGCTGAGCGAAAATGAGCCTAGTGAAACTGTGCTTGCAATGGTCTCTTTTTGTCCTCTATGCTTGTTTGTAAATTGCCAATGTCCCTGTGAATGGTATTTCTGACGTATTTTCACTAGCGAAGGTCACTTTGTCCCTTAGTAAACCAGCCCCACTGTCATCCAATGTTTGGCCATTGGGCCAAATGACAGCTCAACCCAATACCATCCACCTCAAGGTGGACATATTGGGGAAAGATATACCCATTTAGCAACCTTGTCAAACCAGCAAACCCGTCAATATATGGCCATCTTAAAGGGATCCTGTCATGGGATACATTTTTTTTTTCAAAATGTATCAATTCTGTTCCAGAAAAATTCTGCATTGAAAACCATTTCTCAAAAGAGCAAACAGATTTTTTTATATTTAATTTTAAAATCTGAAAGGGGCTAGACATATTGTCAATTTCACAGCTGCCCAGAGTCATGTGACTTGTGCTCTGATAACCTTCAATCACTCTTTACTGCTGTACTGCAAGTTGGAGTGATATCACCCTTTTCAACCCCCCCCCCCCCAGCAGCCTAACAAAAGAACAATGGGAAGGTAACCAGATAACAGCTCCCTAAGGCTGGGGACAGACAGGGAGATTTGGGGAGATTCTGTCGCCTGGCGTTTTTAGCAGGCGACAATCTCCCCGAATTTCCTTCTCCCTGTCTGCCGCTAGTATAAGTGATAAAGCGCCAGCGCCTGTGCACACGCTGCGCGGCGATTTCCGGAATCGCCCGAAGTTTCCTCACGAAGTATCTTCGGGCGATTCCGGAAATCGCCCGACTTATACTAGCGCCAGACAGGGAGAAGGAAATTCGGGGAGATTGTCGCCTGCTAAAAACGCCAGGCGACAGAATCTCCCTGTCTGTCCCCAGCCTAACACAAGATAACAGCTGCCTGGTAGATCTAAGAACAACACTCAGTAGTAAAACCCATGTCCCACTGTGTACTATTCAGTTACATTGAGAAGGAAAAACAACAGCCTGCCAGAAAGTAGTTCCCTCCTAAAGTGCTGGCACAAGTCACATGACTGGGGCAGCTGGGAAATTGACAAAATGGCTAGCCCCCATGTCAGATTTCAAAATTGAATATAAAAAAATCTGTTTGCTCTTTTGAGAAATGGATTTCAGTACAGAAGTCTACTGGAGCAGCACTATTAACTGATGCGTTTTGAAAAAAACATGTTTTCCCATGACAGTATCCCTTTAATGTTCGTGATGTAAAATCTCTCTAAAGTGATGCATAATTGTCTTGACACTATCTAACAGATAAATATTTTTGCAACTAAGTGTTTATTATATATCCTTCCCCCTCATGTAGAGTGGATTCTCCTGTGTGGTAAATAAACATAGTTTTATTTATCTAAGACTAGTTTAATCCTTTTGCAGATGCTACAGTTGTCAGTTCACTTAGATCACACACTGCTATCCATATGTATACACCCTGAGTCAGAAATTATTTGTGAAATTTCCCAGAATTCTTAAGCAATCATGAGTAACAATCTGCTTCAAATACATGATCTCTGCTTACTGGAAAAGGGAATGAGCAATACATGGCATATGACTAACATGTTGAATGTATTTTAGATAGAATAGATTATACAGCTGGATGAGTACAGCTTTGTGTTTAACTGCTTATCTACAGTGTATAATTCTTGCACTAACAGTTTTATGAAGTGCCCTTGTTTATAACTACTGTTTCTGTCCTTTAGAAATGGGTTTTTACCCATTAGAAATAAATCTTACACAAGGGGGAAAATGTAATAAAATTTGCAAAGAGAAAAACTTTGTGAATAAAAATTTGTGAGAGTTACTCAACCTGGTGGTCTAGTGGTGCGGCGGGGACGGCTGCCGCTCCGCTCCTCTTCCTAGCTTGCTGGTTGCTCCATAGTGTAGTAATTACAAAGACATATTAACTAGTATAACAGAGCCCTCTTTCCCTCCTGCATATTATCAGTTATAGTAGTATTTTCTGGGAGATTGCTAGATCCTTGAGAAAGGTTCCCAGGTGGAACCGAAACGTCAGATTAAGATGTTTACCCAATAA
>CM044435.1:76595725-76624021 GCA_024363595.1 Xenopus borealis | reverse complement strand
GACTACATATGTTCTAGCGCCCGTTAATTTAACGGGCTTAATGTCTAGTATAAATATAATAGGGCACCCATTCCGATTAGAAGAAACGAGGTTCCGTCTAAATATTTGGAAGGGATTTCTTTTTTACAGCGAGAGCTGTGAAGATGTGGAATTCTCTCTCTGAATCATTCATATTGGCTGATACATTAGATAGCTTTAAGAAGGGGTTGGATAGCAAGTGAGGGAATATAGGGTTATGGAAGATAGCTCATAGTACAAGTTGATCCAGAGACTGGTCCAGTTGCCATCTTGGAGTCAAAGAAGAAATCAGAGAGGCTTCAGATAGGCTTTTTTGCCTTCATCTACATCAGCTGGCAGAAAGGTTTTATATAGACATAAAAGGATAAACTTGGTGGATGTGTGTCTTTTTTAAACCTAACTTACTATGTTACTGTGTTACTATCTGGCTATTTCACTTCTTTCTTAAAACAAGTGTTTTAATTCTGTTATAATACTATAACTAGACAAATATCTTTAAAAGTTCCATAAATAAATAACTTGGAACTAAAATAAGTACAGTACTAAAGAATTTCATAATAAAGGAATTAAGTAATTTCTTATGAATAGAGGATTTCATTAAATACTGTGAATCACACGGGGAATTTGATATTTGTAAAATATTTTAACACCAAACTACCTTCTTATTTCCAGCTATTCCATGTGCACACATAATTGGTTCATTTAAATTTAAAGAAGGTTTGAATGGCAAAAAAATTAAAAATGAATAGGTGAAGGCCGAATAAAAAGATAATAACATTATAACAGGGGAATAAATATAGCATAAAAAGATAATAACATTATAACAGAGGAATAAATATAGCATCTAGATTTATCTTATTTGGTTGCCTGGGGTCAGTGCCACTGGCAACTTGGTAGCATTTTACACTCGTAATGAAAACAGAGAAAATGGTACTATGAATGTAAAAGGTAAGGGAGTAACAAAGTTGACTCTAGTTCTACATTATAATTTACTTGTTTGCTCTATAAAAGTAATGTGTTTGGTTGCTATGCTATGGTTGCTATATGTTTTTAAGACAATAAGGACTGGTGGGTGCCAAAAGTTAAGCACCCCTCCTGCCAGTGATTGTTTTCAGTTACCTGATACCCCAGGCCAGTGGTTCTCAACCTTCCTAATGCTGTGACCCTTTAATACAGTTCCTCATGTTGTGGTGACCCCAACCATAAAATATTAAAATATTTTTTTTGCCAGCCCAGAGCGGATTGTTAGGAAAGTACAGGAGACAGTGTAGCTGCATAAAGGTTTGTTTTCCGTGCCTAGTGCAGCAAAACACCCCAATTACCATGTTAATTTTACAAATTTTAAATGGGCAGGGAGAGCTGTATAGCAGTCCCTACTAAGGGGATATAGAAAGTTGTAGTGAAACTGACTTCCCTACACAGGTTACTGAACTACAACTCCCAGCACCAACAACCGGAGAGCTACAACCTTGCCCCAGGGCTAGTGGTGAGAGAGATGAACCTACTCCTTGAACCCCTTAAGTGACCCCTGTGAAAGGGTCGTTCGACCCCCAAAGGGGTCCCGACCCCCAGGTTGAGAACCACTGCCCCAGGCCAATGCTCCTGTTAGCAGAAAATTGCCCCACCCTGAGGTTCTTCCAGTGAACACCACAGAGTTTCTTGCTAACAGGAGTACCTGTCTGTGGGATCAAGTAAGTGATTATAATCACAATGGTTTTCCAACAAAACTGTTTGTGTTTCTTGAGTACCACAGTACTGAGTGATTTGGTAGTTAGTCTTGTGTAATAGAGTAAATCAGTGAAAACAAAAGAAAAATGCCTTTGATGAAATGGTAAGGTACATCATTTACAGGTACAATTTTCTATAATTTCATTGAGTAATCTAACTGCAAATTAGAGCAATTTGCTCATGCACATATTTGGCACTAATGTTGAGACGAGAAATATTCTGATATTCTTCCCCTTGTTCCATGTTATGTGATAGCAGCAGCTAAGTACAGAGCACTCTTGCTAAATATTTATATGTATATATGGGGCATTTGTAGGCCCAAAGTTATACTGTGTACACTTGACAGTGATATAATGAAATACTATAGCATGAAATATAGTGACTGTGTTGCATTTAAGAGGCAGATTCTCTATTGAGTACTGTCCAACCAGAGGTCCTCGGGCACCATGCAAACCTCAAAGGACTTTTTATGGCCCCCATTCATCTAACCGAGTGTAGTTAAACACAATTGCATTGTAGATGTGAAATGTTATTGATTAGGCTTCACAGACTTAAACTACTGATTAAAAAAAACAAATACACAAAATGAAATGAATGTACTAGATGAAGATAATCAGGAAAACATGTCAATGTTAGAATCATTACCACAGGAGAGGAAATATTGTTGTTATCTTTATGTCCTTGCTCTGTAGTACACAGTATTAGGAATAGAGCAGAATCATTTTCTCTCATCCTTCCTGTTACGGGAATGATGCATAATGTCTAGTGGTGCTAAAAGAGTAATGTGCCAAATATAATTGCTTTCAGATGTAATGACGTGACTATTGCTTCTCACTGACAAAATGTGATGCAATTAGCCAGCAATTTTACTGCAAAAGACTGTACTGTTCCTAACAGTGTTGCAAAATATGTGTAATTACATGAACTAGCATCTTTATTATCTTTCAGATGACTCAAGCATCTCATTTTCCAAACAAGAAAACCTAAACGTACCATGGAAATAAAATATGAATTTATTAGAGGAGGGGTTTGAGAAAAGATCTAGTTAGTGGAGCTCATCTTCATGTTTATTACACCCTATATTTTCTACAGAAAAAAAATGAACAATTTTGTTACCTTTCTGGTTTACATACTTTCTTAGCAAATCTATAGACGGGAGAAATTAAACAAATCTAATTGTGGGTAAATAGAGAAAAAATTTAAACAGAGCATTCTGAATATACAGAAACAAAGTGCATGGTAAAGCAAACGTTGTTCAGGTTTAACGCACAGTGACAATAGAAGAGGAAGTAGGGAAAAGGAGGAGTAATGGAAAATATGAGAATTTGGTCACGCCAGTAAAGCTGGAACGGGAAGATAGGAAAAAGAGAGCAAAAATAGTAAGAAGCTAGATGAAATGGGAGAAATGTGATTAAAATGAGATTAGAGAGGTGAAACAAAGTGTGTATTTTAAGGAATGTATTGTCATGAGGGAGGATTATGGTGATACAGCTTTTCCATTTGTGTTCTCTCTGTATATCCCCACTGTTGTCTTCCTTTTTGTCTTCCCTCTACTCTACTCTCCACAATTGGATTTTTCATTACCCCAATCAATAATATAAAGCATATTTCAAATAAATCACATAGTAACATGGGCAAAATTAAACAAAAATACAGTTCTACAGATAACTCTCTCCAAACTATATGCATTATTTTTAACATTTCTAAAAAATAATCAGATTTTTTTTTATCAAATTGACCTGTATGAACATTAAAAAACTCCTACCAAGGTTGGAATATAATGGCCAAATATAGTCTCCCAAACTGCCACCTGCATCACAGTGGGGCAGGCACAGGTATATAAATGAAGGCGCTCATAGGTACACAGATATTAACAACACAGATATTAACAACAACAAAAACTGGAACCCACAGCATAAATGAAAATTGTAAATATCTAATGAAAGGATATTTCACATTAACCTTTACTTTGTAAAGAATCAGACAATCCACCCAATAAAAGATAGTTCCCAATTAAAAAATGGCTAGAAACCCAGTGTTAGGATAATATTTGTTAAAGGGGGCCTGTCACCCATACATAAAAAATCTGTATAATAAAAGTCCTTTTCAAATTAAACATGAAACCCACATTCTTTTTTTGAAATAAAACATCCATACCTATGATAAACTGGTTTAAAGGTTCAATTGTCAATCATGCATCATCTGCCCCTCCTCTATGCCTTAGGTATAGAGGAGGGCAGGCAATTACTTTCACTTTCAATTCTGCACTTCCTAGATGACGTGTATTTTGCTTTACTAACATCATAAAATAAGATTTTGAATTATTTCTTAGGGTGACAGGTCCCCTTTAATTTAATTTTGTTTATTTTATGAAATAGATGTTATTTTATTAGCGCTATCTATATTTCATATGCAGCAGTAGTTGAGGTGAGATAACAATTATATACATTAATTGCAAATGTAAATGATTCTATAAATATAATTGATGTTGGAAGCAGTTCATCTGAGATCAGGGCTAGAGAGGAAATATTATGTTATTTAGAAACTGTAATCTATACAGATTCATCAAATCACAAAATATTTACAGGAACAAAATATTTTTGCAATATTCAAATAGTACTCTAACCCTTAACCACCATTATTCTATGCAGCATTACTAAAATAACTTTATTTTCTATATCCCCTTTTGTACCATTGAATAACATAGACATCAAGTGAGGACACAAAGTACTAAGGTAATGCCGCCTACATGAAATGTTTTTTTCTTCAACCTGAGTGCCAAGAATACATCTTTCATGCATCACATCTATTTACAGCTTAATATAATCCTGCTAAAACATATGAGCCCATGCAACAATACAGGAAATTGGCCCTGCATAGACATTTTGAGATTAGTAAGTATAAGAAAAATATTTTTTTTAATATTACCTTGTATGACTTCTAAATTAAGCCTAACTATGGAGCACAATATGAGGATATTATTATGCCTATTTAGAAAATTGTGTTGTTTTATAGTTTAAAGGGATACTCTAATGGGAAAACATGTTTTTTAAAGGGGTTGTCCACCTTCAAACAACTAGTTGTTTTCAGATAGATCACCATAAATAACGACTTTTTCCAATTACTGTCTATTTTCTATTTAATGTCTATAATTCTAATATTTTCACTTCTAAAGCAGCTCTGGGGGGGGTCGCTGACCCCCCAAGTGTTCTAAACTGATACATTTAATGGATACATTTGTTATCTTTGTCCCTGCTGAGCAGAATCTCTGGGTTTCATTACAGGCAGCTGTTAGAATTGATACAATAGTTGCTAATACTCCAAAGATGTTGCGGTGAAATGTATCAATGAAATGTTGCAAAATTGTAACAGTTTAGAGTCTGCACCTGAATTACTGAGCTGTCAGACTCAAACACCTCAGACACCAACATTCAACTTTAAACTTAGATTTTGGAAAAACAGTAAAAAATAAATAATGGAAAGTAATTGAAAAAAGTCTTTATTTATGGAGAACAATCTGAAAACCACTGAACAGAAAAAAGTGTTTGGAAGGTGAACAACCCCTTTAAAAACACATCAGTTAATAGTGTTGCTCCAGCAGAATTCTGCACTGAAATCATTTTTTCAAAAGAGCACACAGATTTTTTTGAAATCTGACATGGGGCTAGACATATTGTCAATTTCCCAGGTGCCCCCAGTCATGTGACTTGTGCTCTGATAAACTTCATTCACTATTTACTGTTGTACTGCAAGTTGGAGTGATATCACCCCCTCCCCCCAGCAGCCTAACAACAGAACAATGGGAAGGTAACCAGATAGTAGCTCCCTAACACAAGATAACAACTCCCTGGTAGATCTAAGAACAACACTCAATAGTAAAAGCCAAGTCCCACTGAGACACATTCAGGTACATTAAGTAGGAGAAATAACACCCTGCCACAAAGCAGTTCCATCCTAAAGTGCTGGCACAAGTCACATGACTGGGTGCACCTGGGAAACTGACAATATGTGGAGCCCTATGTCAGATGTCAAAATTAAATATAAAAAAAATCTGTTTGCTCTTTTGAGGAATGGATTTCAGTGCAGAAGTCAGCTTGAGCAGCACTATTAACTGATGCATTTTGAAAATAAACTTTCAAAATGCATCAGAAAGTATTTTTTTTGAGGAAGTATTTTTTACGAAACGCGTTGGGCTTATACATTTCTAATAATAAACCTGAAGTTTTTTTAAGTTTAAATCGGACGTTGGAAATATTATTTAACCTGAAATCTAAGCGCAAAGAGAACAACCACCCAGAACGCCGCCGCTCTGTCTCCCGCCGGACACACGAGGAGAACAGAGTTAAAGTCGGGAGAGAAACGACCTTGCAGCGCCCTGTGGCGAACGGGGAGTGATTTTCCTGCACGCTAGAACTTAGCAGCTTCAACCTCACGGAGAGCGGCTTAATGCACCGCAGAGTGAACTGGCTTCTTTCTGTTTAAAGCACAACAATCTTCTAAGTCCGGTAAGTGCGGTTCCAGCCTGCAGGGCTTCTTTATTTAAAACCCGACTATTCTACTCTATGTGTAGTTTTTTCACACTAGATAAATTACTTCAGACAACTAAAGACCAAGGAAACGGCACTAATGATGGACATATTCCAAGACATACACTTGTGAGTAGCACATGCGAAGCCTTTTAATCTATTTGGTGCTAATATACTACACCAGAGAGTTTCTCTTTCCCCTTTTTTTTCCAGGAGTTTCTAACACAGCGCACCTCTCCATTTTGCTCAATTTATTGAGTGCCTGCAGACACAAGGTGCCAAGTACCTACTGTACCTATTGACTGCCCTATGGCAAGTGGTGAAGACAGCTGCCATACTGTCTCCTGCACTTGTGCCACATTAAAAAGCACTTGTGTCTGGAGTCTTCGTATATCATCCCTAACTTTGGCACCCCAAGTATAAAATGACTTTCCTTCATTAAAAATAATTTCTTTTTTCAATATAGTACAAATACAATACCTTGCAGATGATCCTAACTAAGCTGCATGCATCCATATTGGGTTGGATAAGACGTATGCTCTTACAGTACATGTATGCAATTTTAATGCTGCAAACAAGAAAAAAAACATGACTAGATGAATTGGGCAATGTAATGCATGTGCCTCCTGACTGGTCAAGGCAAGCATTTGTAGAGGGCTAGTTAATACAGTTTGTCTCACCAGCCAAAGTGCCAGTTTTAATTGTCACAATTATTACACTGTCAAAATACAGGTTTTTAGTGACTAGTATTATCTGACTACCATTCATCTATAAAGATAAACAAAGGAGTCGACCAAGCTTTTATCTCATCCTGATGAAGCAATTTGTGCCGGCATTCAGCACAGCACAAAGTTACGTTTGACATAACCAATGTGTTTTATATAAAGCATAAAATCATTTTGTTCCATAGAAATCTAGAAAGTCCTGACTAATGAAAACATAAAAAACAACTCTGAAATTAAACTCATGTTAATGGTGGTGTTAGTTTTGGATGTAATTAATATAATGTTAGCACAAGATAGTATAACTCACAAAGGATTATGGATAGTGATGGGCGAATTTATTCGCCTGGGGCAAATTCGCTGCGAATTCCCGCTGGAAAATAAATTCGCGAAACACCAGCGAAATTGCGCGACGCGTCGAAAACTACGTGACGCGTCAAAGTTGATGCGACGCGCATCAAAAGCGTGCCGCGACTCGTTACGCAAATTTTTCGCCAATTCGCAAATTTCTCTGGAAATTTGCGAATTTTTCGGCGAAGTGAAACTGGGGAGATTCGCCCATCACTAATTATGGATTTATTTCCTGCAGACAACAGTAATGAGAAACAAAAAGGCCACATTAAAAAGTTCATTTTCTACACACAGTAGTCCCATTGGCAAAAAATAAATTGTCGGCTGCACAATGCTGCACATTTCATTAGAAAAATAGTTTCCATTATTAAGTTTTTGGCAAGCTGCTTCAGATACAGCAGTCACTTTAGTTAGTTCCACACACAAATATAAATACAAATGTGAGTATAGCTCAAAGAGCCTTAACGTGCAAAACACAATTTAATTTTATATGGCTCCTTTACTCCCAAAGGGGCTGTAAATCTTGCACAATGAAAATAAATGTAATTGTAAGCAATATACAATAATTAAAACCGTACATCGATTTTAAAGTTACAAGTATGGGATCCGTTTTCTGGAAACCCGCTATCCATAAAGCTCCAAATTACTAGAAGTCTGTCACCCATAGACTCCATTTTATCCGAATAATTCACATTTTTTAAAAAGTATTCCCTTTTTGCCTGTAATAATAAAACAGTACATTGTACTTGATCCAAATTTACATATAATTAATCCTTATTGGAAGAAAAACAGTACTACTGGGTTTATTTAAAAAAAGAAATTCAGAATGCATCAGTTAATAGTGCTGTTCCAGAAGAATTCTGCACTGAATCTATTTCTCAAAAGAGCAAACAGATTTTTTTTTATATTTCATTTTGAAATCTGACATGGGGCTAGACATTTTGTCAATTTCCCAGCTGCCCCAAGTCATGTGACTTGTGCTCTGATAAACTTCAATCACTCTTTACTGCTGTACTGCACGTTGGAGTGATATCGCCCCCTCCATTTCCCCCACCCGGCAGCCTAACAACAGAACAATGGGAAGTAACCAGATAACAGCTCCCTAACACAAGATAACAGCTGCCTGGTAGATCTAAGAACAGCAGTCAATAGTAAAACCCATGTCCCACTGCGTACTATTCAGTTAAATTGAGAAGGAAAAACAACAGCCTGCCAGAGAGCAGTTCCCTCCTAAAGTGCTGGCACAAGTCACATGACCAAGGCAGCTGGGAAATTGACAAAATGGGTAGCCCCATGTCAGATTTCAAAACTGAATATGAAAAAATCTGTTTGCTCTTTTGAGAAATGGATTTCAGTGCAGAAATCTTCTGGAGCAGCACTATTAACTGATGCGTTTTGAAAAAAACATGTTTTCCCATGACAGTATCCCTTTAATGTTCGTGATGTAAAATCTCTCTAAAGTGATGCATAATTGTCTTGACACTATGTCCAAATAATTTTTTATTAGACTTGAGCTGGCCACAGATGCAAAGATAAAGTGGCATAAAAATTAGTTTTGTACAATTTTCGGACCATGTGGGGATTGGTGATCGGGCGTTTAGTCGATTGGACAGGTTAGAAGATTTCTGTTGGCTGTTGGCTAAAGATAATATTTCTGCATGTATTGCCTAACTGGTGATATCAGTGGGAGATTGCCAGTTAGGCAATACATTTGTATTTGTCGGAAATAACTTTGGTACAATTGATGTCATGGCCAGAACATCATCTGACTTGTTCTTTTACTACTGTATTTAATCTGAACGGTTAGTTGCAGGTCAGAAGATTGTGCCATATGATCATTTGTGCGATATGAGGCTAGAATCTGCACATCTATGGACAGCTTTAAGGTAGATAGTTCCAAATTACTTAGAGGAAAAAAAGGACAAATAGATAATGATGATTCTATTCCATATGCCATACAGGAGGAGCTTACTGGCAGGCATACAAAATAGGTCTTCCAAATTCATCAGTCACTTGGGAAACATAGAGTCATTGGTAAAAGTGTGGCCTATAGCCAGTACCACAAATAGGGGGAAATTCATTAAGATGCGAAAATTCGCTAGCGTTGGCTTCACTAATGTTCGCTGCAATTCGCCAGGTCTGACCAGGCGAAGTAAAGTCTAGCGTAAGTGGTAACGTTCAGGAAAATGTGAATTTGCGTAATTACGATCCTTCGTCAGTGCGCAGCTTTGCCTAGCGTAACGGTGCGAAGTTGCACAAGTCTATCTACTTCGCTAGTGAAAATTCACCAGAGTCGGTGTTAGTGAATTTGCAAAGTTACAAAATGACGTCACGCTAGCGTTAGGCGCTTCACACTTTAGTGATTTTCCCCATTGAATACACCTTGATGCATTTACTAACAATAATCAAAATTAAATTGCATCAGTGCAGTAACTTATAAGAAACCAACCAAGAACTAATCTGCTTTTATTATATAACCTACAATACATCTGCATCTATTTCTAAGCTAAGGGGGCCCTGGCCATAGGTTGGATCTTCATTTGGGAACCCAAGCCAAATGATTGGACTTTAAAGCTTGAACTGTAAAGGTCTAACAACTACAGCCCTATATTTAAAAATTCAAATTTTCTTTGCAAAAATTAAAGAGTAAAATTTAGGTCCATGAGCATGTTACTTATTTATCCAAACATTTATTTAACCAATCCTGAAAAGGAGTTTCATCACTAATTTTGTACATTAACTGCATTTCTTACCAAAAACCAATTTCATGTTCTATTTAATTTATTCTTAAAAGGTGCACATTTACAAGCACAGACACCAAGAATAGTACCAGTCCAGAACATATTTTTTCTTACTACAATGTATTTGCTGACCTAGATATAACTCTATTAATACCCTGGTTTGATTTTATACCTCCAAACTGTTTATAGCTTAAACATATTACCATATTGAATTAGGATAAGCCTTTCAATATGTTAAAAACATATTGAAAGGTTTATATTTCAAAACAGAAGTAGCAATTCTGAACACTGTGAACAAAAGCTTGGAAGGGAGGAAATTATTTCTGTCCTTGCACAACTGATGACTATACAGTGGGGAAAGTGGGCAGAAGCACAAGTTCTCTACTGCTAAAGGCAGTCACTGGTGTAGATAAGACAGCTTTACGGATGAAAAAAAAAAGAGATTTTCACAAATAAAAAGAACCGCCATCCCCAGGTAGTAAGTTCTAGTGAGGACAGTGAAACGGTTAGGTTAAATGTGCCAATATACATGATTCATTGAATATTACTGCCAACGTTTTGAATCATTGCTTACATTGAGGGGGCGAGCTACCATATGTACAGTTACACTTTACTACTACTTCATTTTCTAATATCAGTTTAGTAAAGCAGTGCAAATACAGTATATGGGCCTGAATAGAAAGATGAGTAATAAAATGTAGCAATAACAATAAATATGTTGCCTTGCAGAGCATTTGTTTTTAGTAACCCCCATTTGAAATCTGGAAAGAGTCAGAAGAAAATTGAAATTAAAAAAAGATACAATATAAATAATAATATAATAATAATAATCAACTGAAAAACTACTTAGAACTGGCAGCTCCATAACATACTAAAAGTTAACTTTATAACTTATAACTTAATAAGTACTTAATGCCCTCTAGCCTAATATCAGTTTTCCCTCTAAGCTGTCCGTATGGATGCAGATTTTTAGGCAAGCACATACAACAGAGTGTGGAGTGCAGAAAGAATTTTGTGTGAGCTTTTTTGCTTTTCTTATGCACTTTCACCTATTAATTCTTTCCAAAACTCGAACATCATGAAGGCTATTAACGTTTTCAAATGAAGGGACCTCTGAGATTGACTCAGAGATTGATTTTTTTTTTTTTTTTTTTTAAACTAGAAAAATTTGAATTTTTTTTAAACCCACAAATAGATTTTTGGCAGAAAAAATAACTTAGAAAACTCAATTTTTGTGGAAAACATAACATGATCCTTAATAAATCTGCCCCTAAGTGTTGCAGCACACTTGAACCTAAAGAATCACAGCATAGTGATGCCAACAAGACAATTGCATTTGATTTACAGTGAAGTGCAAGTTCAGCTGGACTTAACACATGGCACCCTCAAATCTGCTGTGAAACTGGAACTATGAGAAAGATGCTATTGCCTATAATGTATTGGAGAATGGAAATATATCCGTACAGGTATGGGATCCGTTATCCGGAAGCTCATTATCCAGAAAGCTCTGACTTATGGGAAGGCCTTCTCCATAGACACAATTTTTATCAAATAATTCAGATTTTCAAAAATGATTGCCTTTATCTCTGTAATGATTAAACAATACTTTGTACTTCACCATAACTAAGATCTAATTAATTCGTATTGGCTGCAAAACAATGCCACTGTTTTTTTAGTGCTTACATTTTTAAACTCATCTCGAGTTTTTTCTTGGAAAAAAACTTGAATGTCAGGAAGGCTAATAACATCTTCAAATTGGTCACAGGACCTCTCCCATTGACTTGTATATGACTCAGCAGGTTTAAAGGGACTGATTTGAATCGAGTTTGGATAATTCCCAATTTGAATTTGAGAGTTTTGACTAAAAAAAAAAATGTGAAACTTTGATTTTGAATTTCCAATTCGACCCTTAAAAAATCTGCCCCTAACAGTTTAAATATCTTCAATTAAAGAAGACAGAATATAGCTGGTTTCCAATTGCTATATATATATATATATATATATATATATATATATATATATATACACTAAATCAAAGGATAATCATCTTTCCAGAACAGACATTATCCATTCCATGCATTCCAGGAAGATATGATTGGTTTTATTATGGCCTAGTCTTGTTTGTTGGTGATGATTGCTGTCATGGAACAGAATGAGAGCATCTTATTCCTGCAAATCTTAGAAAAGCCTATTATGTCACACCCACTCTCAGTTGGCCTGTTCTGCTCAATATATTGTAAGGATTCATTAACCCATCTCTAGAAAGCAGCAAATAATGGCTGGATTTTTTAAATATTAAAATGTGGGATGCGCAAAATCAGATAATTTAACAATATATAATATTCAACTACCTTAATATTTTTGGTTGTTAAAGGAATTTCTCAGTGAAAAAATAAATAGACTGTGCAAAATAAGAAATGTTTCTTATACAGTTAGTTAGCCAAAAAATGTAATGTAAAAGGCTGGAGTCACTGGATGTGTAACATAATAGCCAAAACACTACTTCCTGCTTTTCAGCTTTCTTGTTTTGCACTGACTGGTTACCAGGCAGTAACCAATAAATGACTACATGCAGGGCCGGATTTACCTAGCAGGCCACTCCACAAATCCTGGCCTGACTACATGGGTCATAACTGTTGCTTTTGAATCTGAGCTGCATGCTATGGATCAATTGTAAACTCACTGAGCAGTTATGTCCCATGTGGCCCTCCTTCAAGTCACTGACTGACTCAGAGTTAGAAAGTTGAAAAGAAGAAGTTGTGTTCTGGCTATTATGTGAAATATTCACTCCAGCGTTTTTATTTTGCATAGCCAATCTATTTACCCAGTTTTTATTTTTACATTGAACTGTTCTTTTAAGGTCACTGCCCAGATATACTGAACAGTATATACTTTATAGAATTTTTAATGGAAAGGATAATGCTTAATCCCCACTTTGATAGGTGCAAATGATGCCACTACTTGGTGGATAGCTAGGTCTGAACAATTACTACATAACAATATGGAAATACTTACTACATATCATATCTATGATTAATCTAATGAGATAATGTGATTTATTTTAAGAGTAGATTGAAAATTTCCATTTTGGCAATATCACGTATTATGTACTGTACTGTTACAACATGTGGGAATATACAGTCACACTCCCACATGACCTAACTGTCCTAGGTGAGCTCAGAATTTTGATTAAAAGCCAGCTAGGGTGAGATCTGACAAAAATATAAAATGTCACCCCTAGATACTACTAATGGAAGCCCATCTTCAAGGTCCGTTTAATTGCTCCTTGCCTATGAATTTCAACATATTTATTATTTTGCAGCTGCATTAAAAACAAAATTTAAAGGGATTCTGTCATGATTCTTTTATGGTTTACTTTTTATCTACATTACCCTGTTTATACTGCAAATACTTCATTAAAATGTTATTCTTGAACCAACAAAAATTTTTTAACTGTAATATTGGTGGGGAGGCAGCCATCTTAGTGCATTGTGCCTGATTCTGAGCTTTAAGAAGGAGCCAGCTATTTAGGATGGAACTGCTTTGAGACTATTGTTTCTCCCCTACTCATTGTACTTCAATATGACCCAAGTTGTGCTCCCTAGTCCCACCTAGTGGTAGACATGAGAATAGTACCCAAGCAGAAAAAAGAAGGGTTTTTCACTTTTAGCAATGCAAACAAATCCTTCAGCAGAGGTGTCTGGGATCTGCTTATCTAGTTAGATGCCCATCTGGTTAGATGCCCATTGTTCTATTAAATGGCTGCTGGGGGGGGGGGAAGCGAGGGGGTGATATCACTCCATCTAGCAATGTAGCAGTAAAGAGTGACTGAATTTTATTAGAGGACAAGTCACATGGTTGGGGCCACTTGGGAAATTGACATCATGTCTAGCCCCATGCCAAATTGCAAAATTAAATTTTAAAAAATCTGTTAGCTCTTTTAATACAGAATTCTGCTGCAGCAGCTCTATTAACTGCTGCATTTAAAAAAAAAGATATGTTTTATCACGACAGTATCACTTTAAAGGGGTGGTTCACCTTCAAGTTAACTTTTAGTATATTGTAGAAGGGTCAATTCTAAGAAAGTTTTCAATTGGTCTTCGTTATTTATTTTTCATAGTTTTTAATGATTTGCAATTTTCTTCTGTTTCTTTGCAGCTTTCAAATGGGGGGGGGGGGGGTCACTGACACCATCTAAAAACAAATGCTCTGTAAGGCTACACATGTATTGGTATTGCCACTTTTTATTATTTATCATTCTATTTAGTCCTCTCCTATTCATATTAGAGTCTCTTATTCAAATCAATGCAGGGTTGCTAAGGTAATTTGTACCCTAGAAACCAAATTGCTGACACTGTAAACTATAGAGTTGCTGAATAATATGCTAAATAACTAAAAAAACCACAAACAATAAAAAATTAAAACCAATTGCAAATTGTCTCAGAATATCACTCTCTACATTATACTAAAAGTTAGCTCAAAGGTGAACAGCCCCTTTAAAGATACTAAATCAGAATACATGCTTTACAAGACAATAGTGTTTGCAAGGTACTGCATCCAAGGGACAGGTCAAAGTGCAAGAATTTATCCTCAAAAGATATGTACATCCTGAAAAGTTGTACCCAAAGTATTATAAGAAAAAAGTTTATGGCAAGTTAGGTGTTAGTCCCAAGTTGCCTCTCGTATCTTTCTGTAAGGTGGAAAACTTGGAAATCTTTGGGGCTTTACCAAATTGACATTGTTTTGCAAAATATGGTTGAGATAAAATATTGCATGGAAAAAAGTAAAAGTTTCTGAGGACTAGAAAACCGAAGTGGTGATAGAGTTTGTGCTAGCTACAGGGGATCACATCTCAGTGGAAAAGCCCATGCAAGTACTTTCAGTAAAAAAATAATCTAATGGTTTAGTGAAATTCCCTATGATGAACACTGATACCACTGGAAAGAAAAATATGCAATGAAAAAGCAACATTAACAATAAAATTGTAGCTTCACAAAGGGACATTTTTTGGCTAACAAGGTCAATGACCCTCAACAACTACAAATGCAAGCTGAAAAGAGACAGAAGAGGAAAGAAAATAATTCAAACAGAATAAAAAAATAAAGAATGAAAGCTAAATTAAAAGTTACTCATAATAGGGCATTCTATAACATAATAAAGGTAACAATGAACTCTCTCTCGTTAATGTATCACTATGAATCTGATGTTTTATTAATTGCTTTCCTGTATGTACATGATGTCCTAAAAAAACACCCCTCAGCCAGGATGAAAGAAGCCTGACGATCACTGGATGGTCTCTCTGATTCTTTGTGATTTCCTGCCCTCCTAAAGTGAATTGGTTAAGACTAGAGATGCAACTAATCCACTATTTTGGATTCGGCCGAACCCCTGAATCTTCAGAGAAAGATTCGGCTGAATACCGAACCAACCCCTAATTTGCATATGCAAATATGCGAATACCAAACCGAATCCGAACCCTAATTTGCATATGCAAATGTGGTTATCTGGTGGTTATCTATTTTCAAGATTTTTGGGAGGAAATTACAATTAATACTTAAAGGGGTTGTTCACCTTTAAGTTAATGTTTAGTATAATATAGGGAATGATTTTCTGAGACAATTTGCTATTGGTTTTGATTTTGTATTATTTGTGGCTTTTGAGTTATTTGGGTTTTTATTCAGCAGCTCTCCAATTTGCAATGATTAGCTACCTGGGTCCATATTACCCTAGCAACCATGCATTATTCTGAATTGAGAGATTGGAATAGAAGAGCTCTGAATAGAAATATAAGTAATACAAAGCAGCAATAAAAATAAATGTGTAGACTTACAAAGCATGTTTGTAGATGGGGTCAGTGACCCCCTTTTGAAAGCTGGAAAGCGTCAGAAGAAAAAGGCAAAATAATGAATAATACTATAACAAATAAATTATTAAGACCAACTGAAATGTTGCCCATTCTATAACATACTAAAAGTTCAATTAAAGGTGAACTACCCCTTTAAAAGGAGCATAGGTTTTGCTCTACATTTGTTTCTGCAGACAAATACATGTAATTTATTCCATATATAAAACATCTGACCAGCTAATTCATGTTTGTCTCCTGTCTTCTTGCCATTACTGGCACACATTTTCTAGACACTGATTATCAAATGTAATTCCTGATATGCACTATGACTCTGATTTTACTTATAATTGTGAGAACATTTACCAGAGAGAGAGCATTATGTTTCTGAGCCCACAGTCTGACTCAGACATCACATCATCTTGGCTATTAAGAAAGGGCACAGGCCATAGCTCCACATAACAGATGGTTAATAGTTCTATGTCTAATGTAGATTTTGTCACTGCTTACAACCAGTAAACAGGACAAAGTAATATACAAACACAACTAAAAATCATACAGTTGGTAGAGGACTCAGTTTGCTCTAACACATGGGGTATCTGAACATATATTGCTATGACAGGTGTTCTTAGAAGTTAGGAGGGTCTATCCAGTGCATTATAAAAACAATTATTAGCATAGAAAAATAAAGTAGATATTATATCCTTGGGTATTTGGTTTTATTGATTCTTTGATTATGTTATCAAGGAAACCTAGTACAAAAAATATGGTGTCCTAATCTTTTTGGGGCCCAGGTTGGTGGGCCAGAAGTCCACTTG
The DNA here is from genome assembly GCA_024363595.1 of Xenopus borealis. Lineage (NCBI taxonomy): Eukaryota > Metazoa > Chordata > Amphibia > Anura > Pipidae > Xenopus > Xenopus borealis. The sequence continues at coordinate 76,607,275 of CM044435.1, read as the reverse complement.
TAGACAAGTAGTAACTCAATATAATGGGATAGTTTCTTATGATGTGGATGAAATTTGTGGCTGGGGTTTGTATATATGTGACACGGGTCACGGGTCACCCCTTTGCATAAGCATCACCTTTTTTGTAACTTGCAGAGTACTATACCCTAGAACAGTGGTCCCCTACTGTGGCTCACAAACAACATGTTGCTTTCCAACCCCTTGGATGTAGCTCCCAGTGGCCTCAAAGCATTGAATTATTTTAGAATTCCTAGCTTGGAGGCAAGTTGAATAAAAACCAGATGTACTACCAAATAGACCCTCCTGTAGGTTGACAACTCACATAGGGGTTACCCTACAAGCATAGCCTTTATTTTGCACCCCCTTTGTGTTGCTCCCCATATAATTGTACATATCTGTGTGGCTCAGGGGCATAAAACTTTGGGGACCCCTGCCCTAGAAGCATCAAACATATGTTCTTCCTGCTGTTGTGAACTGTAATGCACAGCATTTCTCATCTTCTGAAACCTGTACTGGAATGATAGGAGCTTGCTACTGTCACAGACCATCCCCTCTACCTGCCTGGACCATAACTACTGCACCCAGACTATCCCCTCACCCTGCCCACACCATAACTACTGTACCCGGACTGTCCTCTCTCCCTGCCGGTGCCATCCTCTTTCCCTGATAGTGGGAGGAAAGGGAGGTAAAAACAAAAGGGGCTTGTGGGGGGAGGATGATGAAGGATGCCCAGGCCTTTAACATCTGCCCTGGTGGTATCTGCACATCCCAGTCTGACCCTGTGAGCATCTGAAAAACAAATGTATTGTTGGGGGAAAATCTGGACCAGAATTACACTGTACATGGATAATACATCATATTTATTTAAAACATAGGTATATATTAATTAAGTTGTTTAAACATCATTGATGAACATGTTATAAAAAAAAAATACTGAATAAACACAGCTGAGGTCACTTTCCCCCTAGCTTTAGTGCCCTTACACACGGGCGTTTTTACCTGCGCTCCCCTGCGTTACGTTTTTCTGCGTTCAGCCGCAGGGGAGCGCAGGTATAGACGCACTCAATTATTTTCAATGGGGCTGTACTCACACGAACGCATGTAGGCGCCAAACGCAGGAAAAATGCAGCATGTTGCGTCTGAACCTGCGTTCGGCGCTTACACGCGTCTCGTGGGTACAACCTCATTGAAAAGAATGAGGTGCGTCTAGACCTGTGCTCCCCTGCAGCTGAACGCAGTCAAACGCAACGCAGGGGAGCACAGGTCCAAAACGCCCGTGTGTACGGGCCCTTAAAGTCTGATACATTTCCACTAGTTTGTGTTTAGGCCAGCATGTGCCATTAAAGCCTCTCTGGCGTTCCATTTAAAGACAAAGCAATTTTTAGGCCACAGTAAATGCTTAGTCACGTTTCTTTTTATATTGCAGAACGGTCACTTTCACCAGTCATCCAAGATCCTGCACAGATATTTAACTCCTGCTATTAATAGCTATATGAACACAAACTCAGCCACATTATAATATATATATATTCAGTTTAAAAATATTTTCTCAAGTTTATCCATAACAAAACCCTGTGATTATATTTTATTAAATCTTTCCCCCCAGAGCAGCGGAGCACAGCTATTCTGAAGAGGTTACGTTATATAATGCAATCCTCTCCATAAACAGCTGTTAGTACTCATATCCTGCTTGTACTCATATCCTGGTTGTTTATTCCAAAAGATGCTGGAGGGTTAAGTTTCCCTGTTACTGATGATGATGAGGATGCTGCTGATGTTGACGAGGCGATGTTGTTTCTGCAGTCATGTGGGCCCCCCTCCTTTAAGTTTCCATAGAAAGAGAGGCCTGCGGTGTCACATGATGGACACAATATAATGTAACCGCATCAGAGAGAGGGAGGCAAAGGGCAGCCAATGGCTGGAGGATGGCAGTGGGAGACAGAAAACCGACAGTAGCACACACTGCGCAGAGAGAGTTGGGCACCACTGCAGCAAGAACTGCACAGGAGGTTAGGAGGTGATCCCAGCATTCCTATGGATTTTCAGAATTTCTGGAATCTTTAATACATGCTGTCACAACCAAGTTGCAATGAATGAGCTTCTGCTTTGCACCATCACAAAAATAATCCCATAAAGCTCTCTGGTTGTTGCTGAACTACAACTCCAGACCGAATGGAGGGAAACGCTGAAAACGGAAGTTCTACTTGCCTATCCCTGCCTGATGCTACACCACAGTAAACACAAACTGTGGGCTCAACCTGCACACAAGAACTGTTCTGCGACAAGGGGAAACAAACAGACTAAAAGCAGAACAGGGACGTGACAATGACAAGGACTAGAATAACGGCTGGAAATCTGACTGAAAAAACTCAAAATGTTAGGGAAAATGTTAGAGAAGTCCAGCCTGCTAGTGGAATGCAGTTTGAACATCCTTGCCTTGATGTATTTTATGGGAATAGCCAACAATTCTTGAACAATGTTTCTTTAATGTACTTTCACCTGTGATGCTGGGGCCCCAGAGCAGACACACGTACTCCCTTAGCTGCCCTAAAACAGACATAACTAGTCACAGGGTTAAAAGAGAAGCTGGCTGTAATAAATACAATTCTTAGCAGTCTTTAACTGTAACACTGGAGACAAGAGAATGAGATCAAAGCAGAAGGAAGAGTTCCTGCAGGAGATGTGTCTGTGCCCACCCACAGATCACACACACACACAATGGCAGCACCACTAATAAGTTCATCACAACAATCAAGCAAGGCACAGCTCCTGCCTCGCACAAGGAAGGAGCAACAAGGCATGAGAAATGTGAGAGAAGTGAAGTTGTTTCCAGAGGAGAAGGATTAGCGTTTGAGTCGAGTAGGAGCAACATGAAGGCTGCACGGGAGTTAAGGGAGAATCAGTAGCACATGCACACGCAGCAGCGATTGGACAGCACAGGGAGACAGAGCAGGATCTCCATCCAGCACTGAAGGGAAAAATAACAGAAGGAGGGCGGAGCAGCAGCACCCACTTCCAACACAACACATGGAGAAGGAAGAAACACCCACCTGCAGCAGCTTCTAGACAAGCAGCAGTCACCTCCAGCCCTGGCACAGCACAACAAGCAGCACTATGGAGGGGACGTGGTGGTGGTGGATGGCATCCTCCTGATATTACAGGCAGCCCTGAGATGGTGGGAGTGGGCAGCAGCATCTCCTGGTGAGTCAGATCATTCCCCTCTTCCTTATTAGTACATGACTTTTATATTTGGCTAACCCTTTTTATTTATTGAAAAAATGGCTGATAAACTATCACACAGCTGCTGCCATTGCTCGTAGGTGAAGGCATTGCAGCAGCACCTGCCTCAGTGTCTCCAGGGAGAGTGTTTGGTGCACAGACTGGGATCTGACAGATATCATCTCTGGCTGCTTCACATTGAGTCTTGTTGTCACAACAGCTTCTGATTCTGACAAGGGTAGCACAGTCAAAAAAACCTAATAAAAACCCATTTTCCTTTCCAGGGATCACTCTCAGAAAACATTTCATCAACATGTCCACTTGTTTTTGTTGCTGAACTACAACACCCATAAGCCCTCTGCAGTCTGCAAGCTTAAGAGGTGATGCTGGGAGGTGTAGACTACCGTGTAGTTCTGGAACATAAAGTCTGTTTGTGTATGACCTTTCCAAACAAGCTGAAAGAAAGGGGGTGTAGTTTGTACTTCGTATTGTGGCGCTGCTGCGTGCTATAGCAGTGCGTGTGTGTGTTGTGATCACTTCTCTCTTTTTTTTTTTTTCAATGTCCGCATTCCAGCTCATGTTGCGCAGATAAAATTTAGAACTGATGTAAACAGAGAGGCGGAGCTGAGAGGCTCGCAGTTCTGCTGGGTAGGTAGATGCTACAATGGAGTAGCTGCGAGGAGGTCGTGATGTCACAGGCATGTGACCAAGATGTGGGAGGGATAGAGTGTTGTTACACAGAGGAGTGCGTGGAGCTCCTGGCCCTGTTATGGACCAGCCCACGTACTAGAAAATGAGCTGCTGTTGCCCATCCAGGGAAGGGAGGGGGAGATTTGAATGCAGAATTGTGGTGGCGCAGAATTAAAATGTCGGAAAGGTGCGGATCTAAACAAAGAAGGGGTTTCACGAGGAGAGGGGTTCTGTGAAGTGCAAATTTGGGGAAACGAGGGATGCTTATGGGCAATGCTGCGGGTCAGCTGGAGGACTGTACTGTAATACGTGATCACTGTGTCAGGAACAAATACCATCCATCCGATCCATTTACCTTTCCTACCTATTGAAGGAGAAAAACTCTTCCCCCATCAATTTTCTACCCCTGCGCCAAAGGAAAGCATATCAGTCCCTGTCCTGAAAAGTCCCTGGTTGCTGCCATTTTATTTTGCTGCGTCACATTGGGTTTCTAGCTTCTGGACAGAGACCAACAACCAGAAGCATTTGCAGTGAATGCCAGGTTCACATCAGCTTTAACTGAATATGCACCTAATTGGCAATGGCTGCCAAGTCTCCAGAAACTTCATCTGACTTGGCAGAACATGCGCAACTCTGTTGTGACAGGGGCACTTTGGGTGTGGGCATGGGGGTCCTGTGTTGGGGCGGATTAGTTAAAAATGGGGTGATGGGGGTTTAGTTCTCCTTAGATAATATTTACATCATGCATTAAATGTACATAATGTAAATGTGATACTTAAATGTACTATTATTGTGTATTACATGTACTTAAATGTACATGTGATACACACACAGGGCAACTGAGTGAGGCCAGTGTGATATAGGAGGTAGAGTCATGTGAACTCCTCAGTAACTTATAATATCCTTATAATTTAAAAGAGGGGTGCTTTATCCACTATATAATACACAAGGGCCATTAATATCCTGTAAATTATATCCTGATAAACAGTGCTTAGTGAGATCATCTGTTATAATCATACCTTAGTGACGTATTTTGTCACATAAATCACTGAGACTTGTGTATTATACTAAATAAAGTACCCCCTTTTACAAAATATGAGGATACTAGAAGTCACATTGTAGTTCCATGACCTGTATGAAAACACTTGGTCATAAAACTCATAACTCATAATATCCTTATATTTTACAAGAGGGGGTAGTTTATTGAGAAGACCCCGTTATATCGCCTGTTTGGCTGCCCCCCCCCGGGTTTCTAGGGGACAATACCTGGACAATGATTGTAAGGGGATTATAACAGAGGGAGGGCTATGGGAGGAGAATTGCCACATGTGTACATTTAGGAAGCTGAGAGCAGGGGCCCACCTAGACATTTTAGGGCCACTTAATGATCCTCCTTTTCCCCATCCTATTTTTTACACTCTGCAGTAAGTTACAGATGCCTCTGATCATTGGGTTTCTGATGATGCTCTGGAACACACCATACTGTGATTGGTAAGGAGTTTCTTCTATAAAACAATGTTGCTAGTGAAGGGTAAGGAAGAAAACAACACGGACGGAAGAAATTTAAGTCAGACTAGGTATACAACAGGGTGCACTGAAACTTTTCCCTGAGAAATGAAGAAGCAGTCAAAGTCATTAGTCAAAATCATTTCAGGGTTTGTATACGCTGATTGGAAGTCTGCTTGAGAAAAATGCTGTTCATCGCCTACTCACTTTGCCCACTGATATAAATGCAAGAGGGATTAAGGTGGTTTGAATAGACAGGTTCAGTAGTGGAATAGGTTTAAAGGGGAACATTTTTTTTTTTTTTTTTAAACGCATCAGTTAATAGTGCTGCTCCAGTAGACTTCTGCACTGAAATCCATTTCTCAGAGCAAACAGATTTTTTTATTTTCAGTTTTGAAATCTGACATGGGGCTGCCCATTTTGTCAATTTCCCAGCTGCCCCTGGTCATGTGACTTGTGCCAGCACTGAGGTAATTTTTTTTCAACCTCAGAGTCATTACTCAAACATTCATTGTTGTAAGTGTAGGTTGTCAGGACATTCCTACTGTAAAAAGGCCTAGGTCATTAGTGTATTGGACATGTGTCATCAGTAATACATCAATTTCAGGTTACTTTTGTCCTTGGCTTTCTTTATCATCCAGCTATAATAATACAGCAGATTTAGAATTTTATGTTTCTCACAACATCAAGATAATTTTTTTGAACATGAAGGAAAATGTGATTTCAGGGAATAGTACATGGGGTTACAAGACCAAACATGAAAATTAAATTAAGGTAAAATTAATTTCCCAGCTGCCCCTGGTCATGTGACATGTGCCAGCACTTTAGGAGGGAACTGCTTTCTGGCAGGCTGTTGTTTTCCCTTCTCAATGTAACTGAATAGTACGTAGTGGGACATGGGTTTTACTATTGAGTGCTGTTCTTAGATCTACCAGGCAGCTGTTATCTTGAGTTAGGGAGCTGTTATCTGGTTACCTTCCCATTCTTCTGTTGTTAGGCTGCTGTGTGGTGGAAAGGGAGGGGGGTGATATCACGCCAACTTGCAGTACAGCAGTAAAGAGTGTTTGAAGTTTATCAGAGCACAAGTCACATGACTTGGGGCAGTTGGGAACTTGACAAAATGTCTAGCCCCATGTCAGATTTCAAAATGAAATATAAAAAAAAATCTGTTTGCTCTTTTGAGAAATGGATTTCAGCGCAGAATTATTCTGGAACAGCACTATTAACTGATGCATTTTGAGAAAATTTTTTTTTCCCATGACATGATCCCTTTAAGTCTTGCAGATGGTATAGAATTGCATTTTTGGGTTGTTACGATCTTGATGCATCATTTGGAATATTCATTAAATTTAATGGGCATCTCCTGAGGAAATTGCAGTCCTCCGGCTCCTCTGTAGCTGTTTTTTGGATTTCTGATTCATCGAGATCCTGTGAATTATTTGGAAAATACAATATATTTCATGAGCATGACCTGATGAAGTTGTGATCCACTGAGAAGTAAGCTTCTCTGCCTTTTTGGTAAGTTGCATCTGGAGTTGAGGAACCACAAAATAAATAGTACAAGTATTTGTGAAGAAATAAGTAATTGCAGAAACATTAGAAAGCAGGGTAAAAAATAGAGGTTTTCACCTTCCAAACACTTTCTTATCCAGTTGTTTTTAGATTGTTCCTCAGAAATAAATACTTTTTTCAATTACTTTCCATTGTTTTTTTTTTTACTGTTTTTCCAAAATCCAAGTTTATAGTTTAAATGGGTTTTTCACCTTTGGGACAATAAAGCTTGTTTAAAAGCCCATGTCATAAAAAATGTTTTTGTCATTTATCTTTATTACCTAAAATGTTTGCTTTCAGAGATACATACCATAGAAGCTATGGATCATCTCTGCCAAATCTCTCTCAGTTCTCTTCTGTGTTTTGGGATCGCTGACACTCTGTGAAAAAAAACAAAAAACATCAGGTTGCCATATAAGGAAGTTGCATCTGCACAGAGCATGCTATCTCTCGCTCCTGCTTCATTTGCATATCTTCAATTCCATTGGCTGGCAAGATTCAGCCAATCGGATCAACAATGTACACCTGGCTGATTTACTCACATAAAACATTTGTATATTCCACAGGCAATAGCTCATACAATAGTTCTGAGGAAGCTGATAGAAGGATTAAATTGTCAAGGCCACTGCAATCTAGCTGGTTCATACATTACACTTCACTAAGAGCAATGTCAAGTTTATACCATGTCCCCCAGACCCAAATGGATTCCAGGAGCATCCTTTAAACCGCCCTGAAGGACTGTACTGCACAATTCTGTAATGGATCAAATGTGCTCCTCCTGCAGCCTTGGAGTCATCATACTGGTCATCATACTGGTGCTTCACCAGTCATCATACTGGTCATCATACTGGTGCTTCACCAGTGGCCCTGTGGATATCACACTGCACTCCCCCCCATTCCTGTGACTTCCCTAGAAGTCCTATACAGCATGGGTCCCCAGCCAGCAGGCTGCAGACTGTGGGCTGGTCCCATCTGCAGTCTATAATAGCTGCAAAAATAATAAAAAATTCCCTGCAATCCCAGCTCCATTGCCATGACAACAGCTGTGCAAAGCCCAGAAAGCTTTCTACTGATCGCAATAAGGACCAAAATACTGTTTGGACAGTTTTTTGGTAAGCCTGAAATGCATCCACACGTCTACATTCTCACCCTCAGTCCTATTAACAAATGGTCTTTCTTGAAACTGGTCTGTGGTACAAAAAAAGTTGGGGACCAATGCTGTACATAACATGCTGCACTATCATTTCAGACCTTTGAAAGGTTGGTATTTTCTTTCTTCAATCAGTCAGTGAGCCAGAATACATTGTGAGTTCCTAGGAGTCCTATGCATATCAGATTTTGATCCTCCAAGTGCTCTGTACTATACTGAATATAATTCCCTACAGATCCACTGATAAAAAACAATTTGCAAATCTAGTTGGGCAGCAGCTGCTTTTTTTGAATGTGGACATTAACTTACCTGTGAGGTAACAGACATAAAGAACTGTATAAAAGTCCTTTTCAATTTACACATGAAATCCAAATTCTCTTTTTATTTAAGTATTCATAGCTGTTGTAAACTCATTTAAAAATCTCAGTTGTCAATCAAATATTACCTGCCCCTACTCTATGCCTTATAGGCAGGGCAGGCACTTACTTTCACTTTCCATTCAGCACTTACTACATGGCACTGCACTGTCCACATTCCCCCTCTCTCTTTACCATTCAATTGTGTAGTCAGGTCCCCCATTCTGGTTCATAAACAAGATTTTAAGACGATGCAAGACTTGTCTTAATAACAGTGTCCACAAAATGGCTCCTGCCTGCTTGCTATAATTATGAATTCCCAGACGGAAGGAAACAAGATTCAAATAATTTTTACAATGTACCTAAAGTTCATTATGCTTGACTTACATGATAAGATAGGATTTTGAATAATTTTTGGGTGATGGGTCCCCTTTAATATATGCCATCATATCCTTCTTCCTTATATTATTTTGGGAATGTATTTGCTCATGAAGAATGCATTGTTATTCATTCCCTATCTAAATTCTGAAACATTTGACTTTCTAGCAGCAACTTATTTATCACCTTTTAATAAATATGCCCATATATGTACGCAGATAATTAATAGAATTCAACATAACTAACTACTGGTGATATTAATTGCCAATAAAATTTTGAATGTATATTGTAAGAGGAAAAAAATATTCTTAAAGGGCATCTATACCCTCCATAAAATTGTACTCCCTAGCTTTCAAAAAAATATTCTTAAAGGGCATCTATACCCTCCATAAAATTGTACTCCCTAGCTTTCTAAAGTACATGAATCTCCTTCAAAACTCAGAGACTACCTCTGGGAGCACCTGGATAAAGCCTGAACTGGGAAATGACACTTATATGACAGTTTCACCCACTGTAAATTACAGCACTTTAATACCCCTCCAAATTGTGTCATTAAGTTACCCTCCCATTTAGACTGTAAGCTCCACTGGGTAGGGTTCCTCCATCCTTTTGTCTCCTTGACACTGTGTATTTATATTTTATATTTATGTGAATTGTATTTTTAATAATGCACTTATTGTTACATATTAATGCAGTGAACCATTGTTTGTTACTACTAATTTATTGTTTCTGTACAGTGCTTTGCCCTCAAGGAGCGCTATGCAAATAAAAATATACATACATACATACATGACCAAATACTTAAAGGGGATGTAAACCCAAAAACAATATTTTGCCTAATGAAAGATTGTAATTCTAATATATCTGCTATTAAAATCAGCAGCTGTCTGTTTAATTTTATTTTCAGCCCTGCTGATTCAGACATTTGAAACAATATAGCAGCTGATTAATACAGCAGTGCAAAAGCATGCAAGGCTAACTTCTGCAACATTGTTTTAAGTGATAGAACCGGTAGAGCAGAAAGGGGCAGGCAAATATTGCTGTCAACAGCAATTAGATTTCTATGCAATCTGTTGAAAAGTTTCCCCTTTATTTACATAAACAAGAGAATTAACCATCGATAATCCTAGTTATTTGCACTGTGTCAGTCACATGTGCCTTTGCGCATTGACTTGTATTACCACTGTCTACATTATAGTTAAGGTTTATTTCAAGGTAATTGTTATGTTTTATATATTGATATTACGTGCACCAGTACTGTGACCACACTCTCTGCTTGTCTCAAGCCCGAGATATAAACCCAGGTCACTTTCAAATTGGGAGTGTGTCTATATCTCTGCTCATTAACCCATTTGTAATGAATACATTTCATACCAAAAAGTGTGTTTTATGATCTAAAAATACAGAGATTGGCTTTACAAAGTTTAATGTTACTATTGTAAATGTAGAAAATAAACACACACAAATACATCACCTAATTTTATTTGTTACAAAATATACAGATGTCCTTTATTAGGGAGAGAGCTATGTTTTGCAGGTATGCCCACTTTGGTAATATTGGTATTATGCATATTTATTCATGTAGCGCAACATATTCCTCAGCCTGGATGTCCTACCCCCCCATATGAATTGTGTCAGGACCTGATTGACAGTTTCAAAAAAACTTTTTGAAATATGGGTGGGTGAATTATGAAATATGTACAAAAACTGTGGAAGATACACCATTTTAAAAATGTAGATTCTTTTCCCCAAAGGGTTAGTGGAAGTTTAGACCATACCAAAAGTGTTGTGTTCAGTGCTGAGAATACTGGTTCAAGGTTGCGTGATATAAGTACTTAAATGAGAGTGGATATTGATTCCCAGGTATCTAAAACCCTCTACTATCAGTAGGGGATTATCCTGTGGTAGCTCAGGGAGTGTTGCTGGGTCTATTCATAGTAAAGCAGATTTATCCCAATTGAATTGGATTCCAGAGAGTTTTCCAAAGTGTGTTATAATTGTGGCTAATGTGTTTAGTGATGGCCCTGCGCCTGCTAAATATACTAATAGGCTGTCTGCATGTAGAGAGACCCTCTCCTCCATGGGTCCCAGACGCCAGCCCTCAAAGAGTGGGAGCTTGTCATAGCTGGATTGCAAGTGTCTCAATGGCAACAGCAGAGACGAGAGGGGACATCCCTGTCTGGTGCCCCTAGCAAGTGGTAGGGGCCTAAATATTATGCTGTTTGCCCTGACTCGTGCTGTAGGGGTCGAATGCAGCATTTGAATCCAGTTAATAAAATTGGACCCAAAGCCAAATTTAGAGGGTACTGCCAAAGATATTTCCATTCCACCGATTCAAATGCTTTGAAAAATTTTTTTTCAAAATGCATCAGTTAATAGTGCTGTTCCAGAATAATTATGCGCTGAAATCCATTTCTCAAAAGAGCAAACAGATTTTTTTTATATTTCATTTTGAAATCTGACATGGGTCTAGACATTTTGTCAATTTCCCAGCTGCCCCAAGTCATATGACTTGTGCTCTGATAAACTTCAAACACTCTTTACTGCTGTACTGCAAGTTGGCGTGATATCACCCCCTCCCTTTCCACCACCCAGCAGCCTAACAACAGAAGAATGGGAAGGTAACCAGATAACAGATCTCTAACTCAAGATAACAGCTGCCTGGTAGATCTAAGAACAGCACTCAATAGTAAAACCCAT
>CM044435.1:76556048-76593856 GCA_024363595.1 Xenopus borealis | reverse complement strand
GGGGGGGGGGGTGCAAACTACGAGCTGTGATTGACAATTGTTAGTACCTATGTGGACTAGCAGCCTACAGGAGACTCTGTTTTGCAGTATACCTAGTATTTATGGAGCCAAAACTTGCTTCCAAACAAGGAATTCAGGAATAAGCATCCCCTTTGAGGCCACTGGGGCAACATCCAAGGTGTTGTTGGTAAGCAACATGTTCACAAGCCAGTGTTTGGTGACCACTGTTCTGATATATATATATTAATGATCCAGGCATTTAAATATGTGCACATGGGGTCGCCAGCTTGTATTTTGTTAGGCGCATCAGTGATACTTACATGCTCAAGTGAAGTCTGGAAGCTAACCTTAGGGTTTGTCACAAGTCTTCAAGCAGAAAATGAGGTTTATATGTCATAGGTGCTGATGCTACAGGGCTGATTATTAAATTCTGATGCACGTTGCATTGGTATCAGAGCTGCCATGTAATGATATAATATATTCTTAATTTCTTGCAATATATTGTACATAAGTCCTTAAATTCAGGTAACTGAGAGCAGCACTCATCATGCACAGTGAATCAACAAATAAGAAGAAAGGATATACTGGGGCATTTTTGGATCTTCCCTTCTAAATGGCTATGATTTCCTTTTTATACCATGGGGCAAATTCACTGAAGTGCGAAAATTCGCCAACACTTCGGCAGGCAAAACTTTACTGACAATGCAAATTTACTAAGTTGCGAAGTTTCGTCCGCAGTGCACGCTAATCAAAGCAAGATGCGATCGCGTTCTATTCTGCCTAGCACAACTTTGTTAGAGGTCTTGTGCTCAGGCTAATTTTCATTTAAAGTCGAATGCACCTCTTTATGCTACATGGTGAATCTAATACATTACATTTAGATTGATAACTAGACATGCCAAGGGAACCTTAATAGTCATTAGAGTTGTTTTAATGCCCTACACATAAGCCCACTGTAAAATAATGTTCCATATGTTATAAAATGTATGGGGGGAACCAGTTACATAAAAACATTTTTTAAGACTTTTGCAGACTATCACCCTGAAAAAACGAAAAGACGCCAATCAAAAAATGTGATTTAGGAAGTTCTGTGCATTCCATTGAACGTTGCCTGGTCTGAGCTGGCGAAGGCAAGTCTGGAGAAAGAGGTAATGTTCAATAAAATCCACATCTTGAATTTGTGGAGTAACGTCACTTCCCAGAGCGAAAATTCACCAGGCGTTAGAGTATCTCTCTCCTTCGCTAGCAAAGTGTCACCTGCGCCCGATAAAAAATCTGCAAAGTCCCTGCAGGCAGTAAAGCTGGTGAATCGTCCCCAGTTTTATTCACTTCACCCTTTAGTAAATCTGCCCCCATATATTTAACACTTTACATTCAATAGACCTTTATTTTCCAGTACTGAAAACCCAAACCTGATTTTACTTTTCCTGCAGTTAGCAAAATATTTACCCTGATCATGTACGTTGTACATTTTTACAGGTAGAATAATTGAGAAGCTAATAGTAACCTAAAATCAATATTTTGATGATGACACAAAAGCACTACACTGAAACCTTTGCTTGTATAGGAATGCCTTTAAAAGCTACAAATACAGTAAATATTTGAGCAGTAAAAGTAAGCTTTGCAGATGCAACACAATTACCTCAGGAAACTGACAGCTGAGCACCATCCTTCCTCTTTCAACACTCTTTGCTTTCTATATGCCTGACGTCGTATCTTATACTAAATATAATTGGCAAACATATTCTTGCTGATTAAAACTATAGTTACTGTACTAATAGTAAAAAAAAATATATATATATATATATAATAACAAAAAATACAGCACTCAACATGCTCAGTAACTGATTTCAATAAACAAGTAAAATTCCAACGTTTATATCACATCATAGTGATCTTCCTCAGGGAAAAAACTAACAATATATGGTACATGGTATTCTGTAGATCTAATTTATATCAAGAGACACTCATGTGTCTAAATAATAAATACTACAGCCAGCAAACAGCAGCTCTCTTGCTGCTAAGGCCTTCCTAGAAATCTTGCATAATTTTCAGTTGGTCCATGAAAGAGTTTTGGAAATTTGTTTCTGGATCCCTGAATGATGTTATGGAGCTAATATAAATCTGTCTTGTAGAAGCAAGTTCAATAAAAGTTATATGTCTAAATTAAAATTCCTAAATCATTCCCATTTGTCAATATTTGCTTGAATTGCTCCTTTGTTCATCTAAAAGGGAACTCTTGGAATCTGTATTACTCTAGCTGCTTAGTGTGTAGCTGTGGTTAAAAAACAATTATGCTGAACAAGACTGTCTTTGACAGCTTTTGATCTGAAACTCCAGCCAGAAAGAGATCAATTTGTAGTCATCTTGTGCTTTCTAAGATAATTAGTTTCACTTATACAACTACGGGTAATACCCCTATGGGTTCCCATACTGTGGTATTTGTATTGTAGAAGAAGGCTGGAGTTTTGAGGCTAGGCATGTTATGATTTATAGGTAAATGCTGTTATTTTGTCTATTTCTAAAATAAAGAAGAAAGACTATCACAGTTGGGTTTGGGATGCTTATGAAATGGGAAATGGTAACACTTTGCAAATATGTTAGGGAACAGACAGAAGATCTTTTTTCACATAGAAAAATCTATTTTGAGGTAGATTTTCCCCATTATAATAATATAGTACTTAGTATTATGTACTTATGTACATAATATATAGCTAAGATTTATGACTAAATACATTTCAAACTCTATAACATGACTACAAAACAGGAGAATCCAATGATGTAGAAATATTAAAGGGGTTGTTTACCTTTAAAGGAAAGCTATACCCCAAAAATGAATACTTGAGCAACGGATAGTTTACATCAAATTAAGTGGCATATTAAAAAATCTTACCAAACTGGTATATATATATTTAAGTAAATATTGCCCTTTTATATCTCTTACCTTGAACCACCATTTCATGATGGTCTGTGTGCTGCCTCAGAGATCACCTGACCAGAAATATTTCAACTCTAACTGTAACAGGAAGAAGTGTGGAAGCAAAAGACAGGACTGTCTGTTAATTGGCTCATGTGACCTAACTTTATAGTTTGTTTGGTATGTTTGTGTGCACCGTTGAATCCTAACATCCCAGGAGGCTGCCCTTATTTTTTAAAATGGCAATTTTCTATTTATGATTACCCAATGGCACATACTACTAAAAAAGTATATTATTATGAAAATGGTTTATTTACACGAAGCAGAGTTTTACGTATGAGTTGGTTTAAGCAATCTTTTTATATAGACCTACATTGTTTGGGGGGGGTATAGTTTTCCTTTAAGTTAAGTTTTAGTATGTTATAGAATTCTATATGCAACAAGTAAATTGGTCTTCATGTATTGTTTTTTATAGTTTCTGAATTATTTTTATTTTTCAGAGATTAGAATTGGGGAGAAGGCCAGTTCAATTACCATGGCTTCTGTCCAACAGCCATGTAGTCTCAACAAAAGGTTTTGTAATGAACTCCACTAAGGCGCAGAAATCTGCTGCAAAAGTTGAGCTTTATTTATCACAACATGTTTCGAGCGTTGCTCTTTACCAAGTGATAAAGAGCAACGCTCGAAACATGTCGTGATAAATAAAGCACAACTTTTGCAGCAGATTTCTGCGCCTTATTTCATTACCAAACTATTTTTATTTTTCAGATGGGGGTCACTGATCCCGGCATGTCAGTTATTGGTCTGTAAGGCGACAATTTTATTGTTTTTTTTATTACTTTTCTTTCTATTTAGGCACTCTCCAATTCATGTTATAGTCTCTCATTCAAACCACTGCCTGCTTGCCTGGGAAAATTGCAGCATAGAAACTGGATAGCTGCTAAAATTCTACCCTGAGAGCTACTGAACAGATGCTTACATCTAATATTTATACTGGCAACACAGGTAGCACTTTTAAAATAACCTGGACATTTCTTATCAAAAGCCTGACATCTATAATTGGGGAGCTGTGTTTTTACCATTGTTGGCAGAAACTTTGTGGTGACTTCAACAAAGCCAACTAATGTGCTTTAATTTAAAAAGTAGACTTTACAGCATGTAAAAAAAGGTATTTGCCATTTAAAGGCAAGTCAGCCTCAAAATAAAATTTGGCTAATAAAAGAAAACATAATTCTAAGCAACTTTCAAATATACATGTATTAAACATGTTCAGTGCTTTTAAAGTTATTTGTAAAAACTATTGCTATTGAATACAGCATTTGCTTAACTCCTGGTTGTTACTTTTTGAGCAATGTTGCAAAAGTTCCCCATCAAAGACAGGTCTGTTGGCTTGCCTTTCATTATATCAACAGTCAGATCCACTAGTGCACAAAAACCATATAAAATTTGTAATGAATATATTGCAAAGTTGCTAAGAATATAAATTATTTTATTACATTTTAGATTCACATTCCCTTTAATATAAATTTTTTTTAAAAGGAATGTTCTGTATAGTTATTGTTAAGGGGCACCCTTTAATAGAATTAAACAAAATATAAAATCTTATAAGACATGAATATTTACATACTGAAAGAGTACACAAAAACTCAAATTAATCAAATTGTTAAAAATTAAAATAAAGCCAACCAAACTCCCATCCATGAATTGAACTCCTTTATCTATAAAGCAGCAACAAAACCGAGCGTCAATACAAATAATACAATTGAAGCTACAAAAACTCAACTAGATTGAGTTGTTTCTACAAAAACTTGATTACTGGATGAAAACCCCAACTTTATTGGAGTATCCAGAGTAGATCACAATGTCAAGAAACAACTTCAGGGAAATCTGCTATTGACTTCTCCTTGACCTTGACATGTATTTTTGGATTCTGATTTTTAGCAGCTTTCGGGTATAATAAATCAGGGTTGAGGGTTTTTTTCCTCAAAAAAATTGTTTTCTCTTTAAAAATTCCACCAGATAAATTTAAGGTTCAATAAGTGGGCCCCTGAATTTTCCCATGATATTATTGCTTTACATTGTAACATTTCAGTTTAGATACTTGCAAGATTGATTTAAACAATTTTTGTGGTTAAAAAGTCAGTATTTTGTCTTGTTCCTTTTTACTTCCTGTTGTCTACGTTTCTTAGAATAGCTGTCTGTGTGAAGTGGTTTCTGTGTTTTGTAAATGTATATATATATATATATTGTAACTTATTACAAGGTAAAGTCTGGATTATCTATATTAGTGTATGACTTCAGAATAACAAATAGGTTATGCCCTACTGAAAGAGAATGCGGACAATGGTAGAATTTTATTAGGCCAGACAATGCCACAGTAGAAATATATTAATGCCACAGTAGAAATATATTATTAATTATAACATAATTTAATTTAACATAATTTTTCAAACATGAAGAATACATATTGCTTTTAAAGTAATATTAATGAACCCATTTCTCAATTTGAAGAGCATAGTATAAGTTTGGAGGCCACTTTTTGTCTCTGTGCATTTATAATTGTTGCTAGAGCTGCTTTATGTTTTCACATATTCACATGATTACTGGGAAAGCAGACTCTTGGTTGATGTGTCATTTTACAGGATATTCATGACTTTTCTGTATTACAAAGCTAATAAACACAGACAACACTATGGCCCAATGAATGGTGGTTGTTTGTCATTGATGTAAAAAAAGTTAAAGGGTTTATCAACAAATACTCTTCACTTCCTATCTTTGTGGTAGGAACAGCAAACAAGACAGGTGTTAGTTTCACTCTTAACCAAAGTTATGAGAAAAAGACACAGATTCTATGGGCAAACAATATATAATTTATGCCCTGTGGGTTAATTAATGAATATGGTAAAAAAATGTACGACTTTTATTGTTATTTTCTTGCTTGGGTCTCTCGGTATTTTAATTTGCTTTAAATTTAAAAGACTGAGCTCCTGCCAATCTGTTTGATATAATGAATAGGATTTCTTCAGCCTGATTGTAAAGACAAAACTGTTACATGTTTTTATTATGTAGGTAAACAAATCACCAGAAAAACCTTTCACATTTATGGAGTGGAATATTTAGAAAAAAGTACTGTTAACAGGCAGCAGAGTGATCTTCAGCCATAATGAATGCTCAGCCCCAGCATTAACAATATAATTTTCTGTGCTACAGTTTCAGTCTCCGTCTGCCTGATAAAATAGCAATTTTCACAGCCATAGGACAACAGCATAGGGAACTGTTTCTAGTAGCTCTAGAGATGTCAAAAAATCATCAAATGTCAATGCCTGCTGTGGCAGTTGTGTGAAATTACTTTCTCAATCACTTGTGTGGCAATTGTCGTTTTTAGTATGTGGCAGGGAAGTGGGTGACAAGTGATCTAGGGAGGACTGAGAGACCTCTCCACATGCTCAATATGGTAGAAGGAATACATGGATATAGTAACCTATGTCGCTAGTTTCGTTTTATTCACCTATGAGTTTTCCAGCTACGGGCGGGCGGATCGAGGGACTGCATCAACGAACAGGTGCAGCTGTGATCCGATGGGATTTTTAGTCCCGTCCAATCGACATCAGGGCGACTTTCGGCCAGATATCAATCGGGGAAGCCATTGGAGGGCCCCATACGTGGGCCAATAAGCTGCTGACTTGGTCTGTCAGCAGCTTTTATCGGCCCGTGTATGGCCACCTTTAGAATAAAAATCCACATGTCGCAATTGTAAAATTGTTCCTTACAGTGGGAATTCAACCCTGTAAGTTCACGAAGTTCAATAGGCCAGCTTTGGGAGCATGCGCAGTAGTTCAAACCGGCAAACCGGCCACCAAGCGGCGACGGATCCAGGAAGAAGATGTTGCTGAAGAAGATTGCGCCCAGGGACCTGCATGGAGGGGTAAGTAGCCATTTAGGAGCATTTGCCCACGGGGAGAGGTAGGCCAGGGAGGGGGAGGTGGTTAGTGCCTGAGGGGTTGAATTCCCCTATAAGAAGTGGCGCAAACTATAAAATTTGCAAACGGCCATCCACTGTTGGAAGTGGTCGCTATATTAGATTTGCAGAAAGCAAAATTTGTTCGCCTAAAGGTTAAATTTTACGCATTGAGAATAGTATTTCCATTACCAACTATTATTACATTCCCCTGCATGAGTCCTGTGGTCAGGGTCCACTGTAAACAGCATGAAGCACTTCAGCCTCTCTGTAAATAAATACAGCTATGGGATCCGTTATCTGGAAGCCTGTTATCCAGAAGTTTCAGCTTAGACTCCATCGCATTTTTATGCAAATGATTCAGGTTTTTATTAATGGTTTCCTTTCTCTGTAATAATAAAACAGTACATTGTACTTGACCCCAGCTATAATTAAAGGGCATGTAAAGGCAAAAAAATAAAATCCCAATTTTAATTTCTTTAAAGAAAAAGAAATCATCTCGAATATACTTTATTTTAAAAAATGTATACTGTTTTTATAAGAATGCTGGCTGTATGCAGTGAAATTTTCCCTTCATTTACTGCTGTGGATAGGAATTGTCATATGGTCTCTAACTGCTGCACAGGGAAACAATCATACTTATGAACAGTAGGGGGAGCCCCCACCTTAGTTTACAGCCATGCAGAACTCCAGCAGCTTTGTTTGTTTCCCTTTTTTGATCATTTATGATGATCCCTAAGCTTAACCTAGGTCACACTGGGCATGTGCACAGTCTTGGTCTTGCAAAGATGTTTAACAAAATTACAAGATAACAGCCCCATGTGGCCAAATTGAAAGAATAAATCATTTTTTTGATTAGGCTTGTGGTGCAGTAAGTTCATGTTTATGTTTAGTATACAAAATACAGCATTTCTAGTCTTATTCTATTTTAGGCAAAACCAGCCTATTGAGTTTATTTAATCTTTACATGATTTTGTTGTAGATTTAAGGTATGAAGATCCAAATTACGGAGAGATCTGTTATCCAGAAACCCTAGGTCCTGAGCATTCTAGATAACAGATCCCATACCTGTATTAGTAATAGTGATTGTTTAATTATTTTCAGTTATTCCTTCCTATAAACAGTCCTTTTATTGGATTGTCATTTGTTAAATTGTATATTTATTTCTTTTATAATTTTCTAGACATAAATAGGCCATAATAATACAAACTTTAAAGGGGTTGTTCACCTTTGACATAACTTTTAGTATGATGTAGAGAGCGACATTCTGAGATAATTTGCAATTTGTTTTAATTTTTTATTTACGGTTTTTGAGTTATTTCGCTTTTTATTCAGCAGCTCTTCAATTTGCATTTTAAGCAGTCTTGTAACTAGGGCCCAAATTACCCTAGCAACCATGCATTGATTTGAATAAGAGACTGGAATATGAATAGAAGAGAGTCTGAATAGAAGGATCAGAAAATAAAAAGTAGCAATAACAATACATTTGTAGCCTTGCAGAGCATTTGTTTTTTTAGAAGGGGACGGCGACGCCCATTTGAAAGTTGCAAAGAATCAGATGAAAAGACATATAACTATAAAAGTATAACAAATAAACAATAAAAACCAATTGAAAAGTTGCTTAGAATTGGCCATTCCATAACTTAATAAAAAGTTACCATAAAGGTGAACCACCCCTTTAATGGCATTAGATAGTGAGCTCCCATTGCATTTATATCCCTCTGCAGTACAGTGGAAATGTTCTTTAAACTGGACCTGTCACCCAGACACACAAATCTGTATAATAAAAGCCCTTTTCAAATTAAACATGAAATCCAATTTCTATTTTTTATTAAAGCATTCATAGCTGTTGTAAGCTCATTTAAAAATATCAGCTGTCAATCAAATATTGGCATAGAGGCGGGGCAGATAATTACTTTCACTTTCCATTCAGTACTTCCTAGATGTCACTGCTCTCCACACTTTCCCCCATTCTCTTCACTGTTTATTTGTGTAGCCATGGACATTGGGTCCCCCATTCTGGTGCACAAACAAGAGTTTGAGATGATGCAAGGCTTGCCTTAATAACAAAATGACTCCTGCCTGCTCATTATAATTTTGAATTCCCAGACTGAAGGAAACAAGAATAAAATAATTTATATAGTGTAAATAAAGTTCATTTTGCTTGTCTAATGTGATAAAATAGGATTTTAAATACTTCTTTTGGGTGACGGGTCCCCTTTAAATTTGCATAATAAATAATATTCCTTATTTTAATCCCCAAAAAACAAAATTGATTTGTTTTTGTAATAAATGTCACTATATTGCGTGCTTTCTACATTTTACAAACCACACATACTTGATACATCTAAAAATACTTCAGGTTTCTGAGAAAAAGTCTCGCTGTTCTAGAGGCTTCCTTGTTATTGCTGATGGAACAAAGCTCATTACAGAACATGTACAGTACTTTGTTTTCCTAATATTCTGCTGCTACAGAATTATGGGAAATATGATTGCAAGCTGCTGATGTCATTTGGATGTGCTTCAGTTTCTGAAGAGCTATTAATGTCTTGGATGAAGTTTATTTATTTTTACCAACATGAACACAAACGTTTTATTTGAAAGGAGGAAACTGAAATGTCTGTTCCATTCCAAGCCTACAGTACAATGCATTGTTGCATACTGCAAAATGAGTGAACTGGAATTCATTTAAAGCTACTTCAGCACAAAATTTTTGCTACACAGAATGACAGCAATAAAGAATAATAAAAATGGGGGGGTACATTACTGGATTGTATGGCATAATTGTAAAAACTTACTTTTTTGCAGTTGTTTTAGTACACACTCAGATTAAGCAAATGTAGATTTTTATTTGGGGTGACTTTTGCTTCAAGTTGCATAATATAATGTTTCCTTTTGGATTTTGGAGCTTGCTAGTATATGCAAATGTTTAACAAACATAACTACAACATATTCTGCCAGCTACAGTAATATATTGTATCTGTCACTTGAAATTAAAGGGGTAGATAAAAAAAACATGCTTGGAGAAAGCTAGACGTAATGACTTATAGTAGCAGTGTAAAAATAAAACTGGGTAAATCTGTGTGAAATAAAAATGTTTCTGTTATAGTTAGTTAGGCATAAATGCAATCTACAAAGGCTGGATTATATGATGTCTAATAATAGCCAGAACTCAACTTCTTCCTTTGCAGTGCTCTAACCTGTTACCGGCCAGTCACTGAAGGGGGCCCAGTTTCAATTTTACACTAAACAATTCCTTTTAAAAATGGCTTAAATTGTCACGCATGAACATTCAAGAACATGTTGAGGAACAGGGGGAAGAATGCCAAATATTTTTTTCACATTCACAAAAGGAAAGGAAATGAAATATAAGAACTTTAAAAGATATGGAATACTTTGCAGGGACAGTACAATGCTGACTTATGTGATATTTTCTTCAATTGTTTAAAAGAGAAGAGGTTCAGACTTGTTAAGATACATTTTGGAATGAATAAAAACATCCGGACCAGATGCAGGAGGCTTTGCCAGCACAGGCCTGTTCCCTATTTGCTCGGCTATGAAGGGTAGGAGCAACTTCTCCAACCAGACTAACTCTGTATGGTGAAACTTTTATCCAGCACTCTTTGGCAAAATTACTGCCTCCCATTGTTTCTTGTTAAAAATTCTGGGTCAGGTTTAAAATACTAATAGTATAACCAGTGAGTGCAGGGGAGTTTTCTGACAACAATAGAAAGCTGTGTTAGTCAAGCGGTCAAAGGGGACGATAAATGTACGTTCATTTTTAAAAAGTGCTCATGAGATTTACAATTTTTTCAAAGGGAAACAATAATAATACAGGAACGGACTTGTTTAGGACTTATGGTTTTTTAGATTTCTGTATATTTTTTTTTTTTGGAAATTGGGTTTACCATAACTTAAAGGGATCATGTCATGGGAAAAAACATTTTTTTTTTTCAAAATGCATCAGTTAATAGTGCTGTTCCAGAAGAATTCTGCATTGAAATCAATTTCTCAAAAGAGCAAACAGATTTTTTTATATTTCATTTTGAAATCTGACATGGGGCTAGACATATTGTAAATTTCCCAGGAGTGATATCACCCCCTCCCCTTTTCCCCCCCAGCAGCCTAACAACAGAACAATGAGAAGGTAACCAGATAGCAACTCCCTAACACAAGAAAACAGCTGCCTGGTAGATCTAAGAACAGCACTCAATAGTAAAACCCATGTCCCACTGCGTACTATTCAGTTACATTGAGAAGGAAAAACAACAGCCTGCCAGAAAGCAGTTCCCTCCTAAAGTGCTGGCACAAGTCACATGACCGGGCAGCTGGGAAATTGACAAAATGGCTAGCCCCATGTCAGATTTCAAAAATGAAATATAAAAAAGCTCTTTTGAGAAATGTATTTCAGTGCAGAAGTCTACTGGAGCAGCACTATTAACTGATGCATTTTATGAAAAACATGTTTTCCCATGACAGTTTCCCTTTAAGGGGGTTATTTATCAAAGGTCGAATTTTAGAGAATTTATACCTTGAATCAACTCACAACTGGAATTGTGTTTTGTTTAAGAAAAAAACTCAAATGGAAAAAAACAGATTCAGCAAGATTGGGGTTAACAACCCAAAAACACAAATATGTTTTTTGGGCAAAACCCTCAAAAAAAACTCTAATCATAACTATTAGCATCTTCAAATGGGTCAAGGGACCTCTATTTTTGGATTCAAGCTATTTTTAAAAAACTCAAGTTTTTTAACCAAAAAATAACCTTGAAAATACAAAGTTTCGTGAAAACACAACTCCGTCTTAAATAAATAAATCTGCTCCTAAGTGTACTAAAAAAATGTGTAAATTTAAATACAATGGGAATGTTTTGCCACTGATATTGATTTATGCAGCTTAGTTACCACTGGTTTTATTATTACAGAGAAAAAGGAAATCATTTAGGGGCAGATTTATCAAGGGTCGAATTTCAAGGGTTAAAAACCTTCGAATTCGACCCTCGAATGTAGGTAGAGGTAAAATCCGATGAACTCTTATATCGAATTCGGAGGGTTTTACCGCTATTCGATTTTTTCCAGAAATCGAACTGAATCATCTGATTTCTCGAAAAAATCCTACGAATTTGAGAAATTGAATGAAGAAAACTTCAGAAAAAGTATAGCAACTTGGTCGGTTTAATCTGGTGAAGTAGGCAATCTAATAAAATTTTAAAGGGCAAGTAATTCGACCATCGAATGTTGGAACGATTTTCTTATTTGAATCGTACGATTTATTCGAATAATTCAATTCTATCGAATTATTCATTTGAATCATTCGATTCGATTGAATTTTGCAAATTCGTTGGTCGAATTAGCCCCCCCAAAAAAAATCGAAAATCTAATTTTTTGTATTCAAGTCCTTCACCTGAGCTTAGTAAATCTGCCCCATTAATATTTAAATTATTTGTTTAACATAGACTCCGTGGGAGATTGGCTTCCCATAAGTCAGAGCTTTCTGGATAGCAGGTTTCCGGATAACAGATATGACACCAGTACTAAAAATAGAAAGGGATATCTTGCATCATTTATTGTAGCTGTTTTCAAAGGACACGAAGAGATCCTTAGCTCTAACTGCGCTCCCTCTAAACTTACACTAACCAGATTACTAGGCCTTTGTGTCAACAAAATTAGCTTGGAAAGGAGACAGAAAGTTGATACCAATGGAACAAATTGGTAGTTATAGAATTTTGGGATATAACACTGGTCCACAACAACATTTTATTTCTATGGGCGGTGTGAAGCAGGTACATTATAAGGAATGTGTCCATTAGTGGGAGCTCTTGATCCACTAATATACTTATGCTTGCATCTAGAGATCAATGCAATGGAAAAAATTTGTATCTTCTCTTTTTGTTATGTCCAAGCTCCACCAGCTGCCTGGTAAAGTGAAGAAGAGAAATTCAGTATCCTTAAGAACAATTGGCTTCACTTTACTGATATGGTTGTCTCTATTCTGGAAAAATGCCAGACATCTTACAACTCTTAAATGTCTTCATTATTATAACATTAGTTATCATTTTTAACAGCCGGAACTGTAAAATACTAATTGGGTTGTAATCCTACCTTACCTGGTCAAAGTGGTGCTAATGGAGCAAGTGGGGCCAAAAGCCTTATACTGTAAAGTTGACACAGTTTTCTGTGGGCTAAAGTGTACACCTCCTGTTTGTTAAAGGGATACTGTCATGGGAAAACATGTTTTTTTTTCAAAACACATCAATATTGCTGCTCCAGTAGACTTCTGTACTGAAATCCATTTCTCAAAAGATTTTTTTATATTCAGTTTTGAAATCTGACATGGGGCTAGACATTTTGTCAGTTTCCCAGCTGCCCCTGGTCATGTGACTTGTGCCAGCACTTAAGGAGGGAACTGCTTTCTGGCAGGCTGTTGTTTTTCCTTCTCAATGTAACTGAATAGTACGCAGTGGGACATGGGTTTTTACTATTGAGTGTTGTTCTTAGATCTACCAGGCATTTGTTTTCTTGTGTTAGGGAGCTGTTATCTAGTTACCTTCCCATTGTTCTGTTGTTAGGCTGCTGGGTGGAGGGGGTGATATCACTCCAACTTGCAGTACAGTAGTAAAGATTGATTGAAGTTTATCAGAGCAAAAGTCACATGATTTTTGAGAAATAGATTTCAATGCAGAATTCTGCTGGAGCAGCACTATTAACTGATGCATTTTGGAAAAAAAAAATGTTTCCCATGACAGTATCCCTTTAAGTATTTGTATACTATGAAAGGCTAATAGCACTCTATAATCAAGTGTGAGGTAATTAGGAGCAAATTTAATCTCCTGCAACTATACCTCAAATAAACTCTAAACTTGAATGGGATCTTATTTAAGAAAAAACTTGAACTTTTGTTTCTAAATAAGTAGCAATAGGGGGATGAGGATACTAAAGCTGGCCATAGACGTAACAATTACGATCTTTCTCGGAAAAGATCTTTCCAAGAAAGATCGTTTGTTTCAACACACACGTGTAGAGCTGAATCGTCAAATATACAGGTAGAAACAATAGAATTCTACTTGTATCTGACGATTCAGCACTAACAATGGCCGATGTTCAGGGTGCTTTCAAAGGCATCCAATCAAAATTTTCCGTCCAGTCCGATTAACCAGCCGACCGATATCTTAATCCTCTGACGATGTCGGTCGGCTCATTTCCCACCATACACGCACCGAATATTGTACGAAAATTAGTTTCGTACAATATTATCTGTGCGTCTATGGCCACCTTTACATCTCTTCCCTGACCACCCCTGTCTGTACAGTGCTGCTGAATTCGGAAATGGAGTCCTACATTAAGTATATGGAAGTGATTATATTTTTGAAAATAGGGTGGAAGCATTCCTAGTAGTGAAGGGCATGTGCCATTACAATAAAGAGTATTATTCCTGCAGTAATGAAGTGGCAAATGTTAGGATTTTTTTTCTTTGCTGGGGTTATCTTAACAGATGTTATGTCATGTATTTTTTGCCTTAATTTTGTGAAGGTTTAACATGATTAGATTTTTATACTTACTTTATTTTGATATTTCATATTTAAGTTGATTTGAAATATATGCATTTATATACATATACATAAATAAATAAATGAGAGTCATAATAAATAAGAAATCTGGGATGTTAAATAGTTTGATATAGTGGGATTATATGTTGAAGATGATCAATTTCCCTTTAAGCATTAAGACTTTTTTGGTAAAGTAAAGAGGGACAGTCCCTCTTCATCATACTAATTTTGGAAGTAACCTGAATCTTATTAGGGGAATTCTATATTGCAAACATGTTGAGACAAACTTTTTTTTTTTAACAGTTCCATATATGTAGTTAAATGTGGTTGTAGTAAATTAAATCTTAAGTCTTATTTGACCCGAGAGTAAATCAGTAAAAATAATGTTCAAATGTTATAAATGTAGTGCAAAAATGGACGTGTACTGCAGTGGAAACTGAGCTGAATCGTTTTGTTGTTCTGATTCCAGTCTGACGTTGTCAAGGCCACTCAGGGATTGTGATATGAATTGAGGATCAAGGAGGAAGCTTGACATAGGAGTACAGAACAAAAATCCAGTAATGCTATGAGCAGTCAGTTCTTAAATTCTTATTGTTTTTTTAAGGAGAAGCTAATGAGAAAGTGCCTGGCACATTGAGTGCAGTGCATTTCACCTTCCTTTGCACATAGGGTCATTTACCATCAGTAAGGCAGGGTTAATTGGACATGCTGTGTCATTAGGACAAAGGAGGCAATGGGACCCTGTTCTAGGTAGGTGGCAAGGCCTGCACCCCATAATGCTGCACTATGCAAAGTTCAGCCATATCCTTGGGCAGAAGTTTGTGCATGAGAATTAAGGGAGTTTACTCTTCGACTTCAGTCTGGAGATATAGTAAATGTCCATCGTGTGAGAGGAGAGAAGAGGATATATAATTTGGGGGGGTAAAGTGCAATAGCATTGGCAGAGGTACAGGTGATCTCTGCAGTAAAAGGTGAACTGGGGCAGAGGTAGAGAAAGATTATGTAAGATGTGATGCAGTGATTTTATGTATAGTGAAAGTAAATGTAATCCAAGCAACTTTTCAATATGTGTCAATTTAAAAATGTTCAGGGAATTTATAGTTATTTGTAATTGTGAAAGCGGTACTTGTCCCTTTCTGCACTGCTGGTTTGCGCAACAATATAGCAACCTACTGATACAATGTGGCAGAAGTCCGCTCTCCGCCATGAAAAAATTAATCTTGCATATTTCATTGCAGTACTGTTCATCAGCTGGCTACTACATTTTTTCAAAAGAACTACCAGTGCAGAGAATAGGAATGGGCAGACAAAATACTGCTTTCAATGGAAATTTTACCTGTTATTCTAACCTCATCTCAGAATCTTGTTTGTGGACCAGAATGGGGGACCCGATGTCTAACCCCATGTCCTGGCTACACAATTAAATGGTTAAGAGAAATGGGGGAATGTGTGGAAAGCAGTGACATCTAGGAAGTGCTGAATGGAAAGTGAAAGTAATTGTCTGCCCCGCCTCTATGCCTAAGGCATAGAGAAATGGCAGACAATATTTGATTGACAGCTGATATTTTTAAATGAGCTTAAAACAGCTATGAATGCTTTAATAAAAATTTTAAATTGGATTTCATGTTTCATTTGAAAAGGACTTTTATTATACAGATTTTTGTGTCTGGGTGACGGGTCCACTTTAATGTATACTGGAAAGCTGCTTTAAATCACCTTTTATTTTGCAAAAATATTTTTGTTTCCTGTTAACCTGTGTGACTCAAAAAATTACTCACCATTTTGATGACTCATCAATGTTTTGTGCCATATACACAAATAAGTATCTGTAACGATCTGCACCCTAAATCCAGAACCAGTGCTAGGCACCCTGGTCTTGGCTCTTTCTTCAGCCTATAACAGCCGCCTTTCACCTCGTGAGGATCCCTCGGCTAATCGGATGCCACCAGGTCTTATTAAGAGAGGTGCCAAGCTAAGGGTTCTGAACAAGCAAAGGGGCACAGACGTAAGGCAGAGTCTTTGGGTAGAAGGTCCCAGAACAGGTCGTAGACAGATAGCGTAGTCAAGCCGGGTCGAGGCAGGCAGAGAACAGATGTAGTCAGACAGGCAAGGGTCAAGCCAGGAGATCAGATCAGAATGGTCAGGCAGGCAGGGTTGGATTACAGAAGGTAGAATAGTCTGGTTACAAGCCAAGGTCAGGAACACAGAAGTCAGGAGTAGTCAGGCAGGCAGGGGTCACAACAGGTAATCAGGATACAGGCAGGCTTTAAGCACAATGCACCAGGAACTCAGAAGAAATAACCGGGCAGCTTGCTCAACACTGAATTCCCCCTTTATAGTTTTCTGGATTTCGCGCCATTGCACGTGATGGAGCATAAACCAGGAAGCGCACATGCGCATTCACCATAGAGGAATCAGACACAGGAGGAAGAAGAGCAGAGCAGTGGGCGTCCACACCGAAGAAGCGGCGGTGGACTCCGCTGTCTGCTACACCACCAGGGTGAGTCCTGGTCCTTACGTATCTTCAGTGTAAACATTTTAGAAACCGTGCGATGATCAGAGGGATGGGTGGGTTCCAAGAAGTACTGGATTATGTGCTTTCACACAAAAATATTATTTGTTATTATTAAAAATATGGTTTCTGGGGATTACACCACCCCTATTGATCTTTAGTGAGTGGTTATATGTTGCATTTTGTTTAGAACCTTTTTGTCTGGCTATTTTACTATTAGCAGTTACTTAATTGTATTCCCTTGTATAACTTTGTTTTTTGTTTATAAATCTTCTTTACAGCTTACAACCTTACAGGGACCATTCCCTGGGGTTTAAAGGACATGCAAAGCCTACATTGTCCTACCATGTATAAAGTAAGGCGACTTTTCATTTCAGCCAGTGCGAGACAGGGGTAAGTGATTCAGAGAGATTAGTCACCCAAAAGAAGAGGCGATTAGTCGCCAGGTGACTAATGTCCCAGAATTGCCTTGTGTGGACTAACCTTAAATGAGCAGACAGCTAGAGAAGAGTTTCTGTGGGAACCGCTGCTAGACTGGCGGGTGTGTTTATTAATCTGAGTTGAGAAGAGTTGAGAAGAACTGAGCGTGCTCATGAGCCAACAGACAAAGGAGGGAGGAGGCTGAGTGGGTTACAAGAGCATATTGAATTCTAAATTATTAGAAACAGAAAAAAGTAACGTCAATGAGCAGTTGATTTGACTGGTGAATATGCAGTATATTAAGTACATTTTTATTTCTCATTCAATAGGCTTACATTTTCTGCATATGCAGTATTCTGACAGGAGTGAGAGATGAGAACCAATGTTAGATTTTGAATGTTAACACAGAATGCACCCCTACTTTGGTGAAATTTTTTAATCTGTTTTTGTGCTTTATGGAGATATGTCCACTTGGCTCTTGAAACTGTCTGCTCATTATGTTGTGCATGTAAGAGAAAGGGGTGCTATCTGGTTTAAGGCAGTTATGTGTAGAAAGAAATAATACACACAAATAACAAAGTCCAAATACTCCAAAGGTCAAAAACAAATGTTAAATTCTCCATGGGTTAAATGCAAATTATCCAACAACTCCAGCAAATGTTCCACGTGGGGTGCTGACTTAATTTGCTGGCCCCAAGTCTGCAAATGAACATAAAAGAAGGGGTGGACTCCCATGGCATAAATTTGTATCAGTATCTTTAATCAAAGAAAGATATATTGCACTGGATTGGTAAGCATTATGGTGTGTGGACTGTTCCAGTCTATTTGCAGCCTCACCTTGAAACATTAAATGTTTAATTATATATTGGATAAAACCACCAATCCCTTCACTAGTTTATTAATGTCCAAGGCTTGTTATGCAATTTCTATGCAATTTTTACAGTCTTCTAGTATTCTTTATCTGGGATTAGTTAATAATTGCTTGGATGTTGCCAGTTTTTAATCACTTTTCTTGTAATGTGTTCTTAGTCTTCCAAATACGTAGGGGCACATTTACTAAGGGTCGAAGTGAATTTCAAAATGATTTTGGGCTACTTCGACTATCGAATAGCCCAAAATTCGATTTGAATTGAAAAAATTCTAATTTCGAAGTACTGTCTCTTTAAAATCCTTCGAATTGAACACTTTGCTACCTGAAAGCTACCGAATTGCCATTTTAGCCTATGGGGGACCTCCTGGAACCTGTACTGAATTTTTTTCAAAGTCCTAGAAATTTCAAGGATTTTGCCCAAAATCGTTCGAATCGAATGATGCATTTGAAAGATTTTTATTCGATCGAAAATGGATCTATTCGATTGGTTTTCAGTCCAAAATGCCTTTAAATAAAATTTGATGGATGAATTTCGACGTTTTTTAACTTCAAAATTTGACCCTTAGTAAATCTGCCCCCTAGTGCTTTATACTTTCAGACATATGTAATTATGTAATTATTTGAACCGCAAATATTGAGGCAATAATTACATTAATATGATTGTAGAGTTACCCATTTTGTCATATGTCTACTTTTCTTAGTGCACTTTTTATTTATAAAGATGGGTTGTGCAATATGCTAGCCACTTTAGACAAAAGCTAATATAGTGTGACAAACCAAAAATTAAGTATTGCCAAAATGTAATCATACCAAGCCAACATATAAAAAATTAGCTTGGTATGTTTTTACTCTAGTAACCCAGTCATTAGTTGATTGTGTTTAAAGAACAAATCTATTGACTGTTCATGCTATTTTTATTCTATAACCCTTATTTGTTACATTATTGTAAAGAAACCAATTCCCTTGCCCTCAGTTTATCTCTAGAAGAAATTTGGTAAAAGCTAAATGTTTTATTTACTGGTACTCCTTCCACTTTGGTCTCATCAACATAGGTTACATGATTTGGTAGGCTATACTAACTAGGTTATAACCAAAAAACAGCAGCACTCCGGAATTTGTGAAAAATTGGTGTTTACTTCAAGTGTTTTACAAGGCAACGTTTCGGGCCCTTCCGACCCTTTCTCAAGCCAGGTCGGAAGGGCCCGAAACGTTGCCTTGTAAAACACTTGAAGTAAACACCAATTTTTCACAAATTCCGGAGTGCTGCTGTTTTTTGGTTATTGGTCTAGTTGCCCTGGCAGAGGGCTCGGCGTGCACCTGGGGCTGCAAAGAGCCTGGTTTTGCCTACTCTGGAAGCACACATGAACTGAATTGTACTAACTAGGTTATTTCTCTATGTAGGTTTTAAAGAAGAAGGAACGTTGTATCCCACTTGGTTGTGCTAAATGTTAGGCATCCCAAAGTGAATGTATTAACTTACCTAAAACCCCAGGCCAGTGCTCCTATCAGCAGAAAATGGCACCAGCCCAAGGTTCTTCCAGCGAGCACCACAGAGCGATCCTCTTCCACCTTCTCTTTTTTTGCTCCTGACTGCGCATGTGCATTACAGTGAATAACTCGACTTTAACAAAAAGTGGGCTATTTCATTCTACTGCGCATGCGTCTGCCCAGGGAAATTTGAAGAAAGAAGAAGCCAGATGATCGCTCCCTGGTGCTTGCTGGAATAATCTCGGGCTGGTGGAGTCTTCTGCTGATAGGAGCACCAGCCTGTGTTTTCAGGTAAGTAAAAACATTCACTTGGGTGTGCCTAATATTTGGCACCTCCAAGTGGGATACGACTTTTCTTTCCTTCAAGAATTCACAACAGAATGGCTTAGACCACTAATAAACGGTTTCCCTGCCTTAAATTTTATCTTCATTTTAGAATTAAGGGGTAGGAATTTCAAAAATTTACTTCACTTTGACACACATTGGGTTTGAAGGCTTGTCTGTAGTTTCTAATCATTTTTTGCTGAATGAGTCATACAGATAGGTTCAATATTAGCTGTTATTCATAAGCTACAGGATTTTTGAACATTCTTGGTACATCAGTGGAACATTGATATTGTCAGTTTCTCACATTGCTTTTGTTCTGTGGTTGAGGTGATATTAATAATCATTTTGTGTCATAAAAAGGCCAATAGATCTATTTTCAGTCTTGAAAGAAAGACATATTTATCACAGCAAAGACGTTGTCTTGTGTTATCTACATTGCAGAGTCACAATCACGAGGCACTGACCAGAGCTCTAACTGAGCTGACCCTGGGTTATATAAACTTAAAATGTTCTAGATCATTCCTTTCACGTTAGCATTTTCTGCTATACCATTCCAGTTTTAACTAGCAGTCCTTACAAATAAAGACCAAAAAAGTTCACTAAGAATTCCATAACCTTAGAAATGTGTTCATAATCCTTGAAACCATGAGATTCTTCTTGAAAGATCCAGAGTACATGCCATGACTGTCTAGGGGTTTGTGAAAGGGGACAGTTTTCAAACAATTAGTATTTAATGCAGTATCTGACTTATCTGTTTTTATTATCTGCACTGCTGGAACTGACTCTTTAAAACTATGTACAGGTATGAGACCTGTTATCCAGAATGCTCAGGACCTGTGGTTTTTACCAGATAAGGGGGCTTTCTGTAATTTACATCTTGGACCTTAAGTCTACTTTAAAAATGATTTACAAATTAATTAAACCAAAATAGGATTGTTTTGCCTCAACTACAGATTACTTATATCTAAGTTGGGATCAAGTACAAGGTACTTTTTAATATTATAGAGAAAAAATAGAGACCTAATTAAAATTTTTTAATTATTTCATAAAAAGGAAGTCTGTGATATGACCTTCCCGTAATTCAAAGCTTTCTGCATAACATGTTTTCAGATAATGGATCCCATATACCAGAAGCCAGCTGATTTTCACTGTTTCAAGAGTCAGACCCACAGACCTAAATGAACAAACAAAACTAAACAAAATAAATATATACTGCTGTCTAGTGTCATTACATTTCCCAATAACTAGAAGACCTTTGATGGTTTAATCAAAATATATGCACAGACCGTTTTCAACAAGTGTTTAACAGACAGATGTTGTGCTGAACATACTTGTTGCCTATTGTTTCACTCATCCAGCGCTACTCCTGGGTTTCAAAAATTACTAGATCAATCAATGGGACCCAAATTTATTATTGAAAAGTTGTTTTGAATTATTGTGTGCTGCTCACCTTTAGAAACCAGTGGTCCAGGAACCTGTCGCCCCAGACCCCACACTTAAGTTCCGAGAACGGTTTTGGCCGGCTTGTACTCCCCACACTGGAAATGTATACTTTATACTGCAGTAAAATATGAGTCTTGCCCCATCCACGTTGTGACCCAGGTGTCGATGCCCCAAGTTTTTGACTAGGAAGACTTGCGCTGTTACAATGTGTGGTGTATTGTTTCAGTTAGGAAAAAGTTTTTTGTTGTTTCTTGAGCTAAATTAGGAAAGATATGAATGAGCTGGAGAGAGTGCAGATACTTAAGCTAAACTGATTAAAGGAATGGAAGATTTAAATTATGTTGAGGTTGGGGTTGTTTCCTCTGGAAAAAAGACGGACATGATTACTCTTTACATGTACATTATAAGACACACACTTACGAAATACAGTGCTTGAACATTTCACAATTTTCAATCTACTACATACAGATCTCTGCTTATCCCCCTGTAAAGCATGCAGGTCCCTGGGTTAATATAGTAATATTGAATTGGCAAGTAAATATCTAATAAAGAAACATATA
The DNA here is from genome assembly GCA_024363595.1 of Xenopus borealis. Taxonomy (NCBI): domain Eukaryota; kingdom Metazoa; phylum Chordata; class Amphibia; order Anura; family Pipidae; genus Xenopus; species Xenopus borealis. Next base: position 76,571,813 of record CM044435.1, on the reverse strand, counting down.
TAATTATCCACAGACACTGTAATAGAAAGGAATAATTTATTATATAATTGTGTGTGTATATGTTAAAAGCCCCAAAAATCTCCTAAATATAATAGACTAACTAAATAAATGCATAAAGATCATACTCATATTATTGAGGCACTGTGGTATGCAAAACTGAGCTGGAACGGGCAACATGAGTACCTCTTTCCTAATTGTGGATTTGTGTTGATTCTGTAAACGGATCAGTTGTATCGTTCATTTCTACATATGCAAGACCACATGGGAATTTGTGCATGTAAACGACATACTCTGAATCACAAGTATAGTGATTAGTATTTCAAACTTCCGTCCAGAATAGGGGTGTGTGAAGGCATTTGTGTGTATTTACAGTACAGCAGCTCCTAAAATAAAACCACTATTTGTCGTTACATTAAAAAACACAGGCTAGTTTGTGCATATTACACTGGAGCACTGATCTCCCACATAAATACATGCCATTCCTTACAAGTCTCTCAGGTTATGGGAAGTCTACCGGACAAAAAAAAGCATACAAAAAAGAGAGGTGATTGATCAATGCACATTCAATGTCCCTCTGTTTCATGAGTGATCTAATATCTATGCAGTTGCATGTATTTACATGTCTATAAGACAGCAAAGGAGGAACATACATTTTCAGAATATCCAGATAAGCTCTACATTTTTATTGCAACGTATGTTGTCACCCAGTGAAAAAGCAACTTGCTTTGTATAGCTTAGGGCCACAATTGAGACCAAGACATGTTAAAAAGTTCTTGGGTGCAGATGTGGAATCCTGGTCATATGTGGCTCGGCTTTATGAACAGCTCCAAGCAAGGCAGGATTGCTTGGTATCATATTTATTTTGAAGGTTTAGGGAAGTGGTTACTTGTTGATAGCAACCTTCATAAAAATATGTGGTGAGAAATCCGTGTCAACAATTTATAATGTTAAGTGGGTGGGGATTTGTGTTTTTATACAAAGTAATACAGGATTTTCATTATAGTATTTAAAGTGGAGAAAAACCGAGTAAGGTTGATTGGTATGTTTTCTTTATTTTATGCTCTGATAAAAATGAATTACATTCCACTCAATGGGCCAGTTCATTGACACACTGCATATTCATTGATAACATTTTTAGAAATTTATGATGCAGTCCATGGTACCCCAGAGGCAGGCAGGGAACCATAAAAATACCTTGTATGGCCAAACCCAATGGACAAGAGGCCTCCTATCATACAGCCCTAGCCTATGTATTTCTTTTAAAGTGGTCTTTGTTGAAAATGTAGTTTGTTTCTTGTCCCAGCACCTACATATTGTTGAACTCTCATTTAGGGTTTGTTGTGGTAGCTGACAGGTCAACATAACTAGTACTTTGTCAAACAGTTGATTTACTTTGTTGAAAATCAAACATCTACTCATTTACTGAAGTTATTTAGATCACAACTGGTTCAACTGAATCATATATTCATTTGACCCTCATGTTAAGTTAAAGTGACCTTTTAACTCCTGCAAGCCTTGGCAGTAAGCTTTCAAATATGAATTATCTGGAAATAGGAAATTACCACTGATTCATTCATAACCGTTCATCATATCTGAAGATACTAATCTGGCATTTTGTGTTAAATGCACTATACAAATATGGCCATGTAACACTATGCACAGTCCTCTCTAGCTTCAACCATTATCTCTTCTGAGCAACATAAAGCTTTTCTCTGGCCACTAGTTCCAATTTTACATCTTCTGAAAACTATCCGTAGAGACTGTGTGTATGTATATATATATATATATATATATATATATATATATATACATATACATATATATATATACGTATATGGGTTTTTGTGTACATGTCAATAAATTACAAGCAACTTGTGATTGTACACAGCTAGCCTGCCATATTGGGCAAACATTTCACAGCTCAGTAGTTGACCACAGACAGTTATATTATTATTATATATACAAGACCATGGAAAGTTACATTTGAGTCATATATATGTACACATCTATAGTGCAACTAAGTGTGAGATCATTTCCAAGCACTTCTGCAAGGTTATAGTCGGCTCTTAGATCAATTCAGCCCACTTTTATTTAAGCCTTTCCTTTTGATTGTTGACCACCCAAATAAGGGAATTTTTTTAGATAATATAAGATCTTTCACTATTGAGACTTTTTCTCGTGTGAAAAAGTAAATACAGCCCATGTATAGTTTTTTCTTTTTCTAACATACTGTATGTGGATATTTCAATATTTGATCTTCATTCAAACAGTATATAAAGATAAAGGTAATACAACTGAATAAAAACACCTTTGCAACCAAAAAGGGATAGATTTGAAATTTCCTTGACTGTAATTCCTGGTGTTGCTCATTTTGGCATAAACAACCTCAAGTTGTTGTAACTAGGGATGCACCGAATCCACTATTTTGGATTCGGCCAAACCCTGAATCCATTGAAAAAGATTTGTCCGAATCCGAACCCTAATTTACATATGCAAAATAGTGAGAGGAAGGGTAAAATCCAGCCGCACAAAATTTTTTTTACTTCCTTGTTTTGTGATGAAAAGTCACATGATTTTAAGGATTCGGATTTGGCTCGGCCAGGTACAATGATTCGTCCGAATCCTGCTGAAAATGGCTGAAACCTGGCTGAATACCAAACCAAATGCTGGATTCTGCGCATCCCCAGTTATAACTATAAGTCTTGGACATAAACTGCAAGAGATTCTTCCAACTTCTCCGGGCAAAATGTTTCAGTTGTGCAGTGTTTGAGGGGTTTTTTTTTGCATTTACAGCATGCTTCAAATCCCCCATTGCATCTCAAAGGGATTTTATTGGTCATTTCAGAAACTTCCTTTAATTGATTTTCAATCACTCCCAAGGCGGACTGTTTAGGGCCATTGTCATGTCTCTCAGTCCATTTTTGGTTGAACTTCAAGCACACGTGATACAGTTAAAAATCATAGTGGATTCTACTAAAAAGAAAGTGAGCTGCCAAGGCCCTCATGCAGCAAAGCATCCACAAACAATAAAACTGTCACCACCATGCTTTACCATTGGCACTGTTTTCTTCTGGTGGAATGATGTCTTTTATTTTCACATACAAAGGACATGGGTTGAGGAGACTGCCTCATATAGACTTAAATAAACAAAAGGAATCCTGGGAATGAATTCCAAACAAGCTCCAAGAGAATCCTATTTACATGGGTTTATCCCACTGGGTTTTCAAGCAAAAGCCAATATACAGTAATAGCTGATCAGATTCCCAACTACAGACTGGTTTTTCCTTTCTTGAGGCTCATCAGTGTAGTGCAGGGTTGTCTGATCAGCTTAGGTAGAGCCACCGTGTGGTTTTGCATACAAAGGACATGGGTTGAGGAGACTGCCTCATAACACATGTTCTGCCGATGTCCAGAGAAGTCCTGGTATTTGTCTTTGGGGCAGATTTACTATTGGTCGAATTTGGAATGATAAAAAAATTAGAAATTCGACCAGGGAATAGTGGGAAGGTAAAATCCTACGAATTCGACTCTCGAATTCAAAGGATTTTACCGCAATTCGAATGATCGAACGATCGAATATAGAAAAATCGATCTTAGGGAATGATCTCCATTTCAGTTGGTTTAATCTGGTGAAGTAAGTGGTCGAATTAAAATTTAAAGGGGAAGTATTCCACCATCTAATTTTTGCATATTCAAATAAAATTAAATTTAAATATTCGAATTAATCGAATTCGATGGTTGAATTTGCCTAATTTGCATATTCGAAATTCGAATCTTTTTGAAAATTCAATCGAATATTCGAATCACACTTCAAATTATGTGAATTTAGTAAATATGCCCCTTTGTTTTCATTGGCAGCTTCTTTTTAATTATTTGACCTGTAGTTTTGTGATGAAATCCTTAGACATTGAGCTGAACTTGCAGAGATAGTCCGGCCTGGGTAAGTTGCCAGTTGTTTGAAATCTCCTCCAATTTTATATTATCTTGCAGACAGTGATATGATTGACTTTCAGTTGTGTGGCAATATTTTAAAATCCCTTCATAGGATTCTATACACTTCTTTTTTTTTGCAATGGTGATACCATACAGTTAAATACGAAAAAGCAAACTAAACTTAATGTCTGAGAGGTAAATAAGACAGGTTGCTCCAAAATCTTCTCTAAGGGGCAGATTTACTAAAGGGTGAATTGGGTTTTTTTTAGTGAACATTCAGCAAAATGACAATTTGCAGGGACATCTCTAATTTACAGAAAGGAGAAGTCTTCCCAAACACTTGACTCTACTGATGTTGAGGTCAAAAGGACATTTAACTTTATGCATTCTAGAAGTATAATTTTATACTCCAGTACTGATAAATGAAATAAGTGCTTATGTTTTGATGGGTAGCCCATGCACAATACAAGGGTTTTTCAGTTAAAAAAATATAAAACTGTGATTTATTGTACAAGGATATCCAAAGGCCTTTTTGATTACATATGTGGAGAATTTACTGCCAATATATTTACAACTGATAACGATGGATATAAAATGTGGGGGTAAAAATAACTTGTGGGGTAAAATGTGAAGGCCCAGGTACAATTATGTGAAGCAGTATGCAATGCAAGAGCCTTTCAGTTTATGTGCTGACTCAGTTTGGAAATGTATCGCACAATGAGAACAACTGGTGCTAGATGACTATGTGTGAGGCTCTCATTCATAAAGAGAATTGTTCTGTAGAAGTTTGGCATTGTCCAGAGAAAATTGTGCAAGAAACAGAAATGAATGTCATGCATTGCGTGCTCTGACTTCTCATTTCTCTCCATACCACAGTGTTGTTTCCTTGTTTGACTAAATAAATGTAATCTTTTACTTTAACTTTGGGAGTCGAACATGTCCATATATAAGATATATGTTGTGGCCTGTTTGTTAAAGGAACAGTAACACCAAAAAATGTAAATGTTTTAAAGTAATGAAAATATAATGTACTTTTATGCTGCACTAGTAAGCTGGAGGTGTTTGCTTCAGAAGCTCTACTATAGTTTATATAATCAAACTGCTGTGTAGTTGTGGGTGCAGCCATTCAAACTGAAAAAGGAGAAAGGCACAGGTTACACAGCAGATGACAGATAAACTCTGTATTATACAATAGGACTTTTCAAAACGTATCGGTTACCTACTGTGTAACCTGTTTGTGAATGGTTGCCCTCATGGCTACCCAGCAGCTTGTTAATATAAAGTACAGTTGTGTTTCTGAAGCAAACACAACGGTTTTACTAATGTGGGGCAACACTACATTATATTGTCATCCCTTTAAAACACTTTCATTTTTTGGTGTTACTGTTCTTTTAACACAAAGGATAGCTTCTCTTAGGGCCAAAATGTTAAACTGTTTTACATGCAGCAAACAGCATTCTTCTGGATTAAAGATGCTTTGTTCTTGGGTAAGGTGATCTCCTATGGACGATAAAGGGTCTGATATTACCAGAAGTGTCCAACAACTGCAGACAATGATAACAATCTTGGCAATATTCATTTTAGCCGACCATGCTTTTGAAGTGAAGAAAAACGTTGGCAGTGTATTTTAGCTTTCTGATTCTTTGTTGCTTTGCATAACAGGAATGTTAATTCCCACACTTTGGTACAATTTTGGTCATTAAGATTACTGGTCTATATTGGTAATAAACTTTATGATTCCGGTAGTAAAAGCGCTTAGTAAATGATTGGTGCCATTTTTATTAGAAGTCTATATGTATTGTCTGTATGCATTGCTTAAAGGGAGGCTAATTTAAAAGACAATTCCATTACTGTATGTATTAGCCCCTATGTACTGTATAATGTATGATATTATGTAGGGTAGTAACAGTGAAAAAAAGTGATATATTTATAGTGCATGCCTAGTGTCCAGAATTTTTTTGACAACAGTGACTGCTTACCCAAACGTGGGTTGACTCTGTGGTGCAGGGTTTAGGTAGGTCATATCATCCAGGGGCATAATTTGGGTCTTGGCCTTCACAAAAAACATTTCCTGCTTTTTACTTATGGTCTACCCCAAGCTTGTTTGCTTTTCATGGTAATGATGTACTGGTTTGGAGATGGCTGATAGGAAAATAAATATGTTCTATGGGTCCTTAACAGGCCTCATTCCTATCACATCACCCTGCCTCGGTTTTTATGACATGGGTAGTGTGGTCTACATTGCCACAGCTAGTGTTAGTAACACACAGTCATTAAAGTACAAAGTTGTAATAAAAGGGTAGTAGTAACACAAAAATAAATGGGTATTGTATTAATTTACATGTATTGCATTGTTACCCTGCACTGATAAAAATTGTTTGCTTTATATCTGAAATCATTTATGTATATGAATAGAAGGAAAGATATTACATTTCATTCTTTAATTTACTACGAATTTTGGAAGTGAAAAAACTGCAAAATTCGACTCTCGAAGAATATGTCCATTTTCAATGGCATAAAAATCGTTCGATTGAATCGTTCGAAACGAACGATTCTAAGGATTTTGCACAAAATCCTTAGAATCGGCAGCTTTAAAGTGTCGAAGGATTTTAAAGGGCCAGACTTGGCGAATATTCAAATGTTTTCAATTCAGATCGAATTTTGGGCTATTCGATAGCCGAAGTAGCCCAAAATTACATCGAAATTAGAATTGTTTTAATTTGAATTTCATTTGAATATTCACTTTAACCCTTAGTAAATGTGCCCCTTAATGTTAGTAAAATATTTTTTCTTTATGGTGTCACTGTCACTTCAACTGTTTGCTTGCCATAGATTATAGATTTACTGCAGAATAGCCTGTAGTCCAGTAACTGGTGATTCTACACCACTTTACCATTATCTTGTTGGTGCATATCGATGGGGAGCATAGTTTTTACATAGCATCACAGAAAACAGAATTCTAACTTGTAATTGACTTGCTATTAAAGGGGTGGTTCACCTTTAAGTTAATTTCTAATATGTTATAGAAAATCTAAACAACTTTTCAATTGGTCTTCATTATTTATTTTTATAGTTGTTGAATTATTTGCCTTCTTCTTCTGACTCTTTCCAGCTTCAAATAGTGGTCACTAACCCCATCTAAAAAAGCAAATACTCTGCAAGTCTACACTTTGATATTAAAGTCCCTTGCTTAAATCAGTGCATGGTTGCTAATGTAATTTGGACACTAGCCAGATTTCTAAAAATTGCTAACTGGGGCTATGCTGAATAAAATACTAAATAACTCAAAAACTATAAATAATAAAAAAATAAAACCAATTGCTAATTTTCTTGGCATATATCATACTAAAAACGAACTCAAAGGTGAACAACCCCTTTAATTAATTTTTATTAATGAGGAAGTTTGTCAGTTCATTTTTAATATGACAAACAATGGCATTGTAACCATTTTTAACCCCAACTGCCAGAATGAATTATGAATGAAATGATACAAATAGGAAAAGGCTTGCAGGCAGGAATAGACATTTTGACTGCCACTGTTTTCCATATTAAGGCTAGGGTGGTCATATTGGTATTTATGCAATAAGCCAAAGAAGGAGATACAGTCATATAAATACAGTCTACTGTGCAATTTGTAAAGAAATATAAGGTTCTAGCTCTAATCTTCTAAACACGTTATACTTTATAGAGCCTAGGAGCAAGGGTAGAACTACACGGACGGTGTGGGTTCGTTTCTGCCCCATCCCATGCTGGGCGTCAAAATGGATGCGACAAGTCGGATGCGACAGGAAGAAGGTAAGTAATCGGAAGTCGGATGGTATCGCAACAGTGATCGAATGCGACACGACTGTCGGATGCAAACGCAGCTTGTAGCCGTGTCACATGGGATCAGCGCTGTGACACCAAAACGGACCCAAACCTTCTGTGTAGTTCTACCCTAAAGCAGTTACTGATTACATTTACGCTTTTTTTTTTTTGGAAAGTCAGTGCACGCACGCATTTCCAGTTTTGCCAACAACGTTTTATATTGTTACAAAAGATTTAAGCCTGATTTGGAGTCAAAGTATCTAAAATAACCTAAAAAAAAAAACCTATGTTTTTATAAAAATCCTGTTCATGCCTACATGTTTCAGTTGTGTAATTCAAAATGAATGAGTGTTGCAAGGCTGTATTCTTTTACATTTTTTTCAGTTGACTTTAAGCATAATCAGATTTTCTTTCTATTAATATGAATGTTTTTGAAATCAGAAAAAATACATCACTATGGCATAACTAAAATAGTAAATGTTGCATTAGCAAATGTCTCTTTTGTAACTATGGTGCTTGTGATTAATTCCAGCAAATGGATGACAGAATGTGGGTGCAATGCTGCCAGCTGACTGTCTCTCATGTCTCTATTGACTATTGACTAACTGTTGCTAATTGGCATAAGCCGCTTTTATTCCTCTTCGTTTGAGGCAGCAGCTGCAAAAAATGCAATGCCTATAATTAAAATCTTGATCATATCCAAACCAGGTGTTCATGAAATTTGTATTGATTTCTGTAGCAATTATATTTTTATGTCACAGATGCTTAGAATTTGGTTATAAGGGGTCTACATTAAGTGGAGGTATTATCACATCAGGGTCTGTCTCCACAAATGTTGCTGTTCCATAGAAAACCTCATTATAAGCTTAAGTCTTCGGATACCACGTCCACTGTATAACAGCTTCCCTTTCATTGCTGTGTTTACATTATTTGTTTTTCTCTGATTGATAGCAGAGCTGAAAAAGTGATAGCATAATATGTTCTCCCCATGTCTGCATGGGTTTCCTCTCACACTAAGGGCCCTTACTCACAGGCGTTTTTACCTGCGCTCCCCTGCGTTCCGTTTTGCTGCGTTCAGCCGCAGGGGAGCGCAGGTATAGACACACTCAATTATTTTCAATGGGGCTGTACTCACACGAACAAATGTAGGCGCCAAACGCAGGTTCAGTCGCAACATGCTGCATTTTTCCTGCGTTAATTGATTGAAGTTGGTTAATTGATTTCTAATGTAGATGAGAACTTGTTATATGCAATTGGGCAATTATGTTGGTGCCATTTAAACAAAGAATAATAAAATAAATAATGGTTTTAAACATAAAAATAGTAGAACACATTAGAATTACATTCATGTCCCTACAGTGGCAGTCTTTAATGTCTATTTATTTGTCTCCAAGGCTTAAGCGGAAGCTCCCTGTGTGCCATTACCCATAAAAAAATCACTTGAAAGAAACAAGTTGTTTTTGTTAGCGTAGGGGTGTGCCTAACGGCACTCTCACATCTCCAGATTACAGCCTGAACTTTGGTTTTGCAAGGGAAAGTTATAGCAGAAAAAAGGGATAGAGTAATTAAATGAGAGAATGAACATATAGAAGAAACATTCTTATCATTGAGAAAGTTACTCATTTATCAGGAGTCTTGGTCACGGATATGAGTTTTAATGTTATCACGTGATTTTCTCAGGCATTTCAAATTTACAATCAATAAAGTGGAATCTTGTTGAATGTGTTAACCATTTCTGCAGAACATAATACTAATAATTTCAGATAGTGCTGGCACTTGAAACAGACCCATTTTTCAATGAACAGAGTATCAGAAGAATCACCTGTTGGAAGTCTGAAAATGCATCAGCGTTTACATTATTATTTATTCTGTATGTAAATTTACTCATCAGTATAATTTGTACCCTGTCCAATGTCAGCTGGTCAAAATATACTTAAATCTGTATTTTTCTCAATGTGCCATGCTAGAGGGGAATCTGCTGTTCTTTGTGGTTGAGGGGTTTACACAGGTGACTTTGTACAACTAAATGGATTTTGATGCATTGTTGAACCTGAGACCTATCGTTTTACCCGCCAGGATAAAAGAACTGCTTATTGCTGCAATAAATTTCCAGTGAATGGCAAGAGGAAGTAGAAGTACTTCAAGTAGTCTATTCCATGATGCTTGTAGTATTTAGCAAACAAGGGTTGGAAAAATAGAGTAACTCATTTTGAAGAGGTTATAGTTAATCTTATGTTGGGCTATGTATTTATAAGCCTGTTTCTTTTTTTCATTCAGTTAGCAGCATTTCTGTCATGCTGTATGGCTGAAATTCTAAATATTTTTTATCAAAGAGCATTTGCCTCACACTTTAAAGAGAATAATAAAAAAAATTGGCATTAGTGTTTAAAAAGAAAACTTAGCTAGGTAGATAAAAGAACCCCACAGAACACGCTCAGGCACTAAATAAACATACATAAAAAATTAAACTGAAACATTAAAATAGAGATGATAGTATACCTATTATAATATTGCACACTCTTTTTTTCATTTTATAGAATTATATAACATGTTACTTACTGAGCATGAATAGAGAGATAAATCAAGGCAGTCTTGGAGCTTGAATATTAGATAACTAAGTCAATAAACCACATAAAACTTTGCCCAGTTATCACCCATGGCTGGTACTTTATAACATTCAGATACAGACATGTTAATGAACTGTGGGCTCTATGAAACCTTTATTGAGAGCTTATTGAAGTGGTGGGACATACCATTGGGCAAATAAATGGCAAATTCCAATAGAATTCCTGCAAGACCTGTTCCAGCATATTCTCCTAATGCCATCTGTTAGTTCAGAGATGAGTCAGTCAAAGAAAGATGAGTTTATGTTCAAGAATTACTGAATGAAACAACACTTTGCAGTCTTTTCATTTTTTGGTGTTGGTTACATTGCCTATTCATGACGAAAAACTCTTGAAGGAATTCATATATCTTAACCCATTCCATGCCAGTGTCGTTATAAAGGCAGCTGCTTCATTTCTTAATGACTTGCTTTTCTCAGAAATAGTAAGACAGTACATTGTGTACTTCATATGGACAAGTGTAAATCCATTTTAATGGTAGAACATTGCTATTTTTTTAACATTTTTTTGAAGGTTTAGGGATATGGTGCTCCATATTAAAGTAAAATTATACCCCCAAACAATGTAGGTCTCTATAAAAATATATGGCATAAAATAGCTAATATGTAAAAACCCTGCTCCATTTTAAGTACTAAGGGCTGCCTCTGTGATTGTACAATTCATGGTGCACACAAACAAACCAAGGGCACACATACATGATTGAATTAACACAGAAATAGTTCGATCTTTTGCTTCCACACATCTTCCTGTTACAGTTAGAGCTGCAGTATTTCTGGTCATGTCCTATCAGAGGCAGCACCCAGACCATAACAAAATGGTTGTTCAAGGAAAAAGTTTTACAAGGACAATATTTACAGATATCTATATTCCAATTTGGTAGGTTTATTTAGTATGCCACTTAATAGGATATGAACTGATATCTGTGGATAAGTATTCATTCTTAAAGGACCAGTAACACCAGTTTTTTTAATACTTATTTCCCACCAAAATATATATAGTATGGGATCCGTTATCCAGAAAGTTCCAAATTACGGAAAGGCTGTCTCCCATTATAATCAAATAATCCAAATCTTTAAAAACAATTTCCTTTTTCTCTGTAATAATAAAACAGTAACTTTTACTGAGCTTTTTTTCAGTGGCTAAAGTTTAAAGGAGAAGGAAACCCTTTCAGTGCAAACCCCCTCCCCCCATAGGCCCCCTTCCCCCCCGGCAAATGTCCCTAACTTGCTACTTACCACTACTTACCCCCTCATGAGGCAACTTCGGGCGACTTCATAAAACAAAGCACTACGTGCTTAGCGCAGGCAACTCTTCATTAAACAGGAAGGGAAGATACATGAATGCAGTTCGGGGAGATTGTCGCCCAGAAAAACAGGCGATTAGTAACCAGGTGACTAAATCTCATCGAATCTGCCAGTGTGTCACTACACATATGTTTGGATTCCTTCGAACAGCTTTGGGGATAATGATGTGAGCATATTTGTAAGCTGAAAAACTGCTTAGGTGCTTTAGGTTATCGGTAAGAAGCTGACTTCCGGTTCACAGTTCATAGAGGACTTCAAGCTGCTGTTGCCTTTTCACCTTTCTCCTGTGGGGCACTTTGAAACTCAAATTCAAGCTGAAGATTTTAAAAAATCCAAGTGGAAGTAAGCCTTACCTATTATTATAGCTGTTTTGAAGGAATTAAGCATTCAAAAAAATTTGTGTTACTGTTCTTTTAAGTTATAGTTTTCCTTCCTTTAAGGGATAATCTAATTTTCAAATTTGAGGTTTAGGAATTGCTAATAAATAAAGCTAATTTTGGCTTTTCTGTCAGCACAATGCCCTGTGGTTATGTTCGTTCACTTATGCAACAATACGATAATTTTGTACAAACAAAAATATAACATGGCAATCCCCAGCACCCTCACTGTTTGCCCAAGAGACAGACATTAAACTACCCACTCATAATTTGATCCAGCCTCTGAACCCACTGGCAAAATAAACCGATCCAGCTGACCAATAAGGGAACATATTTTGCCTGGTTTACTGGGAAGACATATGCAGCTTTTCTTCTGTTTTTTGCTGCTTTTGCTGTAGAACAATTTAAAAAAGTATATTTTCATTTAATATATTTTTCCAGTGGTACTAATAATGACCCCCGACCATTTTTTTTTAACAGAAAGCATATTTGTCTTCCTGCTAAGGCTAGTGTCAGACCTTGTGGGTCTTGGCCAAGAATCTGCTTTTCTGCTGCTCCTCCGTTCTTGATAATCCTTGTATTTCCTTGTAGTTCTGGGTGAATTAATCACGAGCACTGTGTATGTTGGGTGCAGTGATCATGAAGCTGGCACTGCATTTAAACTTATGTCTGTTATTGGGGATTGGAACATGATTTTGCCACGGCATTTATCCTGCTGTGTGTTGTAGGGCATTAATTATGAAGTTGGCACAGCATTAATACTGGTATATATTGTAGACATTAGCACTGAATATAAACTGTTATATGGTCAGTGGTCATTAAATGTAGAAATTGGCAATAGATTATGAGTGTACATTTTTGTCTGTATCATAAGCCATTTGTCCGTGGGGTTGCAGTACAATACATTTTTTAATTATGTATCATTTTACTCCCTTTGCCAAACCCTTTTAGAAATGTGCAGTGATACAGGGGTAAACAATGCCAGTTATTTTTTTCTACTTCCTTTTCAGCCACATACTGTGTTCATTTCAATTTCTGATGGTTTCATCAGTTTATGATTCATTTAACCTAAAGCATTTGAATTAATTTGATGTTACTGTTTTTCAAAACACTTCCTGACTTGCTTCTGGCTATGCAAGTGTAGATATGACCTGAAGAAGGACTTATCTAACTTTTCATTCCATGTAATGGCTATGGGAGAATCATACCAAAACAGTGATGCATGGCTCAAGGAATTGGGATAGCTTTAAAAATATTCCTGTTAAACATAACTAGCCAAAGCATTCAGAATCAATCTATTTTAACAAATTATGTGAGCCAATTATGAGGCATGACTGGATGGTGGAACTTTTGTTTTTGCACTAATGCAAGAGGACTACATGCGTCAAATTGTTTTAACACTAGTTGAAGAGTCAACTTTTTTGTTGCGAGATGCTTGACAATTTTTTTCACCCATTGAAGTCATTTTTGAGGCACAATACTGAAAAATTTTACTCATCACTAGTGAAGAATTAGAGAAGCATCATGGGCAGGGAAGGGACCTGTTTAATATTATGGACAATGACCCCCTCCTTGTAAGCGCTGCTTAGCCATTAATATTTTCCCCTTCTTTTTAGCATACTTACACATTGTGTGATGTGAACTCTGATTCTCACAGACATTTTTAAAGCACCATAGTTACATGCAGAAATAAAAGAATCAAATATAATTGAAGCACCTGTACACTAGTGAGAAGCACTGTACTAACACTGCTGATAAAGCTTGCTTCTAATACCACCAGGTATGATGTGAATATTTCCTTGATGTTAGTGTATAGGACAGATGTGGCGTAAAATAAATTGTCCAATTAAGAAATTCCACCATATTTAATGAAACGTTTAAGAAATAAAATGCTGCAATAGAACAAGTACCTAAAATATTCAACATTGGAGGCAAACTTGTTACACATTTGGACCATCTCAGATTGCATTGTGGCCCCCCAGTGTCTCTACCAAAGGTCTGCAAAAGGTGTAAACACAAAATGTATTACAGAGAGAAAACAAAATACTTTTGATACAGATGCATATCACTGAAAATTAATTTCTTAGACTGTTTCCCACACACGGCTAGCCCCTGGTAACATACCTTTTTTCTTTAATATTCACAGTAGTTGATTATACATGAAGTATGTGATAGGAGTTTAGCCTTCTAGCAACACTCACGCAGGGACCTGTTTCACACTTTTTGGGTTGCTCAGAAACTCTAAGGGGTAGATTCATTCCACAGCTCTCAATTCATTTCTATGGGATTTTGAAAGGCGTATTCATCAATGGGTGAAGTGAAAGTTCACCCTTTGATGAATACGCATTTAAAAATCCCATAGAAATGAATTGAGAGCTGTGGAATTTCCCTCTAGTGGCGGAACTTCACTCTTAACTTCACTCTTTGATGAATCTACCCCTAAGGGTTTAACCCTGATCTCAGGGCCATCAAGTGTGTTTGTACTGTCTCCTTTTATGACATTTATGTTAAAAGGAAGCTACATTTAAATCCGTGTTTCTCAACATTTTCCCCCATAAACCATTTAATAGTTGACTATTGACCTCATATAAATCCTATTTTAGGGAGATTATTTCTGCAATAAAGGGGACCATGGAGATCAACCACACACAATACTGGGATCCATATTTAAGTACTGAGCCATAGGTTTGGGATCTGTTATATAAGTTATAAGATACCCCTATATGAAAGTCATTCATAGGTGACTTTCATTCACACTGACAACACACCAAGAATAATGTAAGGCCATCTTTGTCGGCAGTTCATAAAATAAGAATGTTTAATATTCTCTTTCAACTATTTAAAGCAGCACTTTTATTTTCTAATTTTAAAGGGTGCACTTTGTATTTGCTAAAGTCTTATTTAGTTTCCCTATATATTGCATTCCTTTTCAAATTAGTAGTAGTGTAGTGTATTTCCATTAGAACGTGAATTGCATTTGAGGCACTGGATACTTTGCTGGATGATTCTTTGGAAGCTGCCTTGCAAGTAGGGGTTTGAATAAATTACATAGATATCTGTTTGTACAACTTATACTAAAGGCCATATTTTTTTATCCATCATATTTTGGCAGTTGCAGGCAAAATCAAGGGGAGCATTGTGGGGCTCTGTAGCTATAGTGGTGCTAGCTGGAACTGCAACATGCTGTAGGTATTTCAAGACAGGAATGCCTTGGATATTGCAAGTACCTGCGGGCAAGTTAAATCTTGGTTCTTTTCTTACCTTTCTAACTCACCCCACTCCCCCCCAGCCTAGTTGCTAGCCCAGCAAATGTCCCTAAGTTTTTACTCTGTGCAGATTCAGGGATCTGAGTTCACGGCAGCCGTCTTCCGGGTCTAACTTTGTGTCTTCTTCCGGCCCTTCATCAGTTTCCATTAATTTTGGCACGTGCAATTGTCGCAGGTTAGGGGCATTTGCCAGGGTATCAGCTAGGCTTGGGGTGGGGGCTGGAGTGAGGGGGTCTATGTAAGGTAGGGTTTTTTTTAACCTTTGGGTTAAGTTCTCCTTTGAATGCATGCCCATGCTCATACACTGCCTGCACATTCAGATGGAGAGTAGGGAGGGGAAATGTGGGAAGTGCAGTGACAACTAGTGAGTGATTGCCTGGCCTGCCTCTGTGCCTAAGACATAGAGGAGGGTCAGACAATATATATATATATATATATATATATATATATATAT
>CM044435.1:76390471-76547580 GCA_024363595.1 Xenopus borealis | reverse complement strand
TTTTTTGAAGCTCGAGTCGTGCTTCAGTCGATCACCCAAGTGCACACACAGTGCTAGGGGTGCAATGGACTTAGTCTTAAAAAAGACTGAGTCCCATAAAACTCTGGCCCAAAAGGTGCTGAGCTAAATAGAATCTTCGGAACCACCTTTGCCCGAAGGATAGGGTGGTGCCTTTATCTGTGATTCCCCCCGGCACAAAAGGCACAGGCTGGGCAAGGGTCTTAAGGATCCCTTCGCCGCTAGGCTAGGGGAACCCCTGTATCCTCCCCGCTCCAATCTGAATACTTAAAGGGTTCTGTAACCAATGGACTTTCAAAGAGGTCCCATCACAGAGTGTTCCCACTCAGAGCCGGATTTCGATAAATAGGCCTCCTAGTAACCGTTTTTTTTATTTGACAGCTGCTACGTGGATGAAAGATTACAGGGAGGCCTCTTCAATTATAAATGTCTTACATAGGGTGACTTCTCTTCTTCATCTCTCTCATATCAATGCATTTGGCTCTAGAGGAACTGAACAACTTCCAAGCCTAGAGTAGTTCTGTGAGAATTGCTACAGACTGTGTTCCAGACAGTGATCTTATAGGGATTCCTTGTCTTGTTGTAGGTAGCATGCAAGTAGCATGGCCCTGACATCTTACAGGCAAGGTCATATTACAGGATGCTGGTCATTCACTCTAAAGCCAAGAGCAGTGGCATGACAGTAGTTGGAAGCTGGATGCCTTATCCTGGATACCTTTATTTGGAGGGGCTACCTGCATTGGCAATTTACCCCTTAACTTCCCCAATCTGTAGTGAGCTTTAAAAGGGGTTTGTGAGGAAATACTGTGCTTTCTACTAATTTTTAGAGAGAGTTTAAAAACTCTTTAAAGGGGAACTAAAGCGTAACTAAAGAAGTAGGGCAGAATTGTTGTGGATTATGTTTTGGGGTCGTATATCGGTCAACCACAGCTATTTAGCAGTAAAGATGTGTGCCCCCAAAAATACCATTGAAGCTCCACATCTTTTCTGCTGATTCACTGCACAATATATCTGTTGCTGTCAGTTGCTGAACTTTGGGGCCGACTCACAATATACTTAATATAACGTTGATTAGTAAATAATTCAGTAATGATTGGTATATTGCAGTTCAGAAACCAGGACAATATGCATCAGAATTCAATAATCAGCCCTGTAGCATCAGCCTTTATGACAAGCAAAGCTCATTTTCTGCTTGATTTGCGACAACCTCTAAACTTAGCTTCTCATCAGCTGCTTAAATCACACTGAGCATGTACAAGTCACAGATACCCCTAAATAAATCCAAGATTAGTGATGGGCGAATTCGCAGCGAATTCCCGCGATTCAGCGCTGGCAAAAAAATTTGCGAATTGCCAGCGAAAATTCGCCAGAAAAACGAGACGCGCGCCAAAGTTGACGCGTCGTGCGTCATAAGCGTCCCGCGACTCGTTTCGCGAATTTTTCGCCCATCATTATCCAAGATGGAAAACTCCTGTGACAACTTTAAAGGACTGGATCATTACTACTATAAATATGCTGAACCTTTAGGCTGGTTCAATAAGTGCAGTATATAAAACATGGCATTTTCAGCCATATTCATTTTTAGGGTTTAGTTCTCCTTTAAACATAAACTGGATTACACATCAAAGATAAGGCTGCTAAGGCTGATAAAGTGAAGTGATTAAGGTCTACACCTGGAGCTTCTTATCGTCAACAGGTAAAGTTCGATTCATCATGTAGCCAAGGGAGTGCCAACAGAGTCATTCAGGGAACGTGTTATAATTGGATGTTTCCAGTCCTGCATCTTAAAAATCTATTTGACCTCTCATGAAAGTAAAACAAACCACACAGGTAGAAAATTACAGATTGTGTGCTGATGCCTTAGGAAAAATGACTTGTGGGAAAGGAGTTTTATTGTGTGCTATTATGTGGGAGGTACTACTCCGAGTGTAATGTACAATATTTTAGATGGCTAATACACAGTATGCATTAACATTTTCTACATACTTGTAATTCTTTTAATATAGTGCATGTTAGTTCAAGGTCAGATAGCTTATGTCATAAACTAAAAATCTTTGTTTTACAGACCTAGCGTACAAACATTAAGTAGCTGTATAATTCAGAATTCTTTGCTTTAAGCACTTGTCTGGTTTATAATTTTTTTTGTAAAAATGGTGCGCGTTGCATATCTTAGGAACAGTTAGAATATTTAGAATATCAGAATGTTGAATAAATTACTAAATCTATATCATTTGATGCTGGAGTATTACATTGTCATAAGGATTTGTTTAGTACTGTGTACTATATAGAAAAAAACTGCATTCGAAAAGTTCCAAAGTCCTTTCTGTCTCCAGGATACCCAGGAAGTAAGTGAGAGCTCTTGTGTTACTTGTTTGAACATAGACACAAACAACTAATATTGTAGTTAGTGCCAAGCGTGGGTGCTGAGGTCAGAGGCAACTTGATTATAGTAGTTGCTACGTGGGTGTAATAAACTAAAGGAAAGGGTGTGGAGAAATGTTTGATACCAAGGAAAAAAACTTTTTCAGTAGGAGCTGTGATAGTTCCCTTCTGTAGCAATGTAAAAGAGGTTGCATTTAAAAGACATAAGGGGTCATTTACTTACTGCAAGTACAGTTGTGGTCATTCATAAATTTGCAGCAATTGTTCATAAAAAAGTAATTTATTACAGGTACTGTAAGAGCATATTCCCCTCACAGGTAAAATGATTCTGAAAGTATGGGGAAAAGACATAGTTGGTTAAAAAAAAAAAATGTGTTGATTTCAACCAAAATTGCATTTTGCACACTGTAGGTCTGTAAGTAAATGTTCCATTTTCTGCAACTTAAAAGCAAACCTCCTTTTTCTAATCAAAATTGGTGCCATTGTGTCTGCTAGTTATCATATCTCCCCTTTAGTATGTGTGTAAATAATTCCAAATTGGTCAGTCTTTCTTCATAAGTGAGACCATATCATTCTTCTATGGACTTACTCAGTTTCAGTAATATCACTTTTGAGTAAGGGAGACTATCATTGTACTACATATTCATGATGAGGCCTTTTCGGTGTTTTGTAAAGGGAAGCCATGAATCTATACCCATTTTAACCCAATCTCATTAAAGTTGTAAATGGCCCTACATTTATCAGATTGAATTGAATCGGCTACTTACTCATCCAGATCATGCTTCAAGGATGCCACATCCTGGACAGAATTTATTGGTTTGCAAAGTTTTGTGTCATCTGGAAATATGAAAAACGTTGCGCTGTGTGTGTGGTTGCTGCTACCCTTTTTCTTCAGGGTCCAGGACATGGGACTAGTCGTCGCAATACACAAAACAAAGACTTATTCAAATGGAAGCTGCCAACTCTTAAAGTGACTGCAACACCTTCTATTAAACTACTCTAATTGAAATTGAGTGACAAAGCCGTTCTTTTTATTTTTCTTGGGTTCATAGTAAGGTGAGGTTCTTACTAGAGTGTTTGCAAAAAGTTTTAGAAGTTTATATTACTAGCCTTAGTAATAAGGAAGGGTTCTCTATTTAATGTATGTATGTTTACACAGCACTTTAAATGGCTGTGAAAAATGGAATGTATTACAGGTATGCTATCCGTTATCTGAAAACCCGTTATCAAGCAAGCTCAGAATTATGGAAAGACCTTCTCCCATAGACTACATTTTCTCCAAATAATCCAAAAATGATTTCCTTGTTCTTTGTAATAATAAAACCATAGCTTGTACTTGATTCAAACTAAAATTTAATAATCCTTATTGGAGGCAAAACCAGCCTATTGGGTTTATTTATTTTTATTTTCTAGTAGACTTAATATATGAAGATTCAAATTACAGAAAATCCCATTATCCAGAGGTCCCAAGTATTCTGAATAGCAGGTCCTATACCTGTACTAAACATTTTTATGCACCTCCATATTCCAAACTGTAATACAGTATATCGTTTTGCAGATAAAGTCCATTTATCCTAAGCATCATGAAGTTGCACTTACGTTATATTTATATTCATTCATCTAATAATCCACATCCTATGTAATTTATGGCATCTATTATCTTGAAATCCACATAATATACTTCATACACGTATACCTGTGTCTTGTTTTTTTTTTTTTTATTTGGGCCAACAATTGTCCTCTGGAATTAAGGGTGGGTCCCCATGAGTACATATTTTTAGACAATAGTAATTGAAATTGTCGTTATTTTGCTTAAAGCACAAGTTGGAATTCCCCTAGAAATACTGTTGTTTATAAATCTGGGTTATTTTTGCTATAAGCTAAAAACATGTTTTAGACTTTAATTAGAGACAATAATGGGTAAAGTTATTGAAACAGAAAGTCTGTATCTGTACCAGCAGCTCAAAGCATGTGCAGTGAATCAGCAGAAAAGAAGATGGGGAGCTACTGGGTATCACCAAAGGCACAGATCTTCTGTGCTAAAGGGCTGTGGGCCCAGTGGACTAGCACAGAAAAAAACCATGTTCAGCATTTCTAGCGTACTTCGTTGTTAAGCTTTAGTTCATCTTTAAGCATTATACACAGGAATTGCATGAACTCGCTCACTTTTCGTCATGGCAACCAATGACGCCAGACAACTGCAGGGACCTAGCTCGATTCAATTTATAACCCACACTTCATAACTGCTTATGTTAAGACAAAACATCTGCTACTAAATATATCAGAAGAGTGAGTCTATCTCTTGGCAAAACATGTATCAGATAAAAATAAAAATCTACAAATATGATTGACTTGTCAGAGAGTGAGACTCGTATATGATGGTTCTTCAGGGTCAGTTCCCCAGAGAGCTCTTATATATATATATATATATATATATATATATATATATATATATAAATGAACCGTTGGGGAACCAGCACTCACGTCCCGATGGTGCAAAAAATCGCCTGGGTGCAAAGACAAACAAAACTAAATGTAAACTGGAATAGAGTCTCGCACTCGTCAGTGTTGTTTGTGACACAAAAAGTGTTTTTTCATTTTTTAAGTCCTGTGAGTGCGAGACTCTATTCCAGCTTATATATATATATATATATTAGACGTCTGGATGCCAGTCGAAATTCCAGTAATGTATATTACAGCAACTGACAGCACTCCAAGAATCACAAAACACAAAGAGTTAAACTAAAGTAGGTTTATTAAATCCGACGTTTCGGTTCTATACTTGAACCTTCATCTGGGAATAAGAGTCTTGTTCCCTGATGAAAGTTCAAGTATAGAACCGAAAAGTGTGTGTATGTATTTTTAATTAATAGGTTAATCTGAGGTTGGAAACATGTAAACCTGTTTTTTGTTTTTTGCTCCTCATCTGTGCTAATTTCAGTCCTTAATGCCATTTTAGACTGAATCCTGGGGCCAACCTCAAGACTGTGCTAGTGTATATTCAAAAAACTTCCTTGTATGACTGCACCACCCCTTTTGTCTCCCTACCTCAAAATAATATTATTATTATTATAACTTATTCATAACATAAAAATAGTCACTTATTCATAACATTAAGCTAGGATATTGTTAAATAAACATGGCTCTGTAGACATAGCAACTACATGCCCATAGACCACGTAGTGAAAAATCTTTGCTAAGTGTGATTGCCGCTTTGGGTTAATGGACATTATTCCTTTCACCTTAATCAAAAAATCTCTTGACTAAGAGAAAGAAGTCTGCTTATAGCAACAGATGTGTCAAATGTTTTTGGTGCTTCCTTTGGAGCAAATGTTAGGTCCTTTAACCCATACTCATTATCAGATCAAATGGGATGAAATACATCCCACTAAATTCAGGGATTCCTTTAGAATCCCTCAAAAGAAACTATTCTGCAGTATTTTTTATTTTTCTCCTGCCGTTAAAAAAATATAGCCTACAGTTCCCCAACGCAGCCATACCCTCCAGTGCTACGGGTATCTAACTGTTCTGTCTTCTCAACAAGCGCCAGAAAGGGAAACTACCATTGATATAAGCATGTCCTCATACTGTTGTGGATGCTTAATAGTTGTTTTTCATGATTTCTGTAAACAAACTCAACCATGTTGTTTGTCCTGTAGTTATGATGGAACTGGGAGGCTACGCCTTTGCTGTTAAACTCGAAGTATAGCTTTCCGAAAGCTCAATTATCACTTTATGTGTCCTATTGTTAGATGTATGTCAGGAAATGTTTTATCACCCATCATCAAACAATTTGCCAGAGTTCGTACTTGGACAAAAATGTAATAAACAAACTTTATTTAACATGTCCACTAAGTAAACATTTGTGGTGAATATAAATTAATTGGGCAGCTGATTGCATTACCTAGAGACTGATCTTGTTACATTCAACCTATTTAAGGTAAAGTTTTCACAGCATCTGAAAAGTGTGGTCTCATTTCACTATTAATGTAGAAACAGGCAAACTTGGATATGAACAATGTTCCCTGTAATTTCTTATTTGCCAGTGCACATATTAGTGTATTAGCAAGGAAACTTTGGGTGACTTTGGAAAAATGAAGCTCTGCATATGTTTTACCACTGGCAATTTACATTATCGCAGGCAGAGAAGTATTAAGAGGGAGCAGATTAGTCACCCGAAAAAGAGGGGATTCATTGGGGGCTACTGATCTCCTCGTGTCATTGCCCTAATGCACATTTTTCTGTGTGTAGTGGGGTGGCCGGCCCAAATAGGTGTTTAAGTATACATATTAAACTGATTATTTGAAAGGAATCCATCTAGAGAGACTCAGTAACTTTTCCTTTCAGGGGCAAAATACAGAAGCTTATTGCACAATTCTACCACTTGTCATGTTAAGAAAATGTATTTTGATGTCCTTTGCTTTTTGTTCTTCCGTGAACCTCTAAACTTGCAGTGTTCGATTTTTGTCACTTCTGGAGAAACATTTTTTTTATTACATTAGTAATACCTCCAAAGTATCTAGAGTTTTCCTGGTCATTCAAAAGAACTTGCATTAAAAAAAAAGAGAAAAACTGAAGAGTTCTTGAAAATGAGTGGCCAGTAATCTGTTAGTTTGATGACTCCTGGGGGTGGATATTCTAATCATTCCTGTTCTTGCTGTGAGTTTCTAAGGCATTGGGATGATTCCATGACAAGTGGGTGTTCTTTCAGGGTTTCAATGTCATTGAATACACAGTATCTAATTTGTTGTGGTAGGGATGATATGTAGGTTATCCATGTGTTGAAGAATTTTGTTGTGTTAGGTTCTTTTCTGGTTATTGCTTCCAGACAGTCCATGTGGAAGACGTGATGGAGTTTTTGTTTGACTAGTAGAATGGATGGAGGGTCAGGAATTAGCCATTGTTGTAATATTGTCTTTCTGGCTGCTGCTGCCAACCTTCCAAACAGATTTTTTTCCATTTTTGTTAATATTTGATTTGGTATTAATGAATAATTCCAATTCTAATTGTGCTTGCACTTTTTAATCCTACCATGTCTAAAATGGTTTCTCTATGACAATGGATCTTGTAGTCCACCCATTTTTTTCCCTGCCTGTTCAGACAGGAGATGACAAGATCTGAATTGTCTGGCACCAAGGCATTTGAAGCTTTTATTACAAGCAAAATGCATTTTTGTTTTAGTCCATGGAATGTAACGAGATTGTGTGGGTCATGTTCTAAGGTGTGTCATTTATAAGACAATTATGTATTTGTATTCATTAAAATTCTTCACATACTTAATAGGTGTTGCTGGTGTAACTAACCTTTATAGTCTTGGCTCTTACTAATGTAGTTCCTGTACAGCTCAGTTCCAAGTACTGCTTGGCAACAAGCAGAATGGCATAACCAAATGGTTATAACAGTGTTTACGTCTTCATTGTGGCTGTCCAGATCCCCTTTATTATATGTTGAGAAAAGTTTCAGCCAAAGGTTTAAGTCACCTTTAAGTAAAGTTTTAATATGTTATAGAATGGCCAATTCTAAGCACTATTTCAATTGGTCTTCATTATTTATTTTGCATAGTTTTGAATTATTTGCCTTCCTCATCTGACTCTTTCCTGCTTTCTCTTGGGGGTCACTGAACCCATCTAACAACAAATTGGATGTAAGGTTACACTCTCTACATCATACTAAACTTAACTCAAAGGTGACAACCCCTTTAAGCCTGTAAACATAGCCACCATAGGCTTTCTCTCCTTTACATAGCATTCTGTTTATTAGGTGCAAAACTTCTAGAAACAAGCAGCAGCATTATATAGGGAATTATCTCGGCATCAGTGGAAATCCTCTGAGTTTCTGGCACCCATGTATCATCTGTAGGTAGAACCATTCCTACAAGGGTGAATCTGGCTCCAACGTCACCCTGAGGAAGCCCCTCCCACACACACATTTTGCTCTCCTACAGAGATGAGGATGGACTGCATCATTAGTATTAGGGTACAATTGCTCTCTCTGTGCCAAATTTCTGGTTTAAAGGAGAACTAAAAACCCCTTTAGCCAAGTCCCCACTGGCCCCCTCCCTGCCTCCCCCTTGCTCAGTGCACTATCCCTGAATTGTGTGCCCTCTAGAAATACTCACCGCACATGCAGAGTCAGCACAGTGTAGCTTCACGGGCACCATCTTTGACGCTTCTGTATTCTTCGTAAAGGGAGCACTGTATTGGCGCTTGTGCAGTTTGAGCAATCTTCAACTGCGGATGCAGATGGAAATTGCCAAAGGGAAGGAAGAAGACCCAAAGAATACCAAGTGAGCTCCACTATACTCCACTACTCTCTGCATGTGCAGGACACAATTCAGGGGTAACATTGTGCAGTGGAAAGGCAGGCCAGTTGGGACTAGTGGCTAAATGGGGATTAGTTCTCCTTTAAAAAAAAATGGAATTCGGGCTCATAAAGCTACTTGCCTTATTTCTGACTCTGGTGACCTTCTGGTGAGGCAGGCCTGCCTTATGGATTGGAGCAGACATGGTATTATGTACATTAATAAAATACATTTTCTGCCATGGGTAAGACTGACATACTTAAATGTGATTTTGCTTCTTATTATTTACTGTTACTTTGAGGTATACCGAGAAAATTCAGAGTACAATTGATCATATTTCTCTTTGTTAATGAATTTGTTTTATTTAATCTTTCTGTTCAGGGTCTTTTCGATTAATTTCAGCCATTCAGCTCCCTGCATGGTTGGTAGGTTAAATAGATACCTAGCAACAAGATCAAGTTCAAATTCTACACTAAAGTATTCTAAAACCATGTGTTTTTTTTTTAATGCAAAGTGCCTAGGATTTGGTTCAGTATTCGGCCAGTATTCTGCCTTTTTGAGCAAGATTCAGATTCGTCTGAATCCTCGTAGCCTGGCTGAACTGAATCCGAATCATTAAAATCACATGATTTTTCATCACAAAACAAACATTTTTAACCATGAGCAGTTCTCTTTTTCCCTTCCCGACCCTAATTTTCTCATGCAAATTCAGATATGGTTCTGTATTTGCTTGAATCTTTCACAAAGGATTCTGGGGTTTGAACAAATCCCATAATAGTGGATTAGGTGCATCCCTACTTAGAATACTATTATTTACATTTCCATATAACGTTATACTTTATACATTGTACTTTATACATTGTATTTACATGCTAAAAAGTTTGTTCTTTTAAACTAGCAGTGAAATGTTTCTAGATATTTCTCTATGATCTTTTTAAAAATCATTTTTATCTTTATAAAACAGAAAACAAAGAAGCAATCATTTAAAGGTCATTTTCTATTATCGGGGCATGGTACAAAGTGAAAACAACAGGCTCATGCTATGTGGGTGCCCCCCATTTTTACTATCTTTGTGGTGCTTAACGAGCGGTTATTTCGCCTGATACATTAGCTGATGTAGTCATGTTTAGGCAGTTAGCAAGGGGTGCAGTTGATTGAACTGAAGTTCACAGTACATGCTGCATGACCACTATGTGGAAACAGAAAGCCTGAAATCTGTGGTCCATACTATCTTAGACTAAAAGCTAAGTTTTTCATAATATATATGTAAGAAAACTTGGTGATGTTTGCAGTATCTTAGCACTGTTTTAGTTAAAGAAATACTGTAGCCCAGTTTAGGACCCTGGGAGGTGCTGGGAATAGGTGCATACAGTAGAACCCCGATTTTACAATTCCCAGGGGACAGCATCAAAATGGCATTGAAAAAATGCCACTTATCAATGATCAATTCCCAAAAGAGAGCATTTAGTTTTTAGATAGGGTCAGTGACCTCTATTTGGAAGCTGGAAAGAGGCAGATGAAAAAGGTAAATAATTAAAAAGAACATGAAAAAAAAGTTGGTTAGAGTTGGCGATTCTATAACATACTAAAAGTTAACTACAAGGTGAACCACCCCTTTAATAATGCAAGTTTGACAACATCCTCCGCTAAACTTAAGGGATTTCCTTTGCATGTAGAGACATGAAAACTAATTGCCTGCAGCATATTAGTCACTTTTAGTTACCACACTAAGGGGCAAATTTACAAATTTCACATGAAGAATCGAAGTTCGATCTAATTTGTATTAAATTCGAATCTTTGAATATGCAAATTAGGCAAATTCGACCGTCAAATATTCAAATGATTCGAATATTCGAATAAAATTTTATTCGATCGTCGAATAACTTCCCCTTTAAATATAAATTCGACCACCTACTTCGCTAGATCAATGCTACCGAATTGGGTATCATTATCTTTGATAGAATATAAAAAATTTCTTAAAAATGTTTATATTCGATCGATCGAATTGCGGTAAAATCCTTCAAAGGATTTTACTTCCCCACTATTCCTATGGTAGAATTTCGAATTTTGTTTTAATTCAAAATTCGACCATTAGTAAATCTTCCCCTAAGTATCAGCCATCAGGAATTAAAGGAGTTGTTCACCTTCCAAACACCTTTTTTCAGTTCAAATTGGTTTCAGTTTGAAATCAGACTTTTTTCAATTGCTCTTCATGTTTTAATTTTGTTACCATTTATCCAATAACTGAAGTTTAAAGTTGAATGTTGCTGTCTCTTGAGTTACAGTCTGGCAGATTCTGAACTGATACAATTTGCTACATTAGTTGGTACGTTTGACAGCAGCATCTATGGAATATTAGCAACTATGGTACCAAGTCTTAACAGCTGCCTTTAACTCAGGGATTCTGCTTAGCAGGGCCAAAGATAAGAAATGTATAACTAAATATATCATGTAGAACATTTTATTGAGCAGGATTTTACATATGAGCTATTTTATGCAATATATTTTTATAGAGGCCTACATTGTTCGGGGTATCATTTTCATTTAAGCAAGACTATTATTGTCCTCTCTAATTGGGCAGAATTTTTTCTTTGTTTGTGAAGTTGGGAGGGAGGGGAACACAGCTTGTTGTTCATATAAGAGGTGCTAAGTATACTACTCTTGATACATTGTCCACAACTCATCATTGTGGTTAGTTTACGTGCAAAGTTTTTTAAGAACATATTTTTCTGATCAGTCCATAGTTAAAGAAAACAATGTATGAAAACTGATATACAGTACACTTTGGGGAGGTGCCACAAGTTCCAATCAACACCAAACTAAAATACTGCAAATTGTTTTTTCTTTTTTACAGGTTAGGCCAGGATTCCTTGCGTGGACCTATGTTATTTTGCGAAGTGGAGAGCATGTGCAATAACTTAAAGGTAAAGGCGTTTCAGCTCAGACTTTCTGACTTCAATAGAAAAGAATTAAAGGTAAAAGAGGGTTTGATACATCTACTAATTAGTGCACCTTAGTATTTTTATGGTACCATGGTGTACATATGCCTGAGAATTTTGTACAAATTTCAGCAGATTTTATTTGTGATCCTTACATTTTCTTTGAATAGCTGCTTCAAATGTTTTTTTACTAATTGGGATGCTAAATCTGCAAAACAAGAAATTATTTTGCAGTTGTACCAAAGTATTTGTAAAAAAATGGCCTGTAAATGTAGCCATACTTGAGGCAGGTAGTGCTTGCCAAACAAACAGACAGGTGAATTAGTTGACCCAAAACTATAGTCTTTTTGTTAATAATTCATTCAAAGATCAAATAGATTTCATTCATCATCCAGTGATTGTACTGCAGATGAATGATGCTATTGGCCAGTGATATGCCTTGAGTTTCAACAGATCGTCTTTGCATTATAATAAAAAATAAATAAAATCTGGATCTTGCCCCTAGAGCTGACACCCTAAAATTAGCTCTTGGGCCAATGGCTGAAATAAGGCAACTGAAAAATGCTGCATGTGACATGGTTACTATGTTAGATAATGTTTTAATACTTTTATTATACTTTTATTTTTAATCATTTGCCTTCCTTTTCTGCCTCTTTCTAGCCTTTAAATGGGGGTCACTGACCCAAGCTAACAAAATATTGCTCTCTGAGGTTACAATTTTATAGTTATATTCCAATTCAGTCTTTTGCCTATTTATATTCCAGACTCATGTTCAAATCACCACCTGGTTGCTAGGTTAAAGAAGACTCTAGCAATCAGATAGGGTTTGAAAAATTAATAAACAAGTATTGTTTCCCACTGGCGGTACTTTATTGCAAGTGAGAAAGCATTTTTGGAAGTTTTATCGCCCATGGTAGAATAAATGTTAAATTAATTATTTTTCTACACAAGCATAACTGATTCCACAGACAGAAAGAATGTTGAACTGTGAAACAATATAACTCAATCCTGTGTTTATGAAAGTTGTTGTGGTTGCTGCGGGGTGCTGCTATAGCACGTTCATAAACACTGAATTTGATTGAGTGGAATAGGAGAAATGCAGTGTAAAACTAAGGACTTGATTAATCATTGCATCAAATGAAGTACAAATAATTTGTAACATATCACATAATGACATTGGGCTTGTGCCTGTATGTTTATTTGCTAGATCTTTGAAAAGAAAAAAAAATCAAGTCAATGAAGAGTTTCAAATCTATCTCTAAGGCCAAGTCACTGTAAACCTCATATTCAAATGATGTGCGCTAAAACGAAGCCACTACATATTTTGGGTTCCTCTATGTGTCACCACTATCATATAGTCATGCAAAGTACAAAATTCTTTCTTGTCTTGTGGCTCCAGAATTGTCTGTCATGTATGGTGCAAAACCTATGATCTATGGGCATCCACTAATGTGCAATTCATTGACCACTAGAAGGAGCGCATATGAATGCAATGCACAAGGGTAGCCCTGTGTTTAGCACCTCCTTATGCAGGGGACAGCTTCACCCTGCACTGTGCCCCAGAACCATTGTCAAAGCTGCAACGGCCACAAAGGTGCAGAGTACAGATACTTTACCAGGGACTAGGCAACACTAATTTGCACCCATTAGTAGGTATACCAGTTATAGTAAATTGTAAATCTGAAGCTCATTATTAGGCCATGCATTTCCTAAAGCAAATGGTTCTTACTTGGGTGTGTCACAACAGTTTTCGTGGCTGTTAAATGGGCTGTGTGTACTGAGCTGGATGGTTATTATATTCAACAGGAAACAGTGTTAAATAAACACTATAGTTTGGGACTCCAAATGTTATCAATTAAAATCTTTATACTAAGGGAAAGGGCACATGGAATGTTGGCTCTGCTGCTCTCAGCCTGCATTTTTTCTGCAGGTGGAGAGAAGCAGATCCACTTATTTATTTTGTATCTCAGTGTGTGCACTGTAATGTATAGTTTCTACTTAACTGCAGGTATGTGGAATGGAGCTTGGTTCCAAAATGCATGTTCTTGTTTTTTGGGCCAATCTCTGCTCCACTCTGTGTACCTGCACTGAAGTGGAAGCTGTAATTTTCAGTGCAGATACAGAGAGATACAAAAGTAAGCGGATCTGCTTTGCAGGCTGAATGCATGCTGAAAAGAAGGTACTAGAACCAGGCCTCCTTGGTGACTCAGCCGGCCACCTCGCTCCCCTCCATGCTCGCAAGTGCATGCTCCCAAATGCAGTGTGCACACACATGCGCAGAGCACCAGAGGGGAGGGAGTTAGGATAGCACGCCGTAGGTTAGAAGAGAACACCAGAGGGAGGCAGGGGGAGCAGCAAACATGGACTAGGAGTAGGCAGAAGACGGGTACCTGTGCAGTGCCCCCATTTTGTTGCTCCCTAGGCAGGTGCCTCTTCTGCCTACCCCTAGTTCTGGCCGTGGAAGGTACTGCTGTAGTACTACAGAAATAAACTCACAATTATGCTATTAGTACATGTGCTGTAAAACTAAGCAGCTACACTATATTTTTATATTAGGTGTGTATTAAAATATGGCAGCAGAAGAAAATGCATGGAAGTTTGTTTTGTTCAAAGCTACATGCACATGGAAGAGGCTTTTGTTCTGCAATGCAATATAATTTAGAGGGGGGGGTTGTTTGGTTAAAAATGCCCTAGGCTGCAGGGTGATATAATGTATTATTTTCATCTGCATTGTATTAATGTTTATTACGAGATTTTGTATTCCTCTACTAGGTGGATCTCTCATTGTAAACATCAGCAAAGAAATCTGAAAGTTGTTGTTCACCTTCCAAATACATTTTCAGTTGAGTTGTTTTCAGATTGTTCACCATAAACAAAAACTTTTTTCAGTTGCTTTCCATCTTTTATTTTGTACCATTCTCCCAATTTTAACGCTTAGGGCAAGGCCAGACGGGGAGATTCAGGGGAGATCTGTCGCCTGACGACTTCTCCCCGAATAGCTAGTCAGCGCTGCGCACTCGCTAGGTGTAAAATCGACTGCGCATCGCAGACTAGCTATTTGGGGAGATTCGTCGCCGTGAGAAGTCGACAGGCAACAGATTTCCCCCGAATCTCCCCGTCTGGCCTTAGCCTTAATGTTTGTATCTCTGATGTCTCAGTCTGGCAGCTCAGTAATCCAGGAGCATTCTGAACTGTTAAAATTTGCTACTAGTTGAAACATTTCTCAGCATCTGTGGAATATTAACAACTATTGTATCAATTCTAACAGCTGCCTGTAATGAAACTCAGGGATTCTTCTCAGCTGGGACAAAGATAAGAAATGTATTAACTTTACACTTCAATATCAGAAAAAGAGTCCCACATAAAAAAATAGAAATTAATTAGGAAAAGTCTTTATTTCTGGTGAGCTATATGAAACCAACTGAACTGCAAAAAAAAGTGTTCCTAACTGAGATGTAGTACTGAAGACTGTCACAGCTGCAGAAGTTTTCCACTCTATATCCTGTTCATGCTCTAATATTCGCCTACTTCTGGCCTGAAATATTGCTCTGCAAAAATCCCACCTTTACTGGATGTGTTGTGGACTCATTTCCTCTTCTTAAATAATTTAGGGACTTTTAGAAGGTTCTTTAGAAAAAAACTGTTCATAAAGGAGAGCAACAACCACTCATTGGGACCGTCCTTAGTTTATAGGAGAGCCAGCATGAAAGTTACTATTGTTTATTCATGTTTCAAAGAAATGTCTTTCTGATCCTACCATTTCTATTTCAGTACCCATTGATTCTAAGAGTCTATTCTTTAAATCCTTTAACTATAGATCATAAAGTGGTATGTGGCATGCATTCAGGGAGTTATTTATTAAAATCAGAATGCTAAAAACTCAAAAAATACGAATTTTTGGTGATAAAAAAACATTATTTGAGATTTATTATACCCCGAGGCTTCAAAAAGACCGAATCCGAAAATCTGCTGAGGTTGTATATAAGTCAATGGTAGAGGTCCATATCCTATTTAGAAGTTTCTATGGTCTGCGCTAGAATTAGCCAAAAAATCTTTAAAAATGTGGGCTTTTCAGGTAAAAACCTGATTCAGGTTTTCTGTTGATTCTGTTTTTCACCATTCAGATTAAATCGAACTTTGTTAACAATACATAAGGTCAAATTGGGGATTCTAGTTTTGGTCAGACTTTTTTAAATTAAACAATCAGAAAAATGTGTATTTTGATAAATAACCCCCTTTGTGTGATGTTTTAATGACATCCAATCACTTGCAGCATTTCTTGAAACTATTTCATCAATAATGCTATTTATAAACATATGCAACGTTTCCCCGTAGACACAAGTGTGCATTTATGCCATTTTAAGATTTTTTTTGTTATAATTTTTTTTTATCATGAATTTCAACATATCTGCTATATAGATATTAAGATAACAGTGCAGAAGAGGATACATGCTTGTCTGCCTGTCCTTTAGTGATTTATAATACTGATGAAAAAGAAATGCATGTGGCACAGTCTCCATTAGGGTATACCATTGTAGCATGGTGGAAATGTATCGAATGCTGTATTTCATTTTGTTTCTAACAAAGCTGTCAGTGTTAAGGTGGCCATACACGGGCTGATAAAAGCTGCCGACGGACTGAGACTTATCGGCCCGTGCGTGGGGCCCTCCAACGGGCTTACCTGATCACCATCTGGCCAAAAATCTAAAAATTCAGTCGGATTGCAGCTGCATCTGTTCGTTGATGCGGTCCTGCGATCCGATCTCCCGTACCTCCTCCATTGTGATCCGATCATTGGGCCCTAGGACCCATGATCAGATCACCCGATATCACCAACCTCAAGGAGATCAACTTGTTTGGCAATCTCACCATGTATGGCCACCTTAACACTACCAGTGCAAGAAGCCACCAATCATTCCCAGTATTGTGTTTCTCTTTTATACAGTTATATAGCGCCCTACTGTGGCAATTTCAAGAAATGGCAACAATGATCCCTTTCAAGATGGAAATCTTGAATAATATTTCTGCTCTGATGCACTTTTACCTGCTCCTCATTATATATAATTGTCATGACACATAAACAACCACCAAATCTAACGCTAAACACTTTTATAACTTGTTTGTTCATTTTTTTTTTGGGAAAATCATTGCTTTCGGGAAAGGGCTAACAAGACATTCCTCTAATCATTGTTTTTGAAGGGATTATGCAAACATGAACTGAATGGAACAAGCTGTTCCTCTTTGGGCTCTTTCAGACTCTGACCTCACAGGGAAGGGCAATCTGTCCAAGTGCACAAGAGGAAGTGAAAAAGGATCCTGGGTTGGCGGGGAGGGGGGTTAAGAGTAGTATTATATATAAATATTTTTTTATGCATGCTTATGTGCATTATTTTGATTATAATTATCGATTCTACCAATAGATGCAATGCTTTCCGAGTACTTGTTTGTGTATTAGCTCTGGATTCCTTAGGGGGGAGAAGGTTTGAGTGTTGCCAGAATTGCTTCTAGTATTAACCTGTCATTTCTTCACAGCTATTTTTGTTCCTTCTGTGCTGAGTCATAGTAACACGGTCAGCAGCGTTATTTACTGCATGTTGTCTCCTGACTGACACGTGGTATCAGAGTAGGACGTACACAGCACGCTCAGAGCCAAGCACAATATAAATGCTGCCACTGATGCAGCATCTAAATATATATATTTACTGTATTAACATCTTTCTAAAGAAAATAGGAGCCCTCAAAAAAGAAATATATATATTATATATATAAATAAACCTTGTCTTGGGATTTAGCGCACACTGCTGAACGGAATAGTTTGCTTAAAGAACCTACAACAAAGACAACCAGCCTTGTGAAAATTCTGCTTCACCATACCTTTGCTGAGGCCATTCCACAACCATATCATCAGAGTTCTGACAATCTTTTAAGATTTAATTGAGGAATCACCTTGAAAAGTGTGTTCTGGGCATGCAACAAAACCAGTAAGCCCATGAATGATCCAAAGGGAGGCAAAATAGTTATGTTTTAAAAAATGTCTATTTACTGCAGCAGCTACAGGCTTCATCATTTATACAAAATAAAGAATGACATTGCCAGTTAAAGGGCAACTAAAGTCTAACATATAATAATATTAGAAATACTGTATTTTGTATACTAAATATAAACACAAACTGAATAAAAACATTTGCTTTGCTGAAAACAAAACAAAAAATTGTCCAAAGTCACTGGAAATTCCCCTTTTAATCAGCGTTTGGTTCATAGGCAAAAGGAAATCCAAGGAATAAATTGTTATGCTTGAGTTTACTACAAAAATGTGAGTGTAATTTTAAAAGGATTTTTAATTAATAAAAAGTTTTTACACTATTAACGTGTTCCACATTCATCCGCAGCAAGGATCAAAATCAGGAGGAGACTTCATCTATAGTCGTTACAGGCTGAATTATAATCTAAACATCTGTGAGTACCCACCTACTACATACCACGTGGTGTCTAATTAGAGAATAGTAACACGATATAGCTCAAATATAAATGGGTTAAGGTGTTGAACTACAACTCTCTGAGAAATACTACACCATAATTTTTTTCCCGTTTGCTACATTTTCCCCCTAGCTTTTCATAAACACAAACTGACTGCACCAGAAGCCCTATTAAACAAATGATTTATGTTTTCAAAGTTGGAGCAGGGGCTGTCATCTTGTAACTTTGTTAGACATCTTTGCAATACCAAGACTACTCACATGTGTGGTCTGGGCTTCAGTTGGGAGGGTGCTTAGGGATCGTTATAAATGATCAAAACAGCACAAGTCAAATAATATCTGCCAGAGAAGCCAATACAGCAATAATGATTAATAATCAGAATGTACAGACTGCACTGGGTCTGTGAATACTAATCTACATAGTTGTCTGCTGCTACAGGGTAACAAACAAGTCTGCTTGAGTTCTGGGAAGTAAGCTGGGGGGTTCCCCTGGCCATTTGAAACCATGATTGTTTCCCTGCAGAGCAGTTAGGGACCATCTGACGTTTCAGCAGCTGTCAGAGCAATTAAAACAAAGGGGGGAATTTCACTGCATACAGTCAGGTTTATTATAAAAAGGGTACACATTTTATAATTAAAGTATATTTGAGATAGATTTCTTTTTCAAAAAGGAAAAACTGGATTTTATTTTTTGGCTGCTGAGAAAAGTCCTTGGTCTGTAACCTTATGTATTTATGTGACCATGCAGCTCCTCAATAACTTCCACTGTGCTTATACATCACAGGGGGACACATTGTGAGGCTGTTTATGCTAACAAACTATTTGAGATTAAATGTACAGTCTTACATATGTTGATCCTTGCATTCACTGTTTCTGCATCTTTTACCACCAGTCTGCAATAACGGATCCCTTGGTGCCATGGCTTTTTCTGAATCACAGAAGAATTGAAAATGGTGTTACAGGAGAACCAAGAGTATCTTTTTCAGGAGGCTGGTTTCATGTGGTGGTTTAGATTTAACTGCACAATGTCTAGCACCATATGAAATCAGTGTCCTTAGAAAGGGAATTTTTGCACCACCGGAAAGGATGGCAACACCATGTAAAGAAACTGGGAAATACAATGTCCTTCGTTTACAATGCTTGAAGTATATATTGATGTGTGTATCTTGTACAACATTAGCATTCATGCATTCATTTATATTCATAGGAACACTAAACAGATTTGTATTATTCCCACGTCAACTTGCATTGTATTAACTCAATGCTTATTCTTTTTCAGGGTTGAACAGATTAGATGTTGGGTGCTGCCTCTAAAGTCTAATAAACTATAGAAAAGATTTGGATTCAAAGCATTTGAATTAATCCTGATAAACTGGCTCATTGCCAAAAAGGCAACAATTAAAACACTTTTCTAACTATCAGAGCTGTGGTAATAACTCTGCTAAAATTAGAATAGAGTATCAAAGGTTCAAATTTTTATAAATCTTCCCCTGTATTTTTTTTGCAGTTACAGAAGTCATACTTTGCCTTGTATAGTAAAGCAGTAGTTTAAAGTAAGGTAAACTTGTGTGGGGGGATAATTGTTAAATACCTCCCATTGAGCCAATAACTATAACTACTATTCTACATGCTGTATACATAATGCATTGTGTTTTTATTTTTACGTAAGAGGATAAAGTAACCCATTTTGGTGCCAGGAAGTAACTAACTAGCATTAGGTCTATGGAGTTAAATTTAATAATAGCTGAATACCTTGCACCTGGCCTAGAAAGACATATCAACCAATCACCCGGTAGATTTAACTAGTCACCTGTTTGAAGCACAACTGACACTTTTATGGGAAAGAATATTAACCTAAATAACACTTGAACTAAAAGGCTGTCCCTCATAGTGATGTATATATGGTTTATGACAAAGGGGAAGCTAATTTTAGATGTTTATGTTCAGTTACTTCCTCTGTAAATGTTCTCATTGTATTACACATGGCTGAATGCTCTGTATATCTTTTACCCATATATTTTACCCTGGGTAACATTATTCACTGTGTCATGTTGAAAACCTTAACTAGATGACATTTTATTTTGGCAGGTCATGCGGGAACTGTATATGACAAAAGACACCCAAGCTCTCATTCTAAAATGAATGGAAACGGATCATTGCGCCCTTTTAAAGGATGACCGATTTCTTCTGGTGTTCAGAGTCTTTTGTTTTCTAGCACCATTTGAAATCGGTTATAATGATGGGGCAAAAAACTCAGCCTGCTGTCATCACATATTTATGGAGAAAATATAGACTTTGTATTCTTGTAAATCTTCTTTGTAACATGTTTATATTGCAGTCATTTGCATTAGCGCAGTTTGTAATTTGTCGATAGTATTAATCCTGTATTTCACAAAAGTAATGAACCAAAGCAAAGTCAACACTGAATATATCACTCGAAGTGATAGCTGTAGACCTTGACATTGAAAAGTTTTTTGCTCTGAAAGGTTTCGGGTCAAGGATAGCCTTAAAATGAATTTGCTCCAGTTTTAAAGAAGAAGGAAACCCTAAAAATGAATATGGCTAAAAATATATATTATATAGTGAACTTATTACACCAGGCTAAAGTTTCAGCTTGTAAATAGCAGCAATGATACAGGACTTCAAACTTGTCACAGGGGGTCACCATCTTGGAAAGTGTCTGTGACACTCACATGCTCAGCGGGCTCTGAGCAGCTGTTGAGAAGCTAAGCTTAGGGGTCATCACTAATTATTAAGCAGAAAATTAGGTTTCCCTGTAATATAAGGCGATGCTACAAGGCTGATAATTATTCTGATGCTAATTGCACTGGTTTCTGTGCTGCCATGTAGTAATTATCTGTATTAATAACTAATCAGCCTTATACTGTGTCATTTCTATTCTATGTGTACTGTATATTGTGAGTCAGTCCCTAAGTTCAGTAAGTGACAGCAGCACAGAGCATGTGCAGTGAATCAGCAGAAAAGAAGATGGGGAGCTACTGTGGCTTCTTTGGAGACACAGATCTTTACTGCTAAAGGGCTGTGGTTGCCTTGGGCTGGTACAGAAACCCAAAACATAATGTACAACATTTCTAACTTTCCTTGTCCTTTAATAACTTTCACTTGCACAATGCTGTGAGGGAGATCTGGGGCACTTGAAACTCATATAATAGCTGAACCCAGTGTTCCTAAACCATGATCACCAATGTTGACTCCAATGTCAAAACAATGTATTGCTATAGGCTTAAGATTTAGAAGATTATATTCCTGTAAGTAGTTTTTAAGAAAGGCTAAGGGGCAGATTTATCAAATTCACATGAAGGATTCGAACTTAGATCGAATTTTCAAATAGATTTGAATTTTCGACTGTTTTTGAAGACCACTTCGACCAGTGAATTTTGAAAATTCGATCGAATTGAATGATTCCAATAATTCGAATAAAGACATATTCAATAAATATTCGACAGTCGAATAACTTCCCCTTTAAATTTTTATTCGACTGCTTGGTTCGCCAGATTCAGCCTACCGAATTGGCTTTCGTTACTTTAGATCGAATAAAACAATTCAATCGTAGGGATAGTTTGATCGAATTTTCGCTATTCGATCGTTCGACTAATCAAATAGCGGTAAAATCCTTTGAATTCCCACAATATTTCCATGGTCGAATTCGAATGTTTTTTAACCCTCTAATTCAACCCTTAGCCTTTTTACTAAATCTCAGAAGATAAGGCCAGAGGATGGTCTGGTTGTGCTTTATCTGTAACCAGAATAATTTTCTTTTTAGAAATGACTTTTCTGTGGACTGGAGGAGAGTTTAGTGTTAGATTAAGGCAAATAAAATTGATGGACTAATAAAGTAATCATTTCATTCTAAATTTCTAAGAAGGAATGAACTTGAACGCCAGATTGATTGTTATCTAACGTTGTACCTTTAATATATACATGACGTGTTCCACCCTTACATCAGGTCTATTTTGATAGTAATCCTACACTTGTTAAGCAATGACTTTGAAATCTTGCAGTGTCATTTCACATGCTGTATAAACTGGTTATGCTTTCCAACTTCTGTTGTAAATCACAGTGCTTTTAAACCAGTATTTAACACAGCATAAACAAATTCACCACATCGGGTGACATAAGGGAATATAATTTACAATAAATCTTTCAGAATGAGTGCAATGCATAATTCAGTACTCACTTGGAGCCACCCAAAACACCCTGCACGTGGCATGCACTAAAACATTACATAATGGCATATATTTATGGCAAAGAGCACACAACAGAAGCAGAGAAATTCAGCAGGCTAACCATGTGGCATAACTAGATGTTACTGGGCCCCACAGCAAATTAATTTTAGGGCCCCAACATATCCAGAAGTTACCCTGCTTTGCCAATAGATGTTGAATTGCACATCATTTGGGCTTTGTGGGGGCCCCCTATACCTCCTGCGTCCCCCTGCAGCTGCAGGGCCTCTTCCACTCTAGTTACACCCATGGGCTAATCTGCAATTGAGGAAAATAATTGTGCTGCTGCAAAAATGCTACACAGCTGCAGGAAAGGCTGAAATAAGAATAACAATCAAGAACAGAGCTGGAGCAAGACAACCGTTGAACTAAAAGAATAGATACAGTAACAATAACAAATGAAAGTGTTTCAAAGTGATTAAAATATAATGTACTGTTGCCCTGCGCTGGTGACACTGAAAAAATGCTGCATTAGTTTATATAAACAAGCTGCCGTGTAGCAATGAAGGCACATAATATTGGGCTAAATGGCAAAGGTTATATATCAGATAACAGATAAGCACTGTAGAACACCATTATATTCTAGAGCTTATCTGCCATGTAACTTCAGCCTTTTCTCCTTTGAATGTCTGCCCCATGGCTTCTCACATACTACAACTACTGTAGTGTTTCTGAAGTAAACACATTGGTTTTGCCAGTGCAGTTTAACAGTACATTATATTTTCATTACTTTAAAACACTTATATGTTTTGGTGTTACTGTTCTTTTAAAGTGGACCCGTCACCCAGACACACAAATCTGTATAATAAAAGTCCTTTGCAAATTAAACATGAAATCCAATTTCGATGTTTTTATTAAAGCATTCATAGCTGTTTTAAGCTCATTTAAAAATCTCAGCTGTCAATCAAATATTGTCTGACA
This sequence comes from Xenopus borealis, assembly GCA_024363595.1. Classification (NCBI taxonomy): domain Eukaryota; kingdom Metazoa; phylum Chordata; class Amphibia; order Anura; family Pipidae; genus Xenopus; species Xenopus borealis. Next base: position 76,524,299 of record CM044435.1, on the reverse strand, counting down.
CTCCTCTATGCCTTAGGCATAGAGGCGGGGCAGATAATTACTTTCACTTTCCATTCAGCACGTCCTAGATTTCACTGCTCTCCACACATTCCCCAGTTTTCTTAACCATTTAATTGTGTAGCCAGGACATGGGGATAGACATCGGGCCCCCCATTCTGGTGCACAAACAAGATTCTGAGATGATGCAAGGCTTGCCTTAATAACAGTGTCCACAAAATGGCTCCTGCCTGCTTGCTATAATTATGAATTCCCAGACTGAAGAAAACAAGATTAAAATAATTTATATAGTGTAATTAATGTTCATTTTGTTTGACTAATGTGATTAAATATGATTTTGAATATTTTTTTGGTGTGACAGGTACACTTTAAGAGGCAACAGGCAGATTAAAATACCAACAGAAATGTGAACCAGCAAGCATGAACTCATGTAGAGGTCAGCATCTCAAAATTTAAAACTGTGAAATTTTCCAAACATAGTTTAGTGAATTAACTTTGTGGGGCTTGAAGGCTATGAAAAAAGGACACGTTTGAAGATTGCCAAGTCCAGATTCTAGACTGGGAGAGCGACTGGTTCAAAAGAGCTGTTAAAGAGGCCATATATGTAAAAACTGAAAAACAAGTTTGAATAGGCGGGGGGCGCGATATCTATTGTCTGCCACATATAATGCTGTTTTGGCACTTGACCCTGGAAGGTTTAATAACACTACACAGCTTTAATCTTGCTAATACAGTCAACACCTAAATTCATGGCTAACAGATGCCAATTGGTGTAACGTTCCAGAGAATATATTCTCGAAGGAAGATCCTATTTACAAGTTATTCTGAATTGAGAAAGCCAGTTGGATGACTGGTGAAATGTCTTCAAGGGAAATAAAAAACACAAAGTCCAGTTGCTTTGACTAATTTCTACAGATTTTTCTATGAAGGTATTCTGTGTCTAATCTATATCTCAAACAGCACTTATTGTGCAATGTTCACAAAACTGACAATTTGCCAAATCAAGCAGTCAAACTTGACTGATCAAAATACCATGTTGTACTTGGGCAACTAAAATGTCTCTGGAGAACTTAAGAAAATATATTAGAATTTTGTAGCAAGGAGGAAAACAAGCTGTGTGTCTCTGGGTTTCAAGGATTTCAGTCTAGCACAACATAAACACCTTCTCAGAGGCATGGTGTGTCCTTAACATTGCATAATACTATTACCAAATATTGTACAAACATTCCAGCAATGCTCATATTGCAGAAGAGCAGAGGATTCTTTCATCATGCCCTGTGTTTGGCTGAGACAAACCAAGAGATGTTTTGTTCTGACCACCATCCAGCATATTAAATTAACAATTTTTAAGCAGATGGATAAGCTATGGTGGGTTGAAGGGTTTAGAAGGGTGCTTTTAGTATAAGTGCATCTGATATGGCACTCCTTTAATAAAGTAAAACATAACTTTTATCGGTCATAGTAAAATCTAATTAGGGTAAAACCAATTGCATATAAATTTTTTATTTTAAAGGACATGTAAACCCCCCCACACACACACACATGTAATCAGTGAGCAGCCTCTTTGACATTGTTAACTAATTGCCACTCTGGATGTTAAATGTTTAATATGAAGGTTGCAGCATCTTTTTAATCACTTACTTCTTCTCCTGTAACCCACTCTGCCCCCTCTGTCGGGAATTTACTTTAGCTGTTGGCAAGTGAACATACTCAGTTCGTCTCAACTCAGATTACTAAACACACTCTCCAGCCAATGAAGAGCTAACATTGCTGGTTCCCATAGAAACTCTAGCTGTCTGATCCTATATTTTCTCCTAACCACCTTTCCAGAGCTTTACCATTACAGTGCTCAACCTCACCAGAACTTTTATCAATATGTATGTTGTGCCTGTGAAATGCAGCATTCTCCATTGCATGAACTTTACAGCATGCATGTCCTGTTTGCAGACGTCAGCGCTACAGAGGGAAAATGGCTTCCAGGTGAAATCTATTTCACTGGCAAAAGTAGGGGGTATAGGCAGTACAAATTATGTGGCTAGGGTGGGAAAGATATGCCAAGCTGATATACATGGCAGCAAAATGTAGGATTTACATGTTCTTTAAGGCTTTACTGGCTTTGGTTGTACTGATAATTTTAACTTTTAGTTGTCCTTTTGTAAACCATATCAAGTAACCTAAAAAAGAAAGGCAGTACCCCACCTGCATAATTGGAGAGCATTCAAGATGCATGTGTTATGCTGTATTCTTTTAGGAGTGGCATCTAAGGTATTCTTTCCAAGTAATTATATACTGAGCAAATATTGCCTATTTTCTTATTGGGAAATTGTAGTGTGGGTTATCTCTTTGATAAGGACACTATTAATATGTCTAGATGGCAACTTATGGAACAACAAATAATAGGCATTAGTGATGTGCATGTCAAAAAACAAGCCTGTTTACAACCCTCATCTGTATTTACAAGGAATTGTTTGTGAAGGTATTTCAGGACATGGAAGAGCCATTCGCCTATACCGTCACTAACTTATACAGCAGAAGAATTGTGTATGGCAACCAGGCTTTTAAAATGTAATACACATTTATAAGGGGGTTACTTATCAAAGGTGCAAAAAACCCAAATGTAAAAAAACTCGACTGAATGCAATCAGGAGGAAAAACTCAAATTGATCAAGTAATCCGCTAAAAAAAAAAAAAACTTGATCGCATTTTCAAGGGAAAACCACGGTGAAAAATCAAGGCAAAAAACATCTTCAAATGGTGCAAGGGATCTCTGCAATTGACTTCTTCATGACCTCAACAGAATTTAGCTGGAGTATTTTCAGATTGGGGGTTTTAAGCAGCTTTAGGGTATAATAAATCTTGAAATATTTCTGATTTTTTTTTTTACCCTGAAAAATTCCTCAAGATGGGATGTACTCAGTTGATGTTGACAGAGACAGATATATTACTCATGTTGTGGAGTGTTTATAATTATGGCAACTTTATGTTATTCATATTAACACTATCCACAAGATGTCAGTATAGAGATAACGTTATAACCTACAGGTTGAAAGTAAAGCGTATTCTACTTTTTCATCACAACTAGACTGGAGAAATGGAACAAAAAACAAACGACCACCCATTCCCTAAGGCAGATGACATTCAGACCAATTTGGGGAGATTTAGTTGCTTTGCGATCAATCGCTTCTTCTGTGAGGCAACAATCTCCCTAAACTGCCTGCATGAATGAATGAAGAAACGCCAGCGCCAATGCACTCGCTGCGCTTCGAATTCCGGAATCGCACTAAGTTGTCTCGCGAGGAAACTTCGGGCAATTTCGGAAATTGAAACGTCATGAGTGCAATGTCGCTTGTGTTTCTTCATTCATGCAGGCGGTGGGAAGGGAGCAGGCAGTTCGGGGAGATTGTCGCCTCGCAGAAGAGGCGATGGATCGCAAAGCAACTAAATCTCCCCATCTGCCCCAACCCTAATGGTGTACCCATTAAACACAATTGTGCATGGGGGCATCCCAGAACTGTATGGTACATAACATGTACCCCTTAAATATGTTTTCATATTTTAAGAGAATGAGGCTGTAGGTTGAGTTTTTATTTGATGCAAGAAGTACACCCACACAGAGTGTGCACACACACATGAAGGATCAGCACTCTGTGTTTGTAGTGAAATGTGTTCTTTTATATTACGTGGTAATGTAGCATTTTTTAACGCGGTTTTATGTCCCACCTGGGGACCTTGCAACTACTCCATTGACCAGTTTGTCATTTAAGCCGATACCTTGTTGCTAATTTAAACCAAAGCACTATTTACTACAAATTAGAGTACCATGTATAATAAACACACTTCCTCACTTGGTTGCTAGCTGACCAGTTCAGATACAGATGCAGTCACTTGGATTTGTGTGTTAAATGCGTCGTGACTTAACTCATCTATCCCACTTAGCACAGAATATTGTGTCACAGCATCCCATCCAATTAAAGAGTTCACCATTGAAAACAATGGTGCTTTGGTATGCTAATGAAAAGGTTAAATGCATTAAATGAGTTAAGATAACTTTGGATAACAGTTTCTTCAATTAGCCCTGAGTCACGACATTTCTTTTACTAGTTTTCATATTAAAACATTTTGCCCAATCACATACAGACACACTGCTTTATACATAAAAAGCAGTGCAGGACCGTGTCCTTAAAAATACAACAAATTAAAAACCGCAGATGGTGGAACGATAGATTCCATTTTTTCTCAGTATTTTCTACTGGCTGAATTACCACAATTCAATTGCACAATGCAACAAAGTACTTAAAATGTGGTACCCAACCCCTCCCTTCCAAAAGTCTCACGCGCAAAGTCTACGTGGGGAACAAGTGGGAAAATACTGAGCAACAATGGAATCCATTGTTTATCAAATAGTAAAATAATAGAGAAGGCTGCGTGAGAAGTGAACATCATAGGTATGGTAACCAATAGGGTTGTTAGTGCACAGTGTTAATGGTCATTTTGCTTTATAAGGGCAACCCCAATGGGGTAGTGATATCACAGGGGTTCATTTTTAAAGATTTGAGAAAGTAAATGCATGGTACTGACTATCTAGTATTATTACCACTGGTGCAAATAAGTACACACGCTACTGCCTCTAGTAATGGTGATGCAAATAATGAACATTCTCTATTAAGTTCTAAGTAATATGTGTGCATAAATGGGAAAGTGTGTTTCAAACCAAAACCATGTGCTGCATTTCAGTGGCATAACCCCACACAAAACTAAAAAGGTATTACAATATTTATTTAGATTTCTTTAAATTCTGGTACAGTTTACATGTACCTCAGTAAAACAAGTATTTAGAAAGACAGATTTTATAATTACCATATACAGAATAATAGTTAAGTATTCATCCTCTTCCTCACCTCCACCATCACCTGACTCTGTACCCACCTCTTCATAATCCTTTTCTAGGGTAGCCATATCCTCTCTAGCTTCAGAGACCTCCCCTTCTTCCATACCTTCCCCAACATACCAGTGCACAAAGGCCCTCTTAGAATACATCAGGTCAAACTTATGGTCCAACCTGGCCCAAACCTCTGCAATGGCTCAGCACGTTGGATTTTTGCCAAGTCCCCTCCTGGCACAACTGTGGCTGGTAGTTAATTCCCACCTTAAAGCCAGTTGGACACCAGTCAACAAACTGAATGCTCCTCCTGGTTTTTATTGCAGCAATGGTTGCATTGACATCTTTGGGAGCCACATCACCTCTGTAGAGGAGACAGAAAGCCATATATTTACCATGGCGAGGGTCACATTTCACCATCTGGTTGGAATATTCAAAACAAGCATTGGTTATTTCTGGTACAGATAGCTGTTCATGATAAGCTTTCTCTGCTGAAATAATTGGGGAATAGGTCACCAACGGGAAGTGGATTTGAGGATAAGGCACCAAGTTTTTTGGAACTCTGTTAGATCAACATTTAACGCTCCATCAAACCTCAAGGAGGCTGTGATGGAAGAAACCATCTGCCCTATTAACCTATTCAGGTTTGTATCGGTAGGACGTTCTATCTTCTATGTCTAGATTGCAGTTTGCAAATGTCATAAATAGCTTCATTGTCCACCATAAAGGCGCAGTCTGAATGTTCCAGAGTTGCGTGGGTTGTCAAGATAAAATTATACGGTTCTACTTCTGCAGTAGAGATCTTTGGAGCAGAGTAGACTGAGAATTCAAGCTTAGATTTCTTGCCATAGTCAACAGAAAGACGTTCCAACAGTAATGTGAAACCAGAGCCTGTACCTCCACCAAAACTATGGAAAAACAGAAATCCTTGAAGCCCACTACATTGATCAGCCTGTAAAAAAAGGAGTCATGTAAATAACTTACCATCGATAGCAACTGTAAAAAAGAATATTATTTTTAGGTAAAATATGGACTGAAAGTTCTGTAGTAAGGACTTATTGTTTACATAAGTAATATTGCAATAATGTGTATTTCCCATAAAGTCAATCATTTGTATGTTTTGTGAAAGGAACTCCCTGCAGGCAACAAAAACGCTCCAAAATAGATTTGTATTGGAAAAACCATGAAATAAATGGATCCTAGCCAGGTAAATTACACAAAATGCTTCTCACACAATTATTCTGTTCAGTGGAAAGATGTAATATTGTGTGTGTGTGTAACCCAACCGCTTTCACAGATTTATTTATTCAAAATCAGCTTCTGCAACTGGAAATTCAAAGAAAATTTCAATTAGCAAAAGTTACAAGCTTAGAAGCAAACTTGCCATTTTCCGGACACAGGCTGTGTTCTTTATAGCAGTAAGAGCAGTTTCATAAGTATCATCAGGTAATGGTAATGTATAGAATATACGCTGTCCTTCTGCCCCCAGGCAGTGAATAAGTAAAGCACGCTTTCTAGCTTCAGAAATCTCCCCTTGGTCAGCAGCAATAATGTAATTATCAAACATACGGATCCAAGCAGTAAAAGGTATGGTAGGCTCACCAGGGTTTGGTAGAAAAGGTGCAGGCAGCTGCAGAGGTAGAAAAGACATCCTTGTAGCCATTTGTTGTGTTTGGTAGCCGTAGATGAGGAGGGTATAACAGTGCTTTATTAGCAGGTTCATGCAGCCATTACATAACAGCAGTAAGTCTTACTTTGACTTTCAAGCTGTACAGAAAGTCCTGTTAATGCACAGTGCCGCCTGCAGGCCATTTGTATAAACACCACACTCACCTGTCATATTAAAAAAAAATTTACTTAAATATGTTACAATTAAAATCCAAAGTTACAATTGATCTGTTCTGTTTGCCTTTAAGAACATGAAACACTTTTGATAACTTATCTGCAATGATTCTTTTACACCTCTTCTCAGGTCTCAGTTACATGTCTGGCCAACCACAGTCACAGCACCCACAAGTACTGTGGTTTCCAGCCTTAAACCCCTCTGCCTTTCTGCTCCTTACATGTGAAATGTCATCCTTTATTGTACCATCAGAAAAAAGCCCAAAGATTACCTATTGGAGCACTCAAGATACCTGACACAGTTTTTGCATTTATAGCATCAACCACTGTAACTTGCAACACTTATACCTTCCTATGTGTGTCTGTAAATTACCCAGTAGCTTAGATAAGTTCTATGGGACAGGGACCTCCTTCCTCTTGTCTGAGACTTGTCATTAAGGCTCAGCCTTAGGAGACCCAGTAGGGTGCTTTTGTGCACATCATCCACAGAATTTAACTCCAGGAGGAAAAGGGTATGTGATGGCATCAGTAAGATGGAATCAAAGTCTGCTTCCCGATTTGATATACCGACGCCGTACAATACTGAAAAATGCACAATTTTACTAATTCTAGAAAAAAGCGACATACTTGAATAATAAACAGACAAAGTGGATTACCAATAACAGTTTGCTCTAGATCAGGGGTCCCCAACCTTTTTTTACTCGTGAGCCACATTTAAATGTAAAAAGACTTGGAGAGCAACACAAGCATGAAAAAGTCTATGGGGATACCAAAAAAAGACTGTGATTGGATGTTTGGTAGCCTCTATACGGACTGGTAGCCTACAGGGAGGCTCTGTTCAGCAGAACTACTGTTTTTTATGCAACTAAAAACCTGGAATTCATCAATAAGCACCTGCTTTGAGGCCACTGGGAGCAACATCCAAGGGGTTGGTGAGCAACATGTTGCTCGCGAGCTACTGGTTGGGGATCACTGCTCTAGATCAACAAACATCACTTGAGGCACATGTTTTCCAGATCCAGTTTCACAGAAGTCTTATCATCTGGTATAATGCCACCGCTCTGGATTCCATGTTTTTCTAGACAATACAGCTCCCAGCAGCCATTGCCCATCTGCACACCTGCTTGGCCAATATGTATAGAGATGCACTCCCTCTATTCAATAAAAGGTAAAAACATTACACAGTATGATTAAATACCTGCATAATAAAGGACAATGACAATTATCCCCTAAACAGTTACACTGCAGTTATATTTGAACTTTGGTAGAAAGCAAAATCAGTACTTACAGTGGAGAGCATTATATGGAGGTCAGATAATTTGTGGAACATTTTATGTTGTGACAATCATTTGGAATTAATAAAATACTCTGATTACTGTGCAGCTCCTGCAGGAACATACTGTGTCACGATCCTTAAAAAGGGACTATGCATACATGTGTTGAAAATAGGACAGTACTCGGCTGACTGAGCTATTCTAGACTAGACACTCTAGTCTGCTGAATCCCATGTGTATGCACTTGTGAAGCCTGCTCACCTTTAAACTTGCACATTGGGATGCTGTAATTTGGATATGGTAGCACACACACAAGCCAATGCCTGCATTTTTTTTTTAGCATTTTAAAAAGATATCTGGATCTTTAATTCTATAAACCCTTTTCTATAAACATATGGCGTTGCAAATTAGGTGGAAGATCTTAATAATTGTGCTTAGGAATGGCATTCATATTGAAGTTTGATACAGAATTAACACAACACTTTCCCCTATATGTAATATAAGGCACTAAGTTTGCCCAGGAGCAGTAACTCATTGCAACCAATAAGATACTTGCATTTAAACAGGTGACTAGTGAATTCTACCTGCTGATTGGTTGCTAAAGGTTACTGCCCCTGGGCAAACTTAGAGCCTTTTATTACATTACCCCACTTGTGTCTAAAATAGAATGTTGGAAATTCTGTATTTTCTATACTAAATATAAACACAAACTGACTGCACCAGAAGCCCAATTAAACAAATTATTTCTGCTTTCAAAGTTGGTGCAGGGGGCTGTCATCTTGTAACTTTGTTATACATCTTTGCAATACAAAGACTACGCACATGCTCAGTGTGGTCTGGGCTTCAGTTGGGAGGTTAAGCTTAGGGATTGTTATAAATGATCAAAACTGCACGAGTCAAATAATAATATCTGCCATAGAAGCCGATGCAGCATGACTGATTAATAATCAGACTATACTGACTGTACTGGGTCTTTGGATACAAATCTCTACACAGTCGCTACTGCTCTACAGGTGAACAAACAAATCTGCTTGAGTTCTGGGAAGGTGGGGGGCTCCCCCTGCCATTTAAAAGTATTATCAGTTTCCATGCAGAGCAATTAGGGACCATCTGAAGTTTCCTAGCTGCAGCAGTCAGAGCAAGTAGAACGGAGTGGGAAATTCACTGCATACAGTTAGGTTTAATAATATATTTAGTATATTGGAGATAAATTACTTTTTCATTAAAGAAAGTAAAGGGATTTTATTTTTTGCCTTTACATCCCCTTTAAAAACAAACACCATCCAGTGGGTGATATGGAACAACAAAGCAATTTCATTATTCATTCTCTTGCAGTATGTTTAAATTAATGGCAAAGCTAAAGATACTCAATATATGGGTGCAATGTATATCCCCATCATGTACATATACATTATTTTCTAAACATTAAAAGCAAACATTTGATCTGTTAGTACTATGTATTGGCGTGTGCCCCAAGCCTTTGAATAGTGGATACAGAAACAGATGAAATGCCCTTATTAAACAAATAGATATTTATAGGAGTTGCAACATCCAAAATCATCTCATCCAAAAGAGTAGAAGCACCTCCCTTGTCGAAGTCATTATCATGGCTTCCTATAAAACAAAGAATAACTTATAAACTCCTCCTCGTAGCCTTTAAAGCCCTTCATTTCTCTGCACCTAATTACATCTCTTGTTTCTCTATATGTTCCTGTATGTAACCACTTGGTTGTAACCCCACTTCTACTGCTGTTTCCCGTGTCAAACCCTTCTCTCTTACAGTTCCTTATATTTGGACAGGCCCGCCATCAGTGGGGGACACTGCAGTAGCGAGCGCTCGCCTCTCTGAAGTCTGAACGCGGAAGTGCCGAACGTTTGCGAAGTCCTGAAGAGGCGGAAAGACCCGAAGTCATGAAAGGAGCCGACACTGAAGTCCTGAAGCGGCGAAAATACCCGAAGTCAGGCCTGACCACCAATTTAAAAAAAAAAACATTTTATGGGGCCCCAATTTTTTTTTTTTACTTTTCGGGGGGCCTGACCACCAATTTTTTAAAAAACATTTTATGGGGGGGCACTGGCACCAATGTTTTTTAAAAAAAAATATTTTTTGGGACCCCAATTTTTTTTTAACTTGTATGAGGGGCCCTGGCACCAATGCTTTTTTATGGGGGGGCCTGGCGTCAAATTTTTTTTTAACTTATAAGGGAGCCTTGGGGGAGGGTTACGTTTTTAGTGCTGATGTCTGTGTGGTCTTTTAACTTTGATGTGGAGTAGGCAGGGATTAGGGGCGGGGCTTGGGTGCTAGGGTGGGCGGGGCACAGGGGGCCCCTGAAAATTTTGTTGTACGGGGCCATTCCTGCATCTCTCAGGAGAGAATCCTCCTTCAATGTTTTTAAAATAAAACTCTGAAAGCTGGCTGAGCCGAACACTTCTGTCTACTACCTCTGGAAGCACCTGGATAACACCTGAACTGGGAACTGGCACTTATATGACAGTTCCACCCACTGTAAATTACAGCACTTTATTACCCCTCCAAATTGTGTCCGTAAGTTACCCTCCCATTTAGACTGTAAGCCCCACCGGGTAGGGTCCTCCAGCCTTTTGTCTCCTTTAAACTGTTTAATTATATTTTTTATTTTTGTAAATTGTATTTCTAATAATGCATTTATTGTTATTATTAATGCAGTGAACCCTTGTTTGTTACTACTAATTTATTGTTGCTGTACATTGCTTTGCCCTCAAGGAGCGCTATACTAATAAAAATATACTTCCCCTCCCCCCCCAAACAATATGTCTCATTTACCAATGCTAGGCCTACCAGGCCTACTCTACATACAGCTGGCTTGAATTACACACATATACCCAATACGGAATTATTGATTCCAGGACCAGCAGAAGTCCAACATTTTCATCCTTATTAGGACCTTCTCAAGGACAATCTAACACAGGGGTCCCCAACCACCGGCCCACGGACAGTCCTGGAGTGGGCCGCAGGGCCTTTACGTCGGAGCGCCAAATTGGACGCCTGGCATACCAGGATTGGACGCCGACCCCCGAAGCCCCCCCACCCGGTCCTTGAGAATTTTTTTGCCTCAACTCCGGTCCCTGAGCCAAATAAAGTTGTAGACCCCTGATCTAATACGTTCCCATGTATGTTACAAAGTTGTGTAATTGCAGAAAAGTATAAACAAGATTGTAATTGTATTTGTAGAATTTTCTGCATTTTTTTTTGTTTTTTGATGGATGGACTAATTATTAAAATGTACACAATGTGACCTCTACTGGTGGCATGGTATACTTGCACTTGAATGAATTGGAATTAGAGTGTTTTAATGATATGTATTATTGGATGGGAAAAGCTTGCACTACAAAGCCATTTTGGCCCATATTTATATTAGCTATTTAAAGATTGTTTACACACTTTTATATTATCCCTGATAAAGGGTCTAAAAGGAGCTGGTCAGTAAAATATTTGTATAATATAAAAACATCATCAAAAAAGGCAGTGCTGTTTCTACGCTCATTAATTCTGTATTGGTTATCTGTAACATTTGACCATGGACTCCGCTTTTTAGCTCTATTGAAACGCTGGAACAGGCCCGGACTGGCCATTTGTGGGTTAGGGCAAATGCCAGAGGGGCTGCTATAAGGTGCCATAGAAAGTCACTATTTAGTGGGCTGGTGGGGACTGTTTGGGACTCTATGTGGGCTAATTTGGCCTCTGTGTACCTGAAATGGCAGGGCCTATTTTGATTCTCAGTCCAGTCCTGTGCTGGAACACACCTGCAGCTTAATATTTCAGGTTTAGAGAATCTGTACTTGAACCTAAAAATGTTATTGGACCCTATGAATCCAAGACAAAACACGTGTTTTTCCTAGCTTACTGCACATTTGTTCCAAACATATAACAACTAAAGCATTCAGTTTACTAGTGCTATTTAGCAAACACTCCTATATCCCCCCAAGCCTTAAAGGAACAGTAACACAAAAAAATTCAAGTCTTTTAAAGTAATGAAAATACAACGTACTATTGCCCTACACTGGTACAACTGGTTTGTTTGCTTCAGAATGTCTACTATAGTTTATATAAACAAGCTGCTGTGTAGACATGGGGGCAGCCATTCAATGCTGGAAAAGAGTAAAAGCACAGGATCCGTAGTTATAGAAAATCAGATGGCACTCACTCCAGCAATTGTGCTAATAACTGAAATCATTTATTAGGATCTCCACACAACGTTTCGAAGGTACAACCTTTTTCAAGTGCTCTCCAAGGAGGTTGTACCTCCGAAACATTGTGTGGAGATCCTAATAAATGATTTGAGTTATTAGCACAATTGCTGGAGTGAGTGCCATCTGATTTTCTATAACTACGGATGAAAGAACCCTGCAGCAGGTTTCCGGATAGAGCACCACCATATTTGAACCGTGGTCTGTTGAACTATCGGAGTATAAAAGCACAGGATACACAGCAGATAACTGAAGTATACAATGAGATGTGAGCTGTGATGAGCCAAATGCAAACACCCAGGAGAGAGAAGTGTTCAGCTCAGCCAGCTTTCAGTTTTCTCTGCATATTAAACAAGCCCAGCTGTGGTAATTAAGCTGAAGCCACCCAAGTTCTTACTAATGCTGTATAATAACGATTTCCCATGTAGGACATTTTTCTTTAAGCATGCCACAAAATAAAAGCATGTAAATGCAGACAAAACATAGGTAAGGGCTCTTACACATGGCCGTTATTCACCTGTGCTCCCCTGCGCTCTGTTTTGTTCTGTTCAGCCGCAGGAGAGCACAGGAGTAGACGCACTTGCAGTGTTGGACTGGCCCACCAGAATACCAGGAAAACTCCTGGTGGGCCAAGGTGTCAGTGGGCCCTCATGCTGCTAAACTTTTGGCCTATTTCATGGCCATTCCCTATTTCTATGAGAACAAAGAGGCTAAATAGATGAATTAATTGATTACAGTATGTAAAGAAAACCAACTAGAGAGCGAGGAGATGAAGAATATTAGTACTGAGAGTGGGCCCCTGGTCTAAGGTTTTTGGGTGGGCCCCTGGTGTCCCAGTCCGACACTGCGCACTTGATTCTTTTTAATGTGGCTGTACTCACGCATGTAGGCTCCAAATGCAGGTTGAGATGCAACATTCTGCATTTTACCTGCGTTTGACACCCTCTTCAAAAGAATTGAGTGTGTGTACTCCTGTGCTCCCCTGCAGCAGAACAGAACAAAATGGAACACAGGGGAGCGCAGGTAAAAACGCCCATGTGTAAGAGCCCTTATAGCGATCTATTAACCAGAATGCTTGGGATGTGGGTTTCCAAATAAAGAATATTAAATTGGATCACGATACCTTAGGGCTGCTAAAAATTATTTTAAACAGTAAATATATTCAGTTGGATTGTTTTGCCACTAAACTGGAGCTTTCTGGGTATCAGATGGTTTTCGTATAAGAGATCACATTCCCGTAGTAATATCCAGCCTTCAGTAACAGTGCCCAAAGCAACGAACCTCAACTTTGAAGGGTGGCAAATGAAAAATTAATGCGAAACTGGAATGAAATAAATCACAGTTATATGCTCTTCTTACCAATAAAGTGTAATAAACCCAAATTGGAGTAAGAAGTATTATTAAACTTCCAGCATTTCTGTTCTTAAAATCTTCTTTTATAGATAATCTATGGAATTTTAAGAACTCCTGCCTTAAGTTATTTTTGCTATTATAGAATTTGAAAGAAATATATATATATATTCTTAAAAATGTAATCCGTGTACTGTAAAAAAAACTGTAGAAAATGAGCACTTGGGGCCTAGGGGGTCACCAAACTGTTTCATATTACAAGAATGGACACTACCGGAAACACTGGGCATCATGGGAATGGTAGTCTTGTAATCTTCAGGACCTCACAAAGGATATGACATCACCTGGGGGTGAGGTTAATGGTTCCAATTGCTGTAACACTGCAAGGATTGATCCCCCCTCTTGTTAAAGCGGGAAACCCTGAAACATATAGTGTATGGTGGCACAATAAAATTCACATGCAGATGAAAACTCTTTGATAAGGCCTGTTTTTCAATAATTTTTTGGCTATAACAATGAGTCATCCTACCTAGTTCATTAAGCATGGAAGCCCAGCCCATGCTGTTGTTAACTTCTCTGTGTAAAGTGAAATCTGCTCTGACTATGTAGTTTGAGTATGTCAATCTATTCTTGGTATATTTGCTTTTAGGCCCATACCAGGTTGATGGCTAGGTGTAGCTGGTCAAAATAGATTCCAATCTATGCACTATAAACAATCTGTGCTACAGTTTGTTACCTGAAACTAGTGTGACTTGCCTCGTAGAAAACAATGACATGTATTTTTTACTTGCTTCAAGCAACTTATCTGACATAGCCCTATTTAATAGGACCTCTCCTTAGGCCTCACTAGTAATTCAGACAGTGTAATCTGTGCTGCTGTTATAAGCAGGGCCGCTCCAGCCATGAGGCAAGGTGAGACTCTTGCCTCAGGCGGCTCAGAGCAGCCAGTTACCAGGGGTGGCAAAAAGCCGCCTCTGGTAACTTTAAGAGACGAATTTCTGTTTTTCAATATGGAAATTCGGCTCTTCTAGTGCAGCGCTCGCTGCACTAGTGATGCGGCCCCTCCTCCACCTGCTCCGACGCTATAAGTTCAAAGCGCAGGGCTCAGCAGCAGCCCCAGAAACACCCCAGGTTATAAGGATATCCAAATAACTAATTCCAGTGGGGGCTTAGGAAATCACTGTTTAAGGGCTAAACGCAACAGGAGATTTTGATGAGATTTTATGTGTCTGATCTTACAATGCAACACCACACAATGCCAGGCAAAAGCAGGAGATTTCTAGGGTGTTAAGAAATCTGATCCCCAACATCTGTAATGTAAATGTTGTTCATGCAACTACTTCCAACAACCAACGTATATATGTTGTCGGATGAAGATACAGCATGCTGCGTTCCCATCTAACAGTCATGTTGTTTCAGATGGCAAATGCTTCATGTAGTTTACACGAGATATTTCTATCAGTCCCATTAACCCGAAATGCTGATCTGCTTGATTGCAGGTGCGATTGGATTAGCTGGTTTATAAATCACGTGACATGGGTGGTGCCATCTAATGAAATTAGCAGTAAGCAGTGGATTGAAAGAGGGGCAGGCTGTTGGAAGGGTTGCTTTAAACAATTAGTTCTAGTGTAATCATGGTAAGAAACTACGTTCTTATTTAATTGCCTTATGTGACTTTTGTTTTGTACACATTACTACAATGCAAATGTGAGATCTACTTAAGTTTTTAATTGTATGTAATGGTGATTTAGATTGAGACAGGTTACATATGGTGCTAGTCTGAAACTGAACATAATGGTAGATGTTTATCTGTGTTTGTGCCTGTTTTGTTCCTTGCATTTTAAGTATATGTATGCATAAAACCTTAATTTCTTTCTTATTTCTATATCCAGTCTGCATGTTCTGTGTTGTCTGTAGGCTCTCCCTATTCCAACTCTTCGTGAACTCCACATGATCCTCATTTTGTTTAATGACTGACTGCAAATGGTTCTGTTTGCTATTATCTCTGAGCTCTTAAAGTAAAGAATCATAAATCTTGTAATGCCTTACCTCCCAGTGTTCAGCTACTAACATAAATTTTTCCTTAAATGGCCTTAATGGAGGTATCTTTAACACTTAGTTTGTGTAAGTTAGAGACTGCCTTCCTACATTTTACCTATCCTTGGACACTACTCCTTGCTAATGCTATTCTCATAACACCTGTACTGTATGATCTCCACTACTTGTCTTTTCTGTATTTTAATACTCTCTAAAGATAATGGGGTGGGTAGAGACCTGTCAAGGGTTTCAAGGGCGTTAAATGCTAGAGAAACTTCCAAACAGTCACATTTTTTTTTTTTTTGTTAAGTATTCCTCTTTTCAGCTTTCAGATGGGAATGGGGCACTTAACCTAGCAGCCAAAGAATTCTTGCTCTGTGACATTACAATTGTTATTGCTACTGAGAATCCCAAACCCAAGCGACCAGACAGCTGCTGAAATTCCAAACTGGAGACCTGCTTAAAAAAAACAAAAAAAACAATTGCAAATATGTCTCTATTTGCAAGGCATCCACCTTACTTGGGTATATGGGTATATCCAGTGTGCTTTAAAACCATGTTCCAGTACTTTATCCTTTTAAACTGGTAATAGTAAATGTTCCCCCAGAAATCCTTACTAGAGACTTGTTGGCACATGCAGTACTAAGGAATAAACCTGAAACTGTTTAATTTTTTTATCTTCCCCAGAGAGAATGCATATCTGTCCATGTTGGCCAGGCAGGAGTTCAGATGGGCAATGCCTGCTGGGAACTTTATTGCCTAGAGCATGGACTTCAGCCAGATGGCACAATGCCTAGTGAAAAGACTGCTACAATGGTGGATTCTTCCTTTGGGACTTTCTTCAGTGAAACTGGATCTGGAAAACATGTACCCAGAGCTGTTTTTGTTGACTTGGAGCAAACCGTTATTGGTATGGTATCAAATATTTGAACCCAGCTTTCTAATGTTTTATTTAGCCTTTCTTCCCTGGGAGGACCAAAGGTCTGCTTTCTAACCACAATAAGATCATGAATCTGAACTCAAAATAATAACCGTAGAGAAACTGTTTAAGTCAAAATGTAACATCTAAGGCAGTGTAATGAAGGATACCTCTTAAGCAGAATCCAACATGTTGCGTTACTTTGGCCAATGTTTTTTCATGTTTTTAAAGCAACTGTAATTTTAAGCATGTGCTGTTGGATCATCCTCCCGTTTAGGGTAAGGCCAGACTTGTCGCCAGGGGTCAAATCTTCCCGTCTAGCCTAACCCTTAAGTACTAAAGTCATGTTGGGTTACTTCAGCCAATAAATCTATGGGGCCAGAACTAGGGTAGGCAGAGGAGGCATGCGCTCTTTTGTCACCTTCCCCTAGTCCATGTCCTCCCTCTACTGCCAATGTCTCTGCTGTGTGCATCTGGGGTGGAGGGGGGGTTGGGGGAATTGTATCCTTTTTTTTTTTTTTTTCTGTGCATGCATTTTTTTTTTTTTTAAAGAAAAAACCTTAAATAACTTGCAGAAACTCCACTTCCCCTCCTACAGGGTAACTATCCATCCTGCAGCACTCTTTATTCTCCCTGGCTATTTTACTGACTGCATGCGGCTTCTTATCCTCCTTGTTGGATTCTGTGCACAGCAGATTCTCGATGAAGAAAGAAGACCCTGGCAGTGGTGGTGTATTGGGCTTCTGTGGAATAGTCAGGCAGGGTTCACTGTGTTGCAAGGGGTTACTGTTGGGCAGAAACATATCTGTCTGCTCAGGGGTGGCCATAACGCAGGACTTTGCTCTCTCCGTTCAGATCCTGGGGAAGACACTGGAGGGGGCCCCCCCAAGTCCCAAACTCCCCAGCTGCTCATTCTCTTCTGGGAAGTGTCCAGACTCAACATCTACATAGAGGCTGAGCAGGTCCAGGGAGCTGTACCAGACAGGTCTTGCTGTCCCATACAACTTCTGGCTTCCGTACAGCTTGGCCAGACTCTACACTGCCTTTACCACTGGCCTGGATGCAGAGATGTAGAGCAGCTTCCTCGCGGTGAGCGATTCCCCCAGCTGCTGTCCCTCAGCCAGTAGGGTTGCTACCTTTTCTTGGAAAAAAAAAAACCAGCCTTCCTATAAATTTCTTCTTTCTCTATTCATAACATGGGGATCAGCCATCAAAAAAACTGGCCGGGAAGCACTATGTTTTGTCATCCGTGTCAGACTGACCAACCGGAATATCAGGAAAACTCCCGGTGGGCCAAGGTGTCAGTGGGCCCTCATGCTGCTAAACATTTGGCCTATTTCATGGCCATTTCCTATTTTATGAGAACAAAGAGGCTAAATAGATGGAATAATTGATTATAGTATGTAAAGAAAACAAACTATGAGAATAGAGGTTGATTGAGGAGATGAAGAATATTAGTACTGAGAGTGGCCCTTGGTCTAAGGTTTTATGGTGGGCCCCTGGTGTCCCAGTCCAACATTTTGTCATCCATATATTACTCTAGTAACCTCACAGCAGGTTTACTTGCACATCACGTCCTGTATTTTATAAACAAGCCATGTTCCTTCATGGGGAGACTGTGTCCGCCTATGGATGCCCCTGAGCAAACTGACCTGTTCCTGCCCAACAGCGACCCACTCTTGCGAAACAGCGAACCCACGGCACGCCCAATGATTCTATGGCATCGCAACACACCACCACTGCCAGGGTGTCTTCTTTCTTCATCAAATCTGCTGGGCACTGAATCCAACAAGGAGAATCCGCATGCTGTAGGTAAAATAGCCAGGGAGGAGAAATAGAGCACCACAGGATGGATGGTTGCCTTTTCTGAAGAGAAGTGGGGGTTTCTATAAGTTTATTTCTTAATAAAGGCTTTGCTATTTTAAAGTTTAATTTGTGTTGGTTTTTTTTTTTCTTTTTTTCATGGTATAGTAACCTTTTTACTAGTCCTTTAATAAACTGCCATCTGCTATATTTCATGAAGAGAAACCAGCAATGCAGAGAATAAAATAATGCTGCTGTCAATAGCACTATTTACTAGTAGGCATAAGATAATTGAAAATATTTTGATTAAAATTTAAAGCTGCTTTATTTTTTCATTATGCAAAAGTTTGGCTGGAGTTTAATGAATTTGATAGATGTTATGGTGTTCATTTAAATAGTCTCTCATGTTTAAAATCCTAAATGATACCACAAGTTTTAATTCCAATTTCTTGAAACAGGTGAGATCAAAACCGGACCCTATCGATCATTATTCCATCCAGAGCAACTCATTACAGGGAAGGAAGATGCAGCCAATAACTATGCACGGGGTCACTATACTATTGGAAAGGAATTGATCGATTCTGTGCTTGATCGCATAAGAAAAATGGCAAGTAACATGTTAATTGTTGGGTGTCCTGCTTTCGGCTTTTATGACATGGGAATGAAAGCAAATTGTTAGTTATGAAACTGATCAAATGCCAATGTTTGGCTGTTACTCTTAATCATTATTGAATGGTATTTGTTCCTGAGTGCAGGTGAAGGAAAAACTAAATTTCTGCAGAATTGTACCAGTTGTCTTATGGTACTGCACGGTCATTGAGTGCTCTACCTGCTAAATAGCCACTTGTTGAAAGTGCTGGGTGCTCTACCGTAGACAGAAATCCAGAAGCACACCACTGTATTGCTCAGTGGTTTTATTTAGCCTATATGCATCTGCAAAAAAGGCCAAGTTTTGGCCCCTCTGTGCCCATTGTCAAGCCTAAAGTTTTAGGGGCCCAAAACGTTTCCATTTTTGAGGATACATATGGGCTAAATAAAACCCAGACTTCACTGAGCAATACATTGGTGTGCTTTCTGTCTAAAAGTACAGGGCTGGATTTACCTAGCGGGCACCCCTAGGCCAGCTGTTTGTCTCCCCTGTCCCCTCCTTTTTTTTTTTTTTATTTGCTCAAATTTTCATCTGGACAGAGCAATGGAAATTGGCACATAGTAAATTTAAATGGATGTGGTTGGGCAGCATGCCACCCCCTAAAATCCTGCCGCCCTAGGTGGCCTCTCCACAAATCCAGGCTTGTAAAAGTCATAAGCAGGTCAATCATGTTTTCTCAGTCTGTGCCCAATTTGCTATTGCACCCCATTGTGTTGGACCAAACCAAAGCCCCTTCTCTGATTTTATTATTTTTAAGCTAGTATTTGAGGGGAAAGGCAATTTTTTTTTTTTTTTTTTTGCTCTCCACTAACTGATTTTGAGAAATCTGCCCCTAAAGCTGGCCATAGAAGATTTTTGAAGGATCCAATGGTTATCGTGAGACTAAGAGTGTCTCAAAATGATCGTTTAAATGTCAGATGTGTCCAACTAAAAAGACAATTTCCAGGCGATATTGCCAGCAAAACTGAAGGATCGCCGCCTACTTGGCCCTGCAAACGGTAGATTGCATGGGGACCGATAAAGATTTTCTAACCTGGACGATCAATCTTCAGACCAATGTCTGGCGAAAAAACGGAATATGTACAATCGTTCGAATCCCACTAACAGCACAATTTGACAGATTGGTCAGACTTCGTGAAGATCGGTCGTTCGGCAGAGAAAGATCTTTGCGTCTATGGGGAGCTTTAGTGTTGAGAACATGAAACCCTTAAGGCTGTTAGTCCTATAAAGTTGCATGGTTTTTTTTTTTGTCTGTTTGTATACTCCTGTCTATTGTACAGCACTGCAGAATGTTGGCACTTTTTATAAATGTAATTTTGGGTTTTCCTGCTCAAATTATGGTTGCCTTCAAATATAGAACCTTAAAATACCTTTTATTAATGGAAATATTTGTTTTACAGGCTGACCAGTGTTCTGGCCTCCAAGGATTTCTTGTCTTTCACAGTTTTGGAGGAGGTACAGGTTCTGGTTTTACTTCTTTATTGATGGAACGTCTTTCTGTTGATTATGGAAAGAAATCGAAGCTTGAATTCTCAGTTTATCCTGCCCCTAGGATATCCACTGCAGTGGTAGAACCTTACAATTCCATCCTGACAACCCACACAACTCTGGAACATTCAGACTGTGCCTTTATGGTGGACAATGAAGCTATTTATGACATTTGCAACCGCAATTTGGATATTGAACGTCCTTCTTATACTAATTTAAACAGATTAATAGCTCAAATAGTTTCTTCAATCACGGCCTCCTTGAGGTTTGATGGAGCGTTAAATGTTGATCTAACAGAGTTCCAAACCAACTTGGTGCCTTATCCTCGAATCCACTTCCCGTTGGTGACCTATTCCCCCATTATTTCAGCAGAGAAAGCTTACCATGAGCAGCTATCTGTACCAGAAATAACCAATGCTTGTTTTGAATATTCCAACCAGATGGTGAAATGTGACCCTCGCCGTGGTAAATATATGGCTTGCTGTCTCCTCTACAGAGGTGATGTGGTGCCCAAAGATGTCAATGCGGCAATTGCTGCCATAAAAACCAGGAGGAGCATTCAGTTTGTTGACTGGTGTCCAACTGGCTTTAAGGTGGGAATTAACTACCAGCCTCCGACAGTTGTGCCAGGAGGGGACTTGGCAAAAGTCCAACGTGCTGTGTGTATGTTGAGCAACACTACAGCCATTGCAGAGGCTTGGGCCAGGTTGGACCATAAGTTTGACCTGATGTATTCGAAGAGGGCCTTTGTGCACTGGTATGTTGGGGAAGGTATGGAAGAAGGGGAGTTCTCTGAGGCTAGAGAGGATATGGCCGCCCTTGAAAAAGATTATGAGGAAGTGGGGACAGAGTCAACTGAAGGTGGGGAAGATGAGGAGGATGAATACTGAGTAATGCATCAATTTTAGTGATTCCTTGATACCATCTGTTTAAATACAGGACCTTCTTGCATGGTTAATGTTTTCATTAAGATGATTTCCCAGACATACTCCTGGACTGACCTGTCATTTATATGCAATATGTAATTGTCTGTAATCACTTGTATAAAAATCACTCGAATGGGTTTTTGTTTTCATTGTTGAACATAAAGCCCAAGCAGGAGGTTATAATGCATTAATGGTAAGAAATGGCATCTGTGCTGTTTTCAATAAAAATCAAGTCTGAAATGGTTTACTCTTGTCTGACTTATGCTGTTAAATTGGGTCTATTTTAGGGCCCCTGCACAATTTTTAACTTTTGGTGGTGCTTAGACTTCTGCTCTGCTCTGTACAGAGTGGGTAATTTTAAGGTGGTATTGGTTTTTAAAGAAAAAGCCTTGTGTTCAAAAGCATGTCCCTATGCACATAGTTAAACAATTGGTTTGCTGAAATGGGAAGGGAAGAACATAACTGGTCTATACAGATCCCTGACCTCTAACCCAACTGAACCCCTTGATGGACGAATTGAAGCTTCAGCTAACCCAAACTACTCCACATCAATGTACAACTTTACTGATTTTGTGGCTGAATTATTATTTTTTTTTCTTCTACTGTGGAAGATAAAAGTGGCATCCTTCTGTAATGGTGCAACTAAAACTGGGTAGATCTTGGAGAAGAAAACCAAATATAATTATCCCCCAAAGCATACCTCCTAACAATCCCTTTTTCAGAGGGACAGTCCCTCTTTTGACCGCTCAACCTTCAGTCCCTCATTTGTACTGGGAAAGTTTCTCTTTTCTCTGCACTGAACAACCAGAAAAAGAAACACAATTGGCCCCAACAAAATTTTAAGAAAAAAAGTAATTGTAAAAGTTTAGATAAGGAAGTCCCTTGGGAAAAGTTACTCACAGCTTAAAGGGCTATTCACCTTCATTTCAAAACTGTAAACTGAATTTTTCAAATTTTGTAAAATGAACATGGTAATTAGGGGGTGTGGCCATGGTCTAACCATTTCACCACACAACTCCAGTCAATTTGCAGTGAAATGGAGGTGGTGAGATTTTCTTTACTTGGCCTAGCCTAAAGTTCATACCTGTGCTTTCAGGCATTTCCCAGTGAATGTATGGAACATGATTTGTTTTGTCTGAAATAGACTTTATAAAAATACTTGACTGTAATGCTCTTCAAACTAAAAAAAAAAAACAAACCTGCCTTAAAGTGGACCCGTCACCCCAAAAAATATTCAAAAACATATTGTAATAACATTAGTCAAGCAAAATGAACATTAATTACACTATATAAATTATTTTATTCTTGTTTTCTTCAGTCTGGGAATTCATAATTATAGCAAGCAGGCAGGAGCCATTTTGTTATGAAGGCAAGCCTTGCATCATCTCAGAATCTTGTTTGTGCGCCGGAATGGGGGAACTGATGTCTATCCCCATGTCCTGGCTACACAATTAAATGGTTAAGAGAACTGGGGGAATGTGTGGGGAGCTGTGACATCTCGGAAGTGCTGAATGGAAAGTGAAAGTAATTATCTGCCCTGCCTCTATGCCTAAGGCATAGAGGAGTGGCAGACAATATTTGATTGAGCTTTTTAAATGAGCTTAAAACAGCTATGAATGCTTTAATAAAAAATTGGATTTCATGTTTAATTTGAAAAGGACTTTTATTATACACATTTTTGTGTCTAGGTGACAGGTCCACTTTAATATGATCAGTCTGCTGCTCCAGAATTGAATGTTTTGGGTTGAGGCTTGCCATAGTGAGAGATTTCTCTGGATCTTCACTCTACTTTAATATATGCATGCAGGGTCGGACTGGACCAGTGGGAGACCAAGATAAAAAGCCGGTGGACTCCAGCCCTTGCTGTATCCACATTAGACTTTAGTACTTTATTTCCTGCTGACCAATGGCAATTTTGGTGTGGAATGTTTGCTTATGACCACTTTATCTGCAGCGGAGATGATAAAACATAGAGCTGAGGGATCAGATGCCTAGACTTGAAAATAACATGGCTCCTTTACCCTCCTAGCTAAGGTGTATCATTCCAACAGAAACCTCTACACTTGCAAAACTTGTTAAATCAAAATCTAAGTTCAGATACTCACATACTGAAACAAAAGTAACATGGCGAATTTTGGATGCCAGATAAAGGGGTAGCAAAACTGTAGGGCTGGTCTCCTTAAAGCAATGGCAGGGGGTTCAGACTAAAATTTGAGACACAATGAAACGCATTGGGAAACTAATTTAGCAGACTTCATTGCTCATTTCTGCTTAAATTGTAAGTGCAATATCTTTCTTTGATTAAAGGTGCTGATACAATGTTATATGATGGGAGTGTGCCCCTTCTTTTTTGTGGATTTAGAAATGGCCACTTCCCTTTCCTAGCAGGGGCACTCCACCAATGAGGCGAGTTCAGAAACTCGCCTCTGGCTGCAGCACCCCACTGGGTACTGGGGGCAGCAAAAATGCCACTACTGATACTTTAAGGGGGAATGAATGCCCCCCCTAGCACTAACGCAAACCCCTCCCTCCTCCACCGCCCCACCTTCCTCTCCCCCGGGCTACTGCCCCTAAAGTCCCTACTTACCCCTTCATGTAGGTCCCCTACAGCGAATTTCACAAGGGCCATCTTCTCTTCTAACCAATTCTTCTCTTCTTCTGGGATCTGACGCCGCTAGGCACGCATGCGCAGTAGGACGCTGGTACTACTGCGCATGCGCTGAAAGTTCATGAAGTTCAATCAGTGAACTCTGAACTTTCGCCGCATGCGCAGTCAGATCCCGGAAGAAGCCATTAGAAGAGAAGATGGCCCCTGTGAACATCGCTGGAGGGGACCTGCATTAAGGGGACTTTGGGGCAATAGCCTGAGGGGGACAGGTAGGCTGGAGGGAGGGGGGCCTACAGGGTGGTTGGAGTATGCGCCTGGGGGTTTCATTCCCCTTTAAGAGCAGAATTTCTGGTTTTGAAACGGAAATTAGGCTCTTCTAGTGGAGAGAGCGCAATTATGCTCTCTGGGCTACCATCCTGGCCCTCTCTGCATGCGGTGGAGGGACTAGGATCGACCCCTGTCTCCTAGATCCATCTGAAAGCAGGGCCGGAACTAGGTGTAGGCAGAGTAGGCACATGCTTAGTGCCCAAAGCTTTGGGGGCGCCAAGCATGTACCTTTCACTGCTGCCTACCACTAGTCCGGCTTAGTGAGTTGCGCTCGTTGGCAGTTCTGTGCCTGTTTGCACATGTGTGTGCATACATGGGGAGGAGGACAGCATCCCTGAAGCGGTGGGTCAGCACACGTGTGCATGTCTCCTGCATGCGTGGTTGAGGGGGCAATGCTGCTGCACAGTTGCCTGGGGCGCCTGTCTGAAAGGCCAGCTTGAAGGATAACAGGGGAGAAAATTTTCTACCCTTGCTATTCTTGCACCAAAGGCTAATAACACACATATTTTCCTGCATCTGTAATCTTTCAAACCAAAGACTGCACTAACCAAACATTGGAGGTTCACCCAAGGAGGGCATGAACTGGAAGAGTCCAACAACCATGCTTGTAAGACTACCCTGGCTTACTGTGATGTAATATTAGGAAGTTAATTTATCTGGGATCCCACTACACTGGGGCAGGAGTAGCTTGCAACCTCAACCACATGACAAAAGACAGCAGATGTTTGCTTTGATTGTTCTACCTGCATCTGGCTGAAAAATATCTACTCGCTGATTGCTGTGGGCAAATTTGCACATTGTTTATAAATGAGACCCTGACCCCTTGTAATGCAATATTTATTGTATAGTAGATTGCTGTTTACCAGGGCCAATACAGGTTATTCTCTGATTCATTTCAGTATTTGTGGTCCTTGCTATGTGCAAAAACAAGTTGAAATATCAGCACCGGGCCAACCTGGTTTTTCTGCACAAGAGTGTCTGTGGGCGTTATTCCCAGTCAGGCTGCCTAGTGCATCTGGCCAGGCAATACGGTCCCACAGGCGCTCATGTAGAAAAAGAGAATGTGCACATGCATGAACAAAAAAATGAACGCCCGCATTCATGAAAAGCCATACACGTGCATGCGCAAAAAAACAAACGCGCCGGCTACAGCTGCAAGCGGGGGCCAGACTGGGGGGTAGGAGAAGTAGAGAAGGCGCGTGGCGTGCCTGGTGCCCCCCAGCTTTGCACCCTAGGCACCTATTGGGCTAAAAAGATTCCCCAAACCGAAGGTGCGGGCTGATAGAGCCTGCATTCTGGTTTGGGGTTCTAGTAGTTAAAAAAAAAAAAATCCCCCTGCCTGTGCTGGCTTACTCGCACCGGGAGCTCCCTCCCGGTGCGAGCCGCCATGACAGCCCATGCGCATAATGAAAAGCTGCCTGAACTTGTGGCAGCTTTTCATTCGGCTTATGCGCATGACGTCACATGCACATACTGCACATGGGCTGTCATGGCGGCTTGCACTGGGAGCTCCCTCCTGGTGCGAGTAAGCCGGCGCAGGCAGGGGGAATTTTTAAAAATTTCAATACTAGAACACCAAACCGGAATGCGGGCTCTATCAGCCCGCACCTTCGGTTTGGGGAATCTTTTTAGCCCCATAGGTGCCCTTTAATATGGGAGACAATAATAAAAACATGGCCCATTATCTGTCATTTTATTATGTTTATGTACACAAAGGGTTCACAGAAATAGTGGACACATCCATGTATATAAACAAATACATAGTTTGAGCTCCCGTGAAAAAATCTTTTCCGGAAAAACCGTTATCCAGAAAGTTTCAGATTACAGAAAGGCCGTCTCCCACAGACTCCGTTATAATTCAAATTTTTCAAAAAACAATTACCTGTTCCTCTATGTTAATAAAACTGTAGCTTGTACATAGTCCTAACTAAGATATAATGAATCCTTATTGGAAGCAAAGCCAGCCTATGGGTTTATTTAATGTGTACATGATTTTCTGGTAGTCTTTGAGTGTGAAGATCCAAATTACAGAAAGATCCATTATCCAGAAAGCCCCAGGTCCCAAGCATTCTGGATAACAGGTCCCATACAGTACCTGTACTAAAAAGGAATCCTATAAAAGCCGGCACCCCAACCGCGCCTTATCCTCTCCAGTAGATAAAGGATAATATATAAATCAACTTAGTAGACTGATACATGTGGTTACATTTCTGCAGAATAGTTGAGGCGAGGTTCATGATAACATTCCGTTGTCACGTTCCACAACCTGTTCCTCCCCTTCAAGCGCTGAGAGATGAGACATCCAGCAAGAGACTGGTGATCAGCCTGCCTTTGTCTCTTAGCAACAGGCAGCTCGCTACGTGATTGGTCGGTGCACGGCTTCCGCTCTTTTCAAACTGGCGGCGCGGCTGTTGGCTCTGTGAGGAACGTTTATTGTCTCTGCCGTTTATTATTTGGATCATCATGGAGGGGGAGGAGGTAATGGCGCCCCCGGCACCTCTCACTCCGCCTTCCGAAAACGCGAAGGACAAGAAGAGGAAAGGGGTTAAAAGGAAGTCATCCGTCAGTAGTTTGGTCGGGGGGCCGTCCACTCCGGAGGGAGGCAATTCGAGAAGGTACGCTTTGCTAGGGCTCAGGCCGCGGAGCCCATAATGCAGCGCGCTGGTCTCCAGTTGTTGAACGTATTCCCGCAGTGTAACTGCAGCGCTTTCTAACCACACTGACCCTCCAGGCCACCTGTATTACAGTACGACTCTTGGTAATACTGTGTAACTGACGGCCCACCAGTTGTTGAGAGCAGTTGTATAAGTTGCAGTTCTACAGCTCATTGACTAAAGGTTTCCCTATATCAAATGAATTAGGGAAAGGAAGGTACATACTGGCTGTATACAGGAGGCTTATGAACCATGTAGGGTTTGCACATTTATTTGTACGTTTATCTGGAGTCAGTGGGGCTCATTTATCAATACTGGGCAAATTTGCCCATGGGCAGTTTCCTATAGCAACCAATCAGTGAATAGCTTTTTAAAGGCAGCTGCAAGAAGAACAATGAAAGCAATTGAATTGGTTGCTACTGGTTACTGCCCATGGGCAAATTTGCCCAGTGTTGATAAATGACCCCCAGTGTCTCTGTTTAATTACAGTGCTGCCCAGCTTCAGAGAAAGGGGAGGCCATATGTTAGACGTAGATGAAGAAGAGCAGATCGAAGATAGGGATACAGCCACACGGATACAGACACACCCTTATCTAGCCACCCCTTCTTAAAGGAGAACCAAACCTGTAAATAACCCCCCCCGAAACGCCCCTAATTTTTTATTTACCCCTCCTGCTGATTCTTGCCAAGGGAGTTCACGGTTGCCATCTTCTTTCTTCGGTCTTCTTCGTAAGTTTTGATGCATGTGGAGTTGGAGGAGATTTCAGGACCCAAACCACTTTTTTCGTGACTTTCGGCACAGGCGCAGTGGTTCGGGTCCAGATATCTGCACATGTGCTGAAAACACCGGTCTACTTACGAAGAAGAC
Source organism: Xenopus borealis (assembly GCA_024363595.1). NCBI lineage: Eukaryota > Metazoa > Chordata > Amphibia > Anura > Pipidae > Xenopus > Xenopus borealis. Next base: position 76,496,451 of record CM044435.1, on the reverse strand, counting down.
CGAAGAAAGAAGACAGCTCCCATGGCAAGAATCTGCAGGAGGGGTAAGTAAAACATTAGGGGCATTTGCCCAGGAGGGGGGGGTCTACACAGGGGAAGGGGGAGGGTTTTTTTTTTCCTTACAGGTTTGGTTCTCCTTTAAAGGCATGTCAACCCAGAAAAACATTTTGTTGCCTAATAAAACAAAACATAATTCTAAACTTTGCATTCTACATTTATTACAAATTAGTAATGGTTTTTCAGTTATTTGTATATAGTATGTGGAATTTATTCTACTGCCTACAGATTGCATACATAAACGGGATTTCTTTGCCCAAGCGCGTATACCATGTAGTCGTATCTAAAGTGCTAGTGTGCACCCAGAAGACAAACCGTATTCATAGGAAAACCAGGCCAAATTTTTTACGCCAGATGCTACCGTTAAAGGGGACATATATCATCATATTTCACATAACCTAATATGAATTTACATTTTAAAAAAAATAAAAAAATGGTCCCATCCTATGTATCTCTGCTCCCAATTTGCAAAATGACTCCATAAAAATAAGATGCAGCTTTTCACTGATGCCAAAGTTGTATTTTATCCCCATTATTAGCTGTTGGGGCATAGTAGCTAAGAATTAACCCTAAAATGCTCCCATTTGGGACGAGCAGAATACATATATTTTGGATTTGGCCCAATACCAGTTACTCCATGATAGATCTGGCAAATTGCCAAAGTGAATGCTAGATTCAGTGCATATATAGGTATATTTCTTACCCTATAATTCAGTTTGCACTTCATTTTTGCACTTTCCGGTCACATACTTTTCTTCACTCTCATTAAATCCTAAGTATATTAAAGACTTTACTAGTGTGCACCACACAGCTGATTCTCCTGTGTGAGCTACATTTGTTGTTTTACAAAATCACAGCAATGTGATTTGCCACCAGCAAAGATATAATGTAAACATTCATGTGAAAGCCCCATAATCCACTAGAGCAGGGGTTCCCAACCGCTGGGCTGGTGGACAGTCCTGAACTCGAGCCACGAGCCTAGCAACCTATTAATGATGCGCACCGGATTGGATGCAGATAACACCCCCCGGTTCTTGCAAGACAATTTGGAGCTACACCGGTCCCCGGGCCAGAAAAGGTTGACATGGCAGTGTCTCATTTGTGTCTCCATACCTCATGCAAGCCAAACCCTCCTGATGCATTTCATACCATTGGGTGCTTAATCAGAGGAGGTGTGGCTGTTACAAGTCACAATACTTCCTGCATGGTCTCTGGTTCCTAGTATAATGTACACGTGTAATAGGATAACACCCCATTTTACTCTCTGGAGTTTGGATAAAGTTATTCTAAACTAGCAGTAATAATGGCATTGGCGAAGAAAGCAGACTATTACCAATATTATGAATAGTATTTATGAATAGTACTGTTTATACACATATTTTGTCAGTAGTGCACTACTAGCAATGGTAATATACAGGTCTGCATTCTTTGCCAATACCATTATTACCCCTAGTTTAGAATAACTATCCAAACGCCAGAGAGTAAAATCTAGTGTTACATGTGTACATTATATTAGGAACATGCAGAAAATAATGGGTTATGTATATAAGTATTGTGACCTGTAACAGCCACACCTCTTCTGATTAAGCACCCAATTGTGTGAAACGTGTCGGGAGGGTGTGGCTTGCATGAGGTGTACAGACACATGAGACACTGCCAAGTGGTATGTAACAAATGAATTTGGTAAATTTGCACAAAGAAATGCCTGAAGAGAGTTAATGTCCATTTTGAATAATTGAATAAGTGCCTATGAACCTTAAGCAAGTTGCAAGATAGCATATAACCATATTATCTATATTGTATAGATTCTTGATTTTTTACTGATTAAAAACCCACATCAGCAAGTTTTCAAAATGCCCCACTAATTAAAAAAGCCTGCTTGTAGACTACAAAAAACATGGTAGAGTACAAAATATCTAGTTCAAGACCCATATTTCTACACTGCATTCATAACACGGCAACAACTTACTACAAGTAATTTACTTACTGTAATATACTGTATGATCATGTTGTATGAAGATCGCCATCTGACAGCTTATAACTATGATCTGTATAAAGCTGGCCATACACTAGAATGCATCATTGCTTAAAGTACAACTAAAGCCTAAAAATGAATGTGGCTAGAAATACTGTAATTGCTGTAGTGCCCCTATAACAGTAATGATCCATGCCTTTAAATGTGTCCACATGATTTTACTATCTTGGCTGTTCGTATGTATAAAAATCATAGGAACGTGTCAGCATGAAGAAAATGCTGCAGGGAATATTTCCCCCGCAAAGGCCACACTGCAAGGCCACCCTCAAAGGCCCCCAGCCCTGCACACCTTTGGGAGCCGATCAGTCAGTAGAGTGAGCTTCAGTGATGCTGGCTCGGGGCGGAGCAATCCTTCCATAGATTGAAGGCCTGTTTTTATTTGCAATTAGCCTATGGAAGGATCGCGTTACCCCCGGCCCCGCGTCCGCGAAGCAACCTGGAAGATGTATGAAATGGTTGAGGAGACGAGAAGTAATGTAGTGAGGAGCAGAGGAGTGAAGGGCTTTGCATTGTGTCTGTACAGTAGACCCCTCATTTTAAAGGGATACTGTAATGGTGAAACATGTTTTTTTCAAAACACCTCATTTAATAGTGCTACTCCAGCAGAATTCTGCACTGAAATACATTTCTCAAAAAACTACAAAAATCTACATTGAATTTTGAAATCTGACATGGGGCTAGACATCCTGTCAATTTCCCAGCTGCCCCATGTCATGTGACTTGTGCCTGCACTTTAGGATGGAACTGCTTTCTGGCAGACTGTTTTTCCTTTTAATGTAACTGAAGGAGTCACAGTGGGACATGTGTTTTTTCTATTGAGAGCGGTTCTTAGATCTACCAGGCAGCTGTTATCTTGTGTTAGGGAGCGGCTATCTGGTTACCTTCCCATTGTTCTGTTGGCTGCTGGGGGGAGTGAGGGGTTATACTACTCCAACTTGCAGTAAAGAGTAACTGAAGTTTATCGGAGAACAAGTCACATGACCTGGGACAGCTGGAAAATTGACTATGTCAAGTCCCATTTCATTTCAAAATGAGAAATGGATTTCAGTGCATAATTCTGCTGGAGCAGCACTATTAACTGATGCATTTTGAAAAAAAAAAAATTTTCCATGACAGTATCCCTTAAAGTTTTTCAGAAGGCCAGCAATAAAAAAGTGTAAAATCTGGGGAAATGCCAACTTATCCTTCAGACACAGGAGTCCATTATGCTTTGAAATACAAGCTTTACAGGGTTAATGACAAGGGTTATGCATGACCTCTTGGTAACATGCACAAAAGGTGTAAAATGCAGGAACACTTAAAATCAGGGAATGTAAAACTGAAGTTTCATTTTATATCAAAATCCTCGTATACAGTATATATTATGAGCAGTTCCTGAGCTCATGTAACTGACAGCAGCCTAGAGCATGTGACCTTAGCTACTGGGTATCTTCCGAAGCACGGATCTTTACCAATAAAGGGCTGGCCTTGGGATAGTCACAAACACAATATGTAGCACTTACTAGTATTTCTTTAGTTTTATGGAAGCCCTTGCCTGTGCCACGGCTGCAGTAATCTCAACTATTTCACATCAAACTAATATTTTCTGCAGAAATCGTAACTGTATTTCATGTAGTAGGGTTATTTGACCACTTGATGGCACCGTATGGTAAGACAATATTATTTCCCAACCATTGCTGCAGCACTTATGTCTCAGTAAATCAGTAAGGCTCAGTTTTCATTCTGCTCAAGCTCGTTTTTTCTGATAGCAAATTTTTATATATTTTAAGCATGGAACATAAATGGTTGTTCCAGAACTTTAAAAGTATGCCATCTTTTATGTGTCCCAATAAATTGTCTATCCTTAACTTTTTGTCATGCTTTTATTGGTTTAAGGAGAACTGTTGTAATAATAAAAACTTACTATTTGTTTTGTCTGTACGAAATAAGGAACTTTCTGTACTATATCTGAAAAAATGTTTAAAGGGGTTGTTCAACTTTCATGCTTTTTCCATGCTTTTTCCATGCTTTTTCCAACTTCTTCCTAATTTCTATTTGCGACCTTTTTTATAATATTGAAGTGTAAAGTTTCGTTTTTCACCTTCTTATGTGTTTCTGAAGCAGCTCAGGGGAGGGGCATCGACTGATATAAATTAATAGATAAGAAATAAATGAACTAATGTTTGTCCTTCCTGAGCAGAATCCCTAAGTTTCATTATAGGCAAAATAGTTGCCAATAGGCCACATGTTGCTGAGAAATGTATCCACTAATGTATCAAATTGTAACAGTTCTGAATCTGCACTTGGATTACTGAGCTGCCTGACTGAAACCCCACAGACAAAAGCATTGGAAAAACAGTAACAAAATTAAAAAATGGAAAGCAATTTGAAAATCACTGAACTGAAAAAATAGTTTGGTAGGCAAACAATCCCTTTAAGCTGGCTGTTTACAATAACATCCACTTCAAAGGATCATCAAAGGATCGGAAATTTGCCTGATTTGGCCAAATCACACTGATCCAATCACTGTATTCAGGCATGCCATGTAAAGATAAATTATCTGTAATCCAATTTACTTTTTTGAAGCACTGAAGATATTTTTTGTTGTATTGAGTTTTCTGCATAATTTATTTTTCTCTTTTTTTTCCTGTGTGCTTACTCTGGTAAACTCATTCAAATCTACAGTACAGGAGTTGAAATGAACTTTGTCCTTCTATCTGAGGTAGCATAGTAGCGACTTTTGGACTCCTTTCCCCGCTCCCTCTCCAGTTTACAGTTGTCATGCATTTGATGCTGGAGGCAGCTGTTTAGTCTCAGACATGTCGCCATTTCCAAAGTACTTAATCAGTTATGTCTACTGCCTGATTCGGTGAGATTAGCTGAAACATTTTTATTATCGAGCACAGCAGTGTTATGCAAAGAATCTTGAACGGTGTTGCTTTAATGCCTCTAGGGCAGAAGCTTTCCAGTGTGTTTGGCAGAAGTCCACCTGTAATGATTGAGGTTTAGGCGGGCACCTTGTCAATGATGCACAAGCCTTTCTAGCTACACTCTTAAAATGGGTAAAATTTCATAACTTTTCAATAATGTGCAGATTTTCATGACACAGTGACCCATAATACTGTGAATCCTGTAATAAAATGGCATGGCCCCAGCATGTCTACTCGCAACTGCAGAAGCAGTATAGTAATCTGCACACCAGAGAAGAATGCTTCTGACTATGACTTCCTCAGGAGCACTCTTTCTGAGCTGACTCTTTACAATAATGAAAATGTTGATAAGGAGGTCAAAGTTCAGTCTTCAATATTTCCTGTTCTCTTGTTTCTGCTACATTGACATAGGATTACGAACCAACCACCAAATTGTGACATGAACTGCCATCATTTGCAGCTACATTTACAATTAACTTTTGTCATGACATGGGAAATTTGTGTTCGATTATACTTTTTCTAAATTGTGCATAAAAAAAGTTTAGATTGATCTCCTTTAATTTTTTCAAACTTCAGATGATTTTCATTCAACTTTTTTTTTCCCCCCTAGGTACTCTCTTAGAAGAGGTAGTTCCTTTACTTTTCTGACCCCTGGCAGTCAATGGGATTTTACTCTGGTAAGCTCATTCAAAATTGATGTGTGTCCAGTTCTGATGTATGTTGTTGACTGATGAAAACACTGTATTTGCTTACTGCTGCTTCTGGTAATGAGTTCCTCAACCTGGAAATGGAATTGAGTCAGCTCCAATCACCCAATTCTTCAAACCGCACCAAATAATTAAGGGTTAAATGCCTTTATTGGGTTATAAAGGCATTTTAACCCTTAATTATTTGGTGCTGTATGCCCAACATGCAACTAGTTGTCAAAGAACATGAAAGTGTGCATTTTTGAACATGATCCTGTCTATTCAAGTGAATGGAATGTTATCAAGGGCTGAGTAATTGAAGGTAATACTTCTGGTAGAGTACTTTAAAAAGCCTCTACTCCTGTGCTTATTTATCTTTGAGGAATTTCCATTGCAACTGTACATATTTAGTACTATTTGTATACTTTCCATGGTCAGGTGGTAAGGCTTTCAGGTTTTGTGTGTGTTTTATTAAAATACAATAAAATACAAAAAAAGTTGTGGTTTTAAACTTAAAATCTTGCTAGAAAGGTGTATATATATAATATCCCATTACCTATTGTATGTAGGAATGCATGGGTGTCGTTAAGCCATTTTTCCAAGAATATTTAGGACCGCAAATCATTATTGCTCCAAATCTCACCCTAATGGACCTTCAAATAAGAATGTTCCCCAAAGAAACTGTTGGCTTCAGGGGGGCCATCATAAAATGTTGAAAATGTGCTTGATTCATTTGATTAAATAGTGTCTATAATCCAGATTAGAAAGCAGGAAAAGAATGGGGGGAGGGGCAATAAAAAAAATAAAATCTTTAAATGTAAAAGTGAAGAAGAATAATACTGTATGAAACACAGTTTGGTATTGGGATTACCTAGCCCTGCTGATATCCATTTATTCTGGATAATCTGTTCGGAAGTTTGGCAGGTCTGAATATTTCATCTGATGATGCAGCGTTGGGCAAGTTTATAGTGAATTGACAGGTGAAACCGTGAAGAATTGCAACTCTTCTTTGCTTCTGCAGTTGTGACCATTCATTCTTTTTGCAGAACTGCTGTGAACAATAGGAAGGCTGCCAAACCTCCCCAAATTGATCCCTAGACCTCTCCCGTTGACTCAAACTGCAATTCGGCAGGTTTTAGGTGGTGAATAGTCCAGTTCTGAAAGGGCCAGAGTATGATAAATCTCGAGAATCAAATACATTTTTTTTTTTTAAAAAAAACACAAATCGAATCTTAATTCAGATTTGACCGCTTTGACCATAAAAATTTAGAAAATTAGAATTTTCAGTTCAACCTTGGTGTCGTCAGAACTACTATGGACTTTATTTGTAATATTTATGATACACAAGTTTCAAGTGATACGCAAGAGTGATGATACCTGTATAATTTATAAGGAAATCATTTACAGGATATTCATGGATCTTGTGTATTCTAAATGTTGATATAACAGTCTCTTTTTTTTTTTTTTTTATCTGCAGAAAAGGAAACGGCGTGAAAAGGATGATGATGCCCTGAGTCTCTGTAGCTTTGATTTCAAGGTAACAATTCACGTTGCTTAGTTATTCTAAAATGATTTCAACAAGAAAATCACTGCGGGGTGCTGGCTAAGATGTACTCGGGAGTCCAATAGATTTAATATCAATCTTTGGCTTTATTTAAACACATCAGTTAAAACGGAAGGTGTACAAATCTTGCGTGTTTCGTGCCCTCAGACTTGGCATCTTCAACTCTGGTGAAATGCCAAGTTTGAGGGCACGAAACGCGCAAGATTTGTACACCTTCCGTTTTAACTGATAATGCATTTAAATAAAGCTGAAGATTGATATTAAATGTATAGGACTCCTGAGTACATCTTAGCCAGCTCTCAGCAGCGATTTTCTTGTTGAGAGTTACAGCCGACAAGGAGTGACTGGCCTATCGCGATAGCAGCAGTTGAGTAGAAGGAGGAAGCCAAAGGGTGAGCTCCGCCATTATCACATCGGCACATTTAGTTTGTAAGATATCAAAATAGATATTTATGTGCTTATCTTATTTTGTCCATGTATTCCACTCCTTTGTTTAGCAGTATGAAAACTTCCATGCTTGATAGGTTTGTGAGTTTGTGTGTTTAATTCCACTGATAAGTTGAAGTACTTCTTCAGGCTCTTTACTTCAACTCCTATGCTGGCATCAGCATCTAAAAGCAAACTCTCGTGTCAGGGCAGAAATCTGCTCCTGAGCCAGCAAAATGGTTCAAGATGCAGGGAAGGAAGGTAGCTGATGCCAGTATAGGGGCACACTCTCCACCTACTTCATCATCCATAAGCATTACCTCCAATCATGGCCAGAGCCATATGCCTCCACTTGCTCAAGCATGGAAGCTCAAATACCCATAGTGTCTTCAGAGGTGGACCATGTCTTGGAGGAGCTGCAAATGAATAATTCACTGGTTCTTCTTGTATGCGTTGTCAGTTGCTAGCAGTAATTTAGGAGTATGCCACACACATTAAAAGATCAGTTCAGTGTAAAAATAAAAACTAGGTAAATAGCTAGGCTGTACAATAATAAAAAATGTTTCTGCTTTGCAGCTCTTGGTTTCCCCTGGTTGGTTACCAGGCAGTAACCAATCAGTGACTTGAAGGGGGCCCACGTGGATCATAACTGTTGCTTTTGATCAGAGCTGAATGCTAAGGATCAATTACAAATGCACTTAACAGTTATGTCCCATGTGGCAACCCTTCAGGTCACTGACTAAATCAGAGTTAGAGAACTGAAAAGCAGGAAGTAGTGTTCTGGCTATTATGTTAGATATCCAGTCTGGCCTTTATACATTACATTTTTGCCTAACTAACTATATTAGAAATATTTTTTTTATTTTGCACCACCTATCTATCCAGATTTAATTTTCACACTGAACTGTTCCTTTTACTGGGTCTAAAGTCTTGGCAAAAACCGGTAACAATGCTATGTCTAATATAAATAATTCTAAAACAACTGGACTTGCTGAGTAATCATTGAAAGGATTACTCAGCAATGATTATTCAGCAAGTCCAGTTGTTAAAGAATTACTTATATTAGATGATTTTCAACCTTGTGCCTCCAGCTGTTAAAGAACTACAAGTCCCACAATGCAATGAAGGAGTCTGACAGCCACAGTCCGGCAAATGCATTGTGGGACTTGTAGTTTCTTAACAGCTGGAGGCACAAGGTTGAAAATCACTGACCTGATATACCATGACCTGGATGAACGAAAATCTTCATAGTCCGGTAACAATGCTGTTCAAATTGGCCCTACCCAGTGTAGCAGTCTCTAATCTTTTAGGATGTTATGTGATTTCCTTCTATTTATCCACAACAGCATTAGTGACATTTGGCATTGATGTTCGAGAGCAACCCTGGCTCACAATCTGCATTCCAGTTCATCCCAGGTGGCCACTTAGGTTGAGGTCAGGGTATTCTGCATTCCATTTTAGCAATCTATTCTTTACAGAGCATTCTTTGGGCATGGGGGTTATTGACCTGAAACAAAAGAGCCTTCCCTGAACTAAGGCTAAATGCTAGAAAACAGCCCCAATTTTACAATATTTTCTAGCACCTGCCAACCCTTCTGTGTCTTAAGTCTCCTCCCACACTACAAAACACACATTTCTGATCTTAGTGTGTTCTGTGAATCTGATAGCAGTTCTTGTGACTACTGGGACCAAGTGCATGCGCAGTACAGTAAAATTAGAATATAGGGAATATATCACTTCCTATAACTCTTATGATGTCTGACAATTTCATTTCAGAAAAGGGTTTATGAAAACATTCTGGCAATCATGCTAGACACATTAGGGAGGGGCAAGGATACAGCTCAGCTCATAACATAGTTTCCTGGATAATATACAGTGGTGTGAAAAACTATTTGCCCCTTCCTGATTTCTTATTCTTTTGCATGTTTGTCACACTTAAATGTTTCTGCTCATCAAAAACCGTTAACTATTAGTCAAAGATAACATAATTGAACACAAAATGCAGTTTTTAAATGAGGGTTTTGTGACCTGCATTCTAAGGATCAATTGCAAACTCACTGAACAGTTATGTCCCGTGTGGCTACGCTTAAAGGAGAGAAGAAGAAAATCACCGGCACAACAAGGGAAATGCTAGAAGGGATCCGCAATAAACGAGCAAGTGTTTCCCTGCTAGCATTTCCCTCCTTGTGCCAGTGATTTTCTTCTTCTCTTCAGTATTCTGGGGGTCGCCAATTCCTCAGTCACCTAGCACCGGGGAGTCATTTTGCGTCGATGGCCAGGGTGTGTGAGAGTAATTTATTTTTTCCTTAACTCGTAAAGGAGACCTAAACCCCCTGCAATGTAAAGTCCCCACTGGCCCCCCTCCCTGCCTCCCCCCTGCACAGAATTACCCCTGAATTCTGTCCCCTCTTGAAATAGTGACCACACATGCAGAGTCAGCGCAGCATAGCTCACCTGCACCATCTTCTTCACTTTGGTAATCTTCATGAAGTGAGGAGCATGTTGGCGCATGTGCAGTTGGAGCAGTCTTTCGGTTTGCGACAACTGCACAGTAAGACGGAAGAACACCTGAAGATAAGATGGCGCCCCTGAGCTCCTCTGTGCTCACTCTACATGTGCGGTCACTATTTCAAGAGGGGACAGAATTCATGGGGGAGGCAGGGAGGGCGGCCAGTGAGGACTTAACATCCCAGGGGGTTTAGCTCTCCTTTAAAGATGCTGACTAACTCGGTTAGTGCGGAAAAGCAGAAAGTAGTTTTAGACATCCAGATTCATACATTACATTTTTGGCTAACTATATTAGAAACATGTTTTTATCTTGCACAGCCTATCTATTTACCCAGTTTTTATTTTTACACTGAACTGTTCCTTTAAAACTGCCCATTTTTCACCAAGTCAGTGTAATGATAATTTTAGGCATTTTTTATAATATTGTGCTAAAATAACACACACAATGAAATCTGCCCATGTCTGGCCACATGTTTAGGGATGGGCTATAGGGTCATTCAGGCTCTGGAAATTGTTTTCCCGGAAGTGAAGGGTTAAATGCTGGTTGTTTTATTTGATATGTTACTATAATATAGCTTCTCTTTCATTTAAATCTGCTCTTTAGACATGCAAGTATTATAACTGGGTCACTCTCTACATGATGCTGTTGTTGCTGAAGAAGAGAGTTGCTAATAAATATGCTGCTTGTTAGTTTGGCCATAATTCAGGCATTCTGTTATGGTGACTTGTCGGTAAATCAGCGTGAGCTGCTTGTGTAGAGGAACAGTACATTGTATTTCAGCTGTATGAGCTGCCCTCACCCCCCTCCTTTTTTGTGTGTGTGTATAGAACTAACTTGCCAATATTGTATGCAGGCTTTATAGTTTGGCTTCTTTTTTCTGTCTGGTTTTAGCTGCTGTAAATGCTTATACTTGTCTCCTAACTGTGAGCTGAATGGCATGCAAAGCTGTTTTTCCATTTATAAAATTGTCTGGAGCCATAAAGTAAAGCAGCTGTAAGTTGAGAAGCAGCCAGTAGGTGGGCCAGCTGTTCACAGCAAATGACATGGTATGTCCTGAAACCACGCCTACAAAGCAAATGGTCTGCTCCGCCCACCTTTAAGTGGCACTAAGCCTTTGCTCTTTCCAGTTCTCACTTGAGTTGCAGCAAGGGAAGTATGCAGTATGGGAAGGAGCTGTGAGTGTTTCCTAGCACATCGGAGACTAGTTTATGAAAAGGCAGCAGCTCGAGCAAGGACTGAACCTTTAAAGTGGATTAGTTCCAGATCCTGTCAGAGGAATATAATAAATTATGGTGGCTCATGATGAAATTGGAGGTCTTTTGCCTATCAAGAGGACTATTCAGGTTATAGCTGTTCAGAACCAAGCGTCTAAGGACTTAGAGGTATGTATTTCAACGTAGATTTCAGGTTGAAAGGTACATATAGTTAGAGGCAGAGTTTTCCTCCCCCTGTTTGCATGTATTCCTTGCCTGGCCATGAATGTGCAATCTGAATATTAAGTCAGTATTTCTGTTTAAAGCTTTAATCTCAAGTCAGTTCTGTGCTCACCAGTGAGCTTGTTAGGAACCTTCATCATACCTTCAGGTTTAATATTCCACCCTCAGGCAAGAAATAGTGGCTTTCTCATGAGCGCTTCAGGCTCTTTGTCTTCTCACTGCCCCTCTATATTTTTTTCATAAAGCTGCATTCCATTGTATGGAATGTCATCCATCCTTGTGCCTTGTAAAGAATAAGTACATTGAAGTTCCTGAGTGAAAGAAACCAGTGAATATTTTGAATGCAGTAAAATAGCACCATTTTCTATAACTTTATATGTGTGGCTTTTCTCAGTTATATGAAAGTAAAGTACACATTGCCACTCTACCACTAACAAAATTAGCTGTGCAATGTGGCATTATAAATCTGTTTGTATTCATTTATCTTTTACAAGATTATTATTTTTGAGTCCCCACTTTTCCCTTGAATTTAGTTTCTTTGCACTGCTTAAAGGAGTTCACGTTTTTTTCAAGGTATGACATAATAGTATTGTTATATATGTAACATATCTGTGATAATGCCAGCACGTTCTTGGTGAACTTTTAGAGATGTCCATTGGCCCCTGCTTTGTGGAAAGCACCGTCGCTTTTCTTGCTTTGACCTTTTACAAGAATGTTTCAATCCTCTCATTTTACATCTGTCATTTGTTTGATTTGCTATGGTTCTCTGTATACGTGCGTAGCCATTCTTCTCATATATGTGCTCTCCAGCGTAGAGAGAGGCAATTCCAATGCACGGTATCTTTGTCTGTATGTCTCTTTGAGAAAGGGTTTAGTTTTATTGCAGCCAAAACTAAAGTGAGCTGCTTTTTGTTTGCCCAGACTGGAGAGATTTTTCTTTAAGCTCATATTTCACCTTGGGTTTGTGGTGTTGTGAAAATATGCCAGGGTAGGCAGGTCACGCTAGGTTTGTCTAATCTCTATACTTTGTCACATAATTAGCATCCAGCTTGCATTTTACACCATTTCAGAGGGGGGGTGGGGGGAGTTTTTTGTTGTGCCCAAACGGTTACTGTTATTAAGTAAGCATACGGACCTTGTGTTTAGGCAGACCAATTTTGTTGTGTTTTGTTAAGGCGAGTTTTAACCTTGAAGATGAGCCTGTTTTTTGTTATCCTTATGTTTTCAATAGCATTCATTTAAATGCAAGAATTTTTAGGAGTTTGCGTGGTTTTATTATCTTTTATTTAATATTTTATTATTAATATATTTTACTTAGTATTTCTTAAAGGGGTTGTTCACCTTTAAATTAACTTTTAGTATGGTGTAGAGACTGCTATTCTGTGACAATCTGCAACTGGTTTTCATTTTTTATTATTCGTGTTTTTTTTAAAGTTTTTATTCAGCACCACTCTGTGTGCAATTTCAGCAATCTGGTTGCTAGTGTCCAAATGACCCTAGCAACCATGCACTGATTTGTATAAGCGACTGCAATATGAATAGGAGAGGCCTGAATGGAAAGATGAGTAATAAAAGGCAGCAATAACAATACATTTGCAGCTTTACAGAGACATTATTCTTTTTTTTTTTTTTTAAAGCTAGATAAAGGGTCAGAAGAAAAAGATAAATAATTTAAAAGCTATAAATAATGAAGACCAAATCGAAAGTTGCTTAGAACTGGGCATTCTATAATGTACTAAAAGTTAACTTAAAGGTGAACCACCCATTTAAGCTCTTGAAATAAGCTTTTTATCTTTGTATTTTAGGCTCCTTGGATGTTAACATATTAGGCAATAAAAACACATGTACAATAATATTGTATTGTTTGCTCATAGTGTGTGCCCTATGCATTTGTACTATTGAATTAATTATTCTTACAATATACAACGAGTAGCCTATAATGCAGTGATCCCCAACCAGTAGCTCGCGAGCAACATGTTGCTCTCCAACCCCTTGGCTGTTGCTCCCAGTGGCCTCAAAGCAGGTGCTTATTTTTGAATTACTGGCTTAGAGGCAAGTTTTGGTTGCATAAAAAACAGATGTCCTGCCAAACATTCTCTCCTGTAGGCTGCCAGTCCATAGAGGGGTTACCAAAAAGCCAATCAGAGCTCTTATTTGACATCAACATGGACTTTTTCATGCTTGTGTTGCTCTCCATCTCTTTTTTTTAAATTTAAATGTGGCTCACGAGCAAAAAAGGTTGGGGACCCCTGCTATAATGTATATTTTCTAAATGGGAAAAGTTTTTTTTTTTTTTTCGTAAATATAGTAAGACATACTGTGAATTTTTCTGTGCTTGAGTTAGCATTTAAAGGAAAACTATACCCCGAAAATTAATTTTTGAGCAACAGAGTTTATATCAAATCAAGTGACATATTAAAGAATCTTATCAAACTGGAATATATTTATGTAAATATTGCCCTTTTACATCTCTTGCCTTGAACCACCATTTCATGATGGTCTGTGTGCTGCCTCAGAGATATCCTGACCAGAAATATTTCAACTCTAACTGTAACAGGAAGAAGTGAGGAAGCAAAAGACAGAACTCTGTCAGTTAATTGGCTCGTGTGACCTAACTTTATAGTTTGTTTGGTATGTTTGTGTGCACCGTTGGATCCTAGGATCCCAGGAGGCTGTCCTTATTTTTTAAAATGGATATTTTCTATTTATGATTACCCAATGGCACATGCTACTAAAAAAGTGTATTATTATGAAAATGGTTTATTTACATGAAGCAGGGTTTTACATATGAGTTGTTTTATGCAATATCTGTTTATAGAGACCTACATCGTTTGGGGGGTATAGTTTTCCTTTAATAATTCTATCTTCTTTCTTAGTATATTGTATCTTATGTTGAAATATGTCTGTTTTGTAGGAGCCGAGCACTAAGCGAGTTCGGCCTCTTTCACGTGTAACATCATTGGCAAATCTTATATCTCCTGTAAGAAATGGCGCAGTCAGACGTTTTGGCCAAACCATACAGGTAATGTCTATATGTAGTGTTCTCCTTCATTTTGGACCAACTTGCTGTGCGGAGCTTTACAAAAATGCAGATCATTATTCATATTCTACCCTAACTTAGCTTACAGTCTAAAGTCCTTATTACATTAAGGAAACCTTCGTACATGTTTGAATGTGCTGTGTGCACTGTTACTGTAATCTTTTGAGCCATGTTCGTGCTATAGTTAATCTAAGCTCTGACCTGCTTACATGTGACCACTCCGAGCTTTCTGTTTTCTTTGTTTTTCTTAACTGATTTTTGTTGCACACAAGTGTTCACTAAAAAATGCCCCTTGTGCTGAAATGTTCACTCTGCTTGTTTAAACCTGACCAGTGGGTTTCAAGAGAATTCAAGTACTGAACAGCTTCAAACATGTTTTTTCTTGCCAGTCATTTACAATGCGAGCCGAAAACAAGTCTCCAGGCAGTACACAGAAAACTTGTAGCAAGGCGGCTGCACCTACCCCACCCAAAAGAAGGAACAGTGTTTTGTGGTCTGAAATAAATATGAAGGAATCTCTGAGCACCAAAGAAATTAAACGGCAAGAGGCAAGTTAAACTATTAAGGATATGTTCACCTACTATTATCCATATCATTTGCTTTTGCATTTTTATCCATGCCTTTGACAGAGACCTTTTGCCATATTACTGGTGAATCAGTGCAGTACCTTATGATTACATTAAATTGTTAGATTTGCTTAAATATGTGGTATTGGTCAAGTTGAGACTTTAAACCTCCTAGCTTTTTACAGTGAAGGTAAGTGTGTATACACCCTTCAGCTGTTTAACTACAACTTCCTGATGAAAAATGAGAATGCTTGTGATTTTAGCTCATCTCATCAAAGGTTGCTAGGTCACACACAAGACATCTTTGTTAAAATTACTGGATAAAATAATAAAGGATTATCAAGAGAATATGCAGACCCTAAGCAAATGCTTCTACTATAAGTAAATGCAAAATATATAGATGACATGACAGAATGAGTTGCGAAGGACTGTTTCTTACAGCTAGCAACTTTATTTGCTCTTGTGTTCAATATAATTGGATAGGTGAGATCGGTTATCCTGAACACACAGGGTTTTATTCTAGGCTGTTAAACTTTTGAACTGACTTAAAGCAATCAGTGCAACCTTTGAACAGCAACAATGTTTTTCATCAAGGATCTTGTTAATGGGAAACCACAGCTAAAATACAAGCACCTTCCTTTACATGGTTAGAACCTAAACAAATATTTCCAAACCATGACCGAACCTAAGACATTGGAACATTTGTGATTTTTAAATCACTTAATGAGGTTCTGCACATAACCAGAGAAAATCCAATCCCGCTTATCCCAGCATTCCAGACGTGCCCCGTTGTCTTATAGATTTGTAACCCATGAATGTTTTCCATGCAGGCAATATTTGAAATGACAAAGGGGGAGCAAGACCTTATTGAGGATCTAAAGTTGGCAAGGAAGGCCTATCACGACCCAATGCTGAAGCTTTCTATTATGTCTGAGGAAGAACTAACACAAATATTTGGAGATCTAGATTCTTACATTCCTCTTCATGAAGGTAAGTTAGCAGCCCTTAATAAGTTACTATTTAAGCTATCAGTAAAGCAGAACCAAAATTCAAATAAAAATGTGTTGCCTATTCTCTTTCTTTCAGAATTGCTTGCTAAGCTTGGGGAAGCAACAAAGGCAGATGGGACAGTTGGTCAGATTGGTCCCATTCTTATTAACTGGGTAAGTAACAATTACATTATAACCCTTTTTTAACAAACATGTTTTGAAGAACTTAGTGTAATGATGCTACATATAAAAATACAATAATAATGGTACTTTGTTTTTTCCATGATCTTAACAAGCCTTTATGGTTCTGTGTACTGATTACTGGGGAGTTTTGTGAGCAGTAACCATCTATGTACCATTACTGCAATTTGCTGGGATACAAAACATTATTGTACTTGATCACTTCCATTGTGGCTACTAAGAATCCCCATGTAGAACACAGTGCAAGGCAATAACTAGAATATCCGAGGCTTCAAGATAATAATCATTACCTGACTACCATTTTGTGACAATAAGGAAACCTACTTGCTTACTAGTCTTTCCCATGGGAGTGTCATGCAAGAATAGTTTTCTAGAACAGGTTTACCTTGCACAAGACTTTTTGTGATCGTAAATTCCTGTTCAATAAAGCGTAATACACGTAGTGGTTAAGGGCAGAGCCTTCAGTAATGTTTCCTTTCTTATTTGCAGTTACCTCGCCTGAATGCATACAAAGAATACTGCAGCAACCAACTAGCTGCCAAAGCTCTTCTTGACAAAAAGAAATTAGATCGAAGAGTCCAGGACTTTCTTCAGCGATGTCTTGAATCTCCCTTCAGCCGTAAGCTTGATCTCTGGAGCTTTCTTGATATACCAAGAAGTCGCCTTGTCAAGTACCCTCTTCTTCTGAAGGAAATCCTCAGGCACACACCAAAAGACCATCCTGACATCAAGGCTCTGGAAGACGCTGTGAGTACTGCTGAAATGTGGATTAGGCCTTGTTGCATAACATTTTATTTACCTCTTGCTGTTGAGCAACTTCATTTTGCTTTTGCGAAAGAAACTGAATGAACTAGAATATTTCTAAAACCATGCCTTGGGTAAAGAACCGTTCCCAAGGTTGTAACTGCCTTTTCTGATTTTGGATTTTGGGGGCTGAAAATTAAAATATCCATGAGTCGGTTGTTTAAAGAAAGCTGTGGTTGGCTTTGGGGGCCCTTTCTTTTGTTTTTTTTTTTTTTGCTGGCTTCAAATTTACCATTAGAATGCAGAATATTTATCCTCATATATTTCTTTTTTTCCAGCTTTGCTTAATTCAAGGAGTACTTACAGACATAAACTTGAAAAAAGGAGAATCGGAATGCCAGTATTATATTGACAAATTGGAGTACCTCGATGATAAGCAGAAGGATCTACGGATTGATTCCAGCAAGGCACTGCTGTGTCATGGGGAGCTGAAGAATAAGAATGGGCATGTAAGTAGTCTGCAGTTATTAGGCTATAGCAGTTGCCATAAAATCAGGTACAGCATAATTAGAATTGATGTCTATAGTTCACTGCAATTTAATTGGCTCTTGAGGGGACCTGCAGCTTTAAAATGCAAACATCACCTCTACTACAGTTCTGAATGGTAAAGGTTCTAACTAATTTGAAAACTTTTACAAAGTAACATTCAGAAACACAGAAGTGAAGGTGCTCTTTCAGTACTCCATTGACATAATGTCTGTAAGTGCTTCATCAGTTCTTCCTGAGAGTACTAGGGCTATTACGCATCTGCATGCATCTTTGCTTGTCTTGTTAAAGGACCAGTAACACCAAAAAATGTAATTGTTTTAATGTAATAAAAATATAATGCAGTGTTGCCCTGCAATGGTAAAGCTGCAGTGTTTGCTTCAGAAGCACTAGTATTGTTTATATAAATAAGCTGCTGTGTAGCCATGGGGGCAACTAGTCAAAGGAGAAAAGGCTCAAGTTACACAGCAGATAGCAGATAAGCTCTGTAGAACATAATGTTATCTGTTATCCATTACCCATCATGTGCCATATAGCCGTTGCTTAACAGCTTGTTTATATGAACTACAGTAGTGTTTCTGAAGCAAACAGATCAGATTTAACAGCACAGGGCAACACATGATCTTTTCTTTTGGTGTTACTGTTCCTTTAAGTCTACAGCTGATTTCCTGTGTCTCTGAAGTTGATTACTGCATGGCAAATTTACTTTACTTTACTACATAGAAATAAATGGCAATACATTATTGTTGATAACTGAATTGGAGAGAACAGTTTAGTATTTGAAGGCCATGCCTAGGCTATTCCAGCAAAATATGTTCTTATATGGCATGAAACTGGTGTTCTTTTGCAATGGGACCTGTCTCAGACCTACTATATATGTACTAGACAACTGATTAGCAGATTAAAGGCTAAATTAATAGTTTACATTTGTGTTCTGTTACAGAAGCTGTTCTTGTTCCTTTTCCAAGATGTCCTGGTTTTAACTCGTCCTATCTTACGAAATGAGCACCAGTATTTTCAGGTTTACCGGCAGCCAATCCCTGTGCAAGAACTGGTCTTGGAGGATCTACAGGATGGAGATGTGAGGATGGGAGGCTCTTTTAGAGGTGCTTTCAGTAATTCCGACAAAGGTATGACATGCATGTGAAATGTGCCACTGTAACTTGGAGTTAAGATGCTATTTAAATCATTGTATGCAAGCAATTGTATTATATATAAATAGGGTGGAGAAATGTACACTTTTTTTAATTATACGATTTATGTGTTCCTAAATGAAATGTTAAATAGCTTCACTATTGTTTAGTGCATACACTAATTGTGGTCTTTCTTTTTCAGCAAAAAATATCTTCAGAGTGCGTTTTAAAGAAATTTGTGCCGGTCAAAGCCACACACTCCAAGCCAATGATGTCTTTCACAAGCAGCAGTGGCTCAACTGTATTAAAACTGCTATTGCTCCATACCAACAAGCGTCTCCCACAGAACAGAAGGAACTGCCAGACCTGAGCGAAGAATGTGAAGAAAATCATCCACCAGCCACAAATGGCAAAGATCGCAGAAGGTCATCGACTATATCTGGCATTATGGAAATGGACCTTGAGGAAAATGCTTTCAGCCCACTCTTGGATATAACAGAAGACCAAAAAACCAGAGACAAAACACAGCAGAGAAAAGAGACTTTGGTTTAATTTGCAAGATCACTTTGAAAGGACTTGTTATTTATAAAAATGTATATTTTGTGTCATGTGACGTGAGCATGCCTGGATTATTTTCATACTGCTTCTCTGCTATGCCCCTCCCTTTCAGTGGCAGCTACTGGTATAAAGATAACACTGTTGAAGCTAGAGTCTGTTTGTCTATACTGTATAGAAGTGTACATTTTGGGGTTTATTTCAAACAATACTGTTTATATCTTAAGCATGCTGACATTTATAAACAATATGGGTTCTTAATGGACTACAGTATCTAGGAGCTTTGGCGTTCACTCCAAGGTTACTGTGTTCTTCTCTACATGTTCATGAAAATACAACCACTAACTAAGCCAGCAAATGTTATTTTCTGTTGCACAACATTTGAGTTGGTAACCTTAAAGGGCAAGTAAAGCACCATAATTTTACAGTTCCTTTATGGATTTTGTATGGTACAGGACTACTTTTCAAGATAAATATTTTCCCACTATTCTCTTCAGCTGCCCTCTTTGTATGTTTTCTGTCTGCCCCACTTGTGTGACAGGGCATAGGAGCGTTTCCTCAAGCTGTAGCCTGTCCAGAAGTATCTGTCCATCAAGGAAGTAGCTGAAGAGAAGTGGCCAGTATATTTTTAGCTGATGTAGCATAGCCCTATCCTGTGTGCCAACCAAAACTAACCAGCTTTGTCCCTTTTTAAATTTCTTGAAACAGACTCTAAGCTTTTTAGCAGGTTTTCCACTTTACCTACTGGAAATGTTTGTTTACTGTACATTCCTCCTTTATATTTGTGTATGCTTACAAGTATTTAATTTTTTAAGTAGCATAGTTTTTTTAGCCCATATATTGTATTTTGAAGCTTTTGGAATATTGCCTTTTCTTTACCAAAACAATGCATTTTACCAAATCTTAAACAAGTTGCTAAACTGGTATAGTAGGAAGGAGTATAAAGACAAAATGTCATGTTCTATGGAATTTTTTGTTTATTTTTTGGATGTTGTAGACTTAATTTTTGTTATTGAGAGAGACAAGAAGGCTGAAGGCAGGTTGATAAATGTATGTAGTGTAGAGAGTTCATTATTAGCTTTATGGGCCATGGAAATGGCAAATGTGGTCGATGGAAGGTTTTTAGTACGTCATAGAAGGTCAGGCGGCATGTCGAAAACTAGAATTTTTTTTAATTTTTCCAGAGGAATTAGAGAGTTGAAAATGTGGAGGAACCAAACTAGAATGTTTCAAATACCAGAGCGTTGTTTTTTTGTGTTTTTTTTTAGAAACGAACAGTAGAAAACTATAGCAATTATGGTGTGATATTTAAAAAATAAAATGCTGATATCTATAATTGACTATCTTTCCAACCAGTGTTTTAGTGAAATGAGTTATCCATACCATATAATGCAATCCTGATCTTGTATATGGTGACAAGTAGGAAACATTCAGATATTTTGTACATAATGAAATGTTGTTTTTGTTTCTTTTGTAAATCTACTTGTACAGCTAAAAGTCTTCAAATACATAAAAAAAAAAATCCTAGAACTTTGTTGTATCTTTCTGGCTTTCCAACCCACATATAATGTATATTCGAATGAACCTAGGTGTTTAGGTTGTAAATATGTCAAATAATGTAATACTTATACATGTCATTTTGTTTATAGTAAAAATTATAAATGGGGGATTTGTTTCTGCCACTTTCTGGGCACACTTTTCAAGAGTGGGCTAATGTGGGATACTAGAACTGAGCTGCTTGGGCTACATTTGGAGCCCAATTTTATGTAATTAGGGTCCATAAGAACCCATTATTCATATTTGTAGCACAAAACTGACTATGCCAAGTTAACAAAGCTGGTTCTTACTAGTGAAATTCTCTGTCTGGAGTTCTATCATTGGCTGAGCTTTCAAAGTAGCAATTTCCTTTTAATATATAACATGCCTTATGGAAACCGTAGTATTGCAGCAGTGACATAAAGTTTATTGGATTAACAGAAAATGTGCATCATAACAGAATTAGACGGGTGCATACATTTGGGCACCCCAGGTGGCAGGTGTTTTTCTTGGAATGCGGTGTTCTTCTTCTGCTGTGCAAAGCACTTTTTATTATGACCAAATAACTAAGATTTTGTCTCATCAATTTAAAGCACTTTGTTCCAAAATGACTGTGGCTTGTCTAAATGAGCTTTTGCATAGAACAAGCAACTCTATTTGTGGAGTGAGTGCAGAAAGGGCTTCTTTCTCATCACCCTGCCATACAGATGTTCTTTGTGCAAATTGCGCTGAATTGTAGAACAATGTACAGATTCACCATCTGCAGCAAGATGTTATTGCAGGCCTGTGAAGGTGATCTTTGGGTTGTCTGTAACCATTCTCACAATCCACCGCATATGTTGCTCCTGTATTTTTCTTGGCCTGTCAGACCTGGGTTTTACAGCAACTGTACCTGTGGCCTTCCTTTTCCTGATTCCATTCCTTACAGTAGAAACTGACAGTTTAAACTTCTGAGAGAGCTTTTTGTAGCCTTCCCCTAAACCATGATACTGAACAATCTTTGTTTTCAGATCTTTTGAGAGTTGCTTTGAGGATCCCATGCTGTCACTCTTCAGAGGAGAGTCAAACAGAAGCACAACTTGCAATTGATCACCTTAAATACCTTTTCTCATGGTGGGACACACCTGCCTATGAAGTTCAAGTTTTAACAAGCAAATGCCAGTAATCCATATTGAGCGTCTACATGCATTCAAATTAGCAAAATTACAAGGGTACCCAAATTTTTGCACAGCCATTTTTTTTTTACATTTGATTTAATATCATACAGTTGATTACTGCTTCACTAAAAATCTTTGTTCAGAAAACATCCCAGTACTCTGATGTTCCTGGGAAATGAAAGACATACCACTGTTCTCTTTTTTTTGTTGAAAGCAGAGTAAAATATTATGCAGGCTGAGAGAGGTTCCCAAACTTTTTCACATGACTGTATTCGGGTAGAACCCAACAGTGAGCAGTATTTTCTTCGTATGATCTTTGCTCATGATGGTTTAAGATTAAATGTGTAATATCCCAAGCAAGATATCCAAGAATTTGTTCTTTTGCCTGTTCCATACCTTTCTACTACTACTGAATCTGGTATTTCTTGCATTGTATTGCAACTGAGTTTATCCATATTTGTATGTAAAGCAGAAAAAATGCCAGAAATTGAACATTTCTTTTGCTCTTCAAATTTTATTTTAATGGATTACTCTATAAGTTGAAGGGCCACCCACTGGATTTTTAGACAAGGTATTCCATAAACAATTGTAGGAAATTGTAGAGGCCAAATTGGGCTTCCTCATCAAACTTTCATCTGCTTTACTCTGGCTCCGTGATCCCCAACCAGTGGTGTGTGAGCAACATTCTCACCAACCCCATGGATGTTGCCCCAAGTGGCCTCAAAGTGGGTGTTTTATTTTTGAATTCCTGGTTTGGAGGTACGTTTTAGTAAGCTGTAGTCCACATAGAGGCTACTAAATAGCCCATTATAGTCTTTATTTGGCACCACCAGGAACATTTTTCATGCTCATCCCCAACATTTGAATGTGGCTGATGTGTAAAAATGGTTGGGGATTCTATTCATGCTATCGACTGCATCTTAATTTGAGCTGAATTATTAAATATACAGGTAACAATAGAATTCTATCTGTATCTGACAATTCAGCAGTAACGACTGGCAGATGTTCGGACGTCTTCAAAAGTGCCAATCAAAAATTCCCATCAACGAGTGGACCGATATTCAAATATTTTAACTAACTGTTGCAATACAGAACAAAGTAGTTTCCAAACTGTCATCACCACTGTTATAACTAAGCTAGGGATTGCCAGTTATTACTTATACAGAGGAAATGAACATCACATTTAACACAAACAACAACTGATAAATCCAGCAGCCAGAAGAATAGTTGAGGAACAAATGTATTGTTCCATTGCTTTTCTAGGTCATAATACCCTTGGCAATATATAGCCAGAGATAAAGGTCTCGGTGTAATGTGATTTATATAATATTTTTAAAGATTTCAAAGTGGCAAACATTCTAGTCTTGTAATAAGTTTTTTTTTGCCCTCTTAAAAACCTTGTCTTCATTCGGAATGTGTAGGTAGTTATTTGTCTTTACTTTGTCAGTTTTTTTGTAAGAGCCATGAATAAATGACATCCTTATAAGTGGTGCTTAGAGATGTCATCATTAATGTGTGATGTCATTTGTCACGTCTCACTTGTGTACTAAAATAAAGCACTCCCTGTTTTAAAATATCAGGATAATAAAAGTGATCTCAGGTTCTGTAAAAAAGTACTCCACCTTTGGGCTTGTGCTTTAATATGGCTGTGGAACTCCTCGGTGTCTTAAAATATCCTTATAATTTATAACATGGGGTTTTATTTATGTTAATACACGTTTCAAGGTTTCAAAAGTCATGTGACATCAGTTACAATAATGGGGTACATTATTCACAATATTATAGCCCCTAAGTTATAATGGTCATGAACTCAGCATCTGTGTTTAGACAGAAATTACCTTGATATTAAGTTTTATTATGCTGTAGCGATATTCTGAGACAATTTGCAATCGGCTTTCATTTTTTCTGGGTCCAAATTACCCTAGTAACTATACATTGATGTGACTAAGGGAG
Source organism: Xenopus borealis (assembly GCA_024363595.1). Taxonomy (NCBI): domain Eukaryota; kingdom Metazoa; phylum Chordata; class Amphibia; order Anura; family Pipidae; genus Xenopus; species Xenopus borealis. The sequence goes on along the minus strand of CM044435.1, from coordinate 76,472,410 downwards.
TGGAATATAAATAGAGGGCCTAAATAGAAAGATGAGTGACAAATAGTAGAAATAACTATCCATTTTTAGCCTTGCAGACAATTTGGATGGAGTCAGTGGCCCCCCATAAGAAAGGCAGAAATATGCAGAAGAAAAAGGCAAATAACTTAAAAATTATGAAAGATAAATAATGCAGACCAATTGTAAAGTTTCTTAGAATTGGTCATGCTAAAAGTTAACTTAAAGGAACAGTTCAGTGTGAAAATAAAAGCTGGGTAAATAGATAGTCTGTGCACAATAAAAAATATTTCTAATATAGATAGTTCGAATAGAATGTAATGTATATAGTCTGGAGTGACTGGATGTGTAACAGAACAGAACACAACTTCCTGCTTTTTAGCTCTCTAACTTTGAGTAAGTCAGTGACTTGTAGGGGGGCCACATGAGACATAACTGTTCAGTGAGTTTGCAATTGATCCTCAGCTTTCAGCTCAGATTCAAAAGCAACAGTTATGGCCCATGTGACCACCCCCCTCAAGTCACTGATTGGTTACTGCCTGGTAACCAATCAGTGGAAACCAAGAGAGCTGAAAAGCAGGAAGTAGTGTTCTGGATATTATGTTACACATCCAGTCACATCCAGCCTTTATACATTACATTTTTGGCTAAATAACTATATTGAAACCATTTTTTTTATTTTGCACATCCTATTTACCTAGTTTTTATTTTTACACTTTACCAATCCTTTAAAGGAGAACCAACCCCCTTTAAGCAGATTCCAGGGAACAACACAAAGAAATGTTGCCTTTACCACAGAGCAGTCTGTCTGGAAGCTGGATATGTTTTAATGGCTGTACAGGTCTGGACTGAGATTCAAAATAGGCCCAGACATTTAAAGTACTCAGAGGCCCAAACTGCCCACCAGCCCAATAGATTGTGATTGTCTATGACATCTTACAACAGCCCCTGTGGCATTTGCCAGAATCCACAGATTGTCAGTTCAAACCGATCTCTTGTCCACTGCAATAATCAATACAGACAGCAGATCCAGTGCTGAAATGAAAACCTAAACACAGAAACTACAGCATTAATTCATGTGACGCAACACAGTGATATAAATGATTGTGAGTCATCTCGGGATAAGTGCATATGGGTACATGATCGCCTTCTTCAATTGCATATACCATGTAAATCTCACTTCAACCTCAAGTGCACTTCACTTTTGACAGTTGCCATCTTCCATGTCTGACATTATAAGGACATTTTGTTCCCATCGAGTAACAAAAAAATTGTGAAAAAAAGATAATTCTACAATATGAAATCTTCTTGTTTTTCTATGCACAGTAGAATTATTGCCTTTTACAGGAAACCCTTCTAAGTTCTATGGAACATTTTAAACAGCCTTATCTCTGGTTTTCCACCCAAGCAGAGGAAGCTGTCAAATAAAATGCTATCTGTTCTCCCAAATGGCAACGTTCTATCCACTTTGAACAGAGAAGGAAACAGAACAAACCCTGGTCCCAACTCTCTCTTATCTCTACTGTTTATGTATGAGGTGGGGACTGTGCTAGACTGCTTGCCAGTTCTGATTATAGCACTTGCATTACACTATGGAAATGGTTTCATGGTAATGTGTGTGCATGGTATATGTATGCAACTTACAGAACATCCATCAGTTCTCGGGTTACATGTGTTTGTGTTCGTCCTATTGTAAGAACAGGGTGACCTCATAGCCGTGATATGTGTAACAGGATACTATTTTGTCTTCTTCTAAAATTAAATATATTCTTTGTAAACATTCAAGTTTTCTGTTTGTTACAGAGTGAAGAGGAAAAAAAAGCTACAAGTCTGTCCAAACATTACTGTGATATCTTTCTGCTGCTTCAGGCAAAACATATGCTAGAGCCAAGTAGGGTTGCCACCTGGCCGGTATTTTACCGGCCTGCCGGGTAAAAATGATGGTTGATCCCAATTTTATTAATAAGGGAAAAAGAAAAAAAAATATATATAGGAAGGCCAGTATTTCTTTACCGAAAAGGTGGTAACCCTAAAGTCAAGTCATCTCCTGGATATATCATTTTTAGCAAATAAGTGTCATAGCTTTAAAAGTGAACTAAATCTTACTTAAAGAAGTAGCTAGAAATGTTGTACATTATGTTTTGTGCTTCTGTACCAGCCCAAGGCAACCACAGCCCTTTAGCCGTAAAGATCGGTGTCTCCAAAGATGCCCCAGTAGCTCCCCATCTTCTTTTCTGCTGATTCACTGCAAATGCTCTGTGCTGCTGTCACTTACTGAACTTATGGATACCCAAATTCTTTTTTTAATTAAAACATCTGTACCTGTTATAAACTGGTTTAAAGATCTCAGCAGTCAATCATTTATTATCTATACCTAAAGGCTCCCATACACGGCCCGATAAAAGCTACTGACAGACTGAGTCAGCTGCTTATTGGCCCAAGTGTAGGGTCATCTGATGGGCTTCCCTAATGGATAACTGTCCGAAAGTTGGCCAGACCTTAATCGCGCAGGTTAAGCCCACCCCCACCATCCAACTACCCATATCGCCTCCATTCGGGGTCCACGATTGGATCATCCTGATATTGCCCACCTCAATGTAGGCATATTGGGGAGAGATCCGCTCATTCATAACATTGAATTTTGAATGATTTCTTAGGGTGACAGGAACAGTTTCTCCAGTTCTTACTATTCCGCTGGGCTAAAGTTTATAATGCAACTTGGGCTCAAAACAGATTTGATTTGATTATACCATAATCCTGTTTCAGTCCTGTTCTGGTACACCTTTTGAACCTGGGTCTTTTCGGCACAAATACAGGTCTCCCCTAAAACCACCATTCACAGAGCAACAACTGCCATCTCCTCAAAGGAAGTAACAGGTGCCATGGATTCACATCAAGTGTTACATTTGCTGAAGCTTTAACAAGAAGGCATAATTCTATCCATCAGCTGTCTCCTTCTTAAAGGCAAGCCACACCATGGATAATATGGCTGGAAACCCCTTTCCAAACATCTGCTGAAAAGTCTTTGCTTGAATGACTCACTCTTACTGAAAACCAGGAAATTCAATTTTGATGATATGATTTTTATTGTTAGACTTTGCACTTGGGTTAAACTTTTTATCAACAATCCTTCCCAGAAATTAACTTCCACTTCCTGTAATCTGTTTATTTAAATGTTTCTATAAACGGTGATGTGGCTTTATTATTTCACAGATAGAGTTACTAAAATTTCTTAATCTGCTCAGGAAACGTCGCACTTAAAGGAGAAGGAAAGGAGAAAATCCTTATCTATCTCCCTGTAATGTACTCCCCAAGACCATCTAAAACTCTATAGGTCCAACTCACATACGCTAATGCAATCATGTACAATTACAGTCCATGTTTGGCTCACATTTTCAGGCACGCAGACACCATCTTAGTAAGGTTGCGAATGCTTCTTTTTCCTCTTTCCATTATTGCGCATGCATGGGAAAAAAACTTGACCCCCAGGAGAGCGTCACTATTGACATAGCGCTCATTAGTAAGCAGCACCAGCAGCAGCTCAGTAGTGTCAGTAGGATGAGCATGAGCATCACAAGTGTGGGTATAAGGGTCAATGATGAAGCGCACATAGCCTCATTTACATGTGCATCGTCATCATCATTGAGAGAAAGGCAACTCCCCGACGTATTAAACAAAAATTCTGCACAATGCGCCTCAAAGATGCGCAGAGAGGAAGATTCCTACAAAAAGCGTGACGCCACCCAAGTAACAAGCTGCAGTCTTCCGAGAGCATAGCTGCTTCTGCATAAGACCAGGGAGAAAACTTTAAAAAATGGTCAATATGTTCTATGTCCACCAGACTTTGGATACAAGGCTTTTTATGTTTTACTTTTCCTCCTCCTTTAAGCCAGACCCTTAATAACTTTTGTGAGACTATTCTCCTACAGTTTGGAGTAGGGTTTATATTGAAAATGACTTGAGATACTGACTCAATTCTATGAATTATAGCAATATTTTCACTTTAAAGTGGACCTGTCACCCAGACACAAAAATCTATATAATAAAAGTCCTTTTCAAATCAAACATGAAATCCAATTTCAAATTTTAATTAAAGCATTCATAGCTGTTTTAAGCTCATTTAAAAATCTCATCTGTCAATCAAATATTGTCTGACACTCCTCTATGCCTTAGGCATAGAGGTGGGGCAGATAATTACTTTCACTTTCCATTCAGCACTTCCTAGATGTCACTGCTCCCCACACATTCCCCCAGTTCCCTTAACCATTTAATTGTGTAGCCAGGACATGAGGATAGACATCAGGTCCCCCATTCTGGTGCACAAACAAGATTCTGAGATGATACAAGGCTTGCCTTAATAACAGTGTCCACAAAATGGCTCCTGCCTGTTTGCTATAATTATGAATTCCCAGACTGAAGAAAATAAGATTAAAATAATTTATATAGTCTAATTAATGTTCATTTTGCTTGACTAATGTGATAAAATAGTGATTTTGAATATTTTTTTTGGGTGACAGGTCCACTTTAAGCAATTCATGGCAATGACACATTCTGACACAGCGATTACACTCATCATGGGCAGATCTTTGGTGGGTTGGATCAGAATTGTGTCTGCTGCTTTGACCTCCTAATCTGACAAACTTTAAAGGCTATGTATCTGATGTTACTATGCGCAAGCTGGGAGATAATCTGCAGGCCTTTCTGGATGACAGGATACTTTATACTTGCATGTACTGTCTGGGTGCTAGTATGTTTTATTCTAGCTTCTTGAACAGAATCTGCAGTGCTGGTGAGTTACAGAGAGGATTTAATGCACTGAAATAACTTCCCTTAGTGGAAAACAAGTTCATCAAGAAAAGTGGAGGACACTGAGTACAGACATCATGAAATTCCAGTCCAAGAAAAATAGCGCACAAGGATTTTAGTAGCACTTTCAAAGCTTTGAAGTATGTCACTGTTTACTGTGTTACTCACAAAATATGTTACCTTTTTGATGTGTATTATATTTAAAGTTATAATACTGTTCCATATTCACACTATAGTCTCTAATACTATAGTCTCTAATTTGCACAATTTTAAAGGGCAAATAAAACAACTCCTCTTATTAATATCTAGTTTTTGTAATATGAATCTGTTGTGGCAAGGGCTGCTGGGCTGGAAACATAAATCATTCATCACACAGGTAATACAAAAATGGTGATGCAATATAAGTATTGGCTTTCGGCGTCCCCACGCGCTATACACTCTTATTCACTTCTGGGTGCTGTGTCAAGGTTATGTAATAGAACAAGACTGTAGCAGCACACAATCTGGTTCTTTAAAATTTCATTCTTTATTTAACATAGATGATATAGATTAATGCATCAATGTTCGGTCCATGGTCTAGAACCTTCATCAAGATGCAATCAAATGGTAATGCATCTTAATAAAGGTCCTAGACCATGGACCAAAAGGTTGATGCCTTAATATGTATCATCTATGTTAAATAAAGAATGACATTTTACAGAACAGCAGTGCGTGCTGCTTCAGTCTTCTTCTTAAATATATATATTTAAAGGGAAACCTGCTCAACCCCAACTAAAATCTCTAGCATGGCTGCCTGTTAAGCAAAGGATAGCATATATAATCCTTCTACTTACATTCAAAGCCCTTCACTCCTCTACTACTCATTACATTTCTTCTCTTGGATCAGTCTACATTCCTGGTCTTCTTCTTCGCTCCTCTCAGAACCTCCATAATCTCAATCTCTTCAAGAAAAAACTAACAGTCTACTTTTTGGTGCACTAGGACATTAGCCTAGTTCTGTACCTTACCTTGTTCTTTTTCATCTCCAATTTGTTACTGTATTTTTTTCCCACTTAGACTGTAAGCTCTACAGGGCAGGGACCTCCTTCCCACTGGTTCTCTTACTACATATGAGCTCTGGATAAAATCATTGTGTGATTTGTCTTCCCTACTTTTATTTGTATATTATATTTTTATGTATTGTGCAATGCTGCAGCTTCTTAATAGCTCTTTACAAATAAAGTTATACATACATACATGCCACTAACTTATTTTTTCCAATCATAGATTAAAGTAGTATATTTCCTATATACAGTAGATCTAGAAAACGTCACTTTTTCCAGCACACATAAAATGTTTGGTTTACGTTTGCCTTAAGCATTATGAAGCATATTCAGAGTGTGTTTTGTTCCTGGGCAACATCAACAATATTAATGCATAGTAACCCAGCATTAGCTATGGAACATTAGTAAGAATGTTTACATTTTAAAGAATTTCGGCAGAACAATATCCACAGTAAAATCTTGCCAAATGAATATGCTGTTCTACAAATAGCAAATTATTGCTGTTATTCAAAGTACTGTAATGGATGTAAGAGTGGGCTTGTTTAATAATTCAGACAATAACTTCCACCCTAATAAATGATTCTCTCCTAAAGCTTTAGTCTCGGTACTGACAGTATGTGCAATTCTGTAAGTCAAACACATCTCCTGGAACTTCCATAGAAGGAGTACTGCAATAAAATAATATATACAGAAAATGAAATGTGTGTTGGATGAAACCTGCTAATTGATTTAACCACCAACCACAACCCTATGTGCCATAAATGCTGCTACATCTTTATAGAAAAAGTGCTCATGGCAGGCATCACAGAGGGATGTTTTTTTTTTCTGATGGTATTCTCCTAGTATATACTGCTATATACTATTTTCTTTAGTTATACTAGACTAATCTGGTTATAATATCTCTCTCTGGTATCAACGATAGATTTTTACAATAATACTAGAATAAATCATAAAAGTATCCCTACTAGACTGCACAAGCTTATAAGATGGGCGACCAATAGGTTGGTTGGAACCTCACTAGCATAACAGATGGATTTATGAAGCTGAAGAAGAAGACCAGGAATGTACACTGATCCAAGAGAAGAAATGTAATGAGTAGTAGAGGAGTGAAGAGCTTTGAATGTTAGTAGAAGGATTATATATGCTATCCTTTGCTTAACAGGCAGCCATGCTAGAGATTTTTGTTGGGGTTGAGCATGTTTCCCTTTTTAGGAAACATTACATTAGTCTAAACGGAATATGATAAGGGCATGGATTAGTGTTTTGGCTGTTGTTTGTGAAAGAAACCGGCATATCTTGGCTATATTTCAGATAGGGTTGCCACCTGGCCGGTATTTTACCGGCCTGGCCGGTATTTTTGATGGTTCATCCCAATGTTAGTTTAGGAAAAAAAGATAAATATATAGGAAGGTTGGTATTTTTTTCAAGAAACCCTAATTGTGGAGGAAGAAGTGACAGGTTTTGGCAGTATTATTAATGTGAATAGAGAAGGAGAGGGACTAAAGATGACCCACAAGCATCGTGCTGAGTTAACCGAGTTAATGGTCATGCTATCCATATTAATGGTGAAAGGAAGAGAAGGGCTTGGTTTGACCATGAGCTCACTATTGGCCAATTTGAGCTTGAGGTGGTTCATCCAGAAAGAGATAGCTACTAACAGTGTTGGACTGGGATTCCAAGGGCCCACCAGAAAACCTTAGACTGTGGGCCCACTTTCCAAAATTGTATTCCCCCTTGCGTCACTCAGCCTCTTTATTCTTATAGTCCTTTATATCTACAGTAAATACTATATTATTCCATTAATAAGCATTTTCCATAAAGAAATAGGGAATGACCATGAAATAGGTTAGAAGCAAGAGGGCCCACTGGCACCTTGGCCCACCGGGAGTTTTCCTGGTATCCTGGTGGGCCAGTCCGACACTGGCTACTAAGCAGTATGTGATCTGGGTTATATAAATGTTATATGATAAAATGGGCTAATGAACCCTTTTTATGAGCTAATTAACTCTTTTCCTTTTTTTTTATTAACTTAATTACAGAATGGGCTGTGTTATTTTAGAAACACATAAAAAACATGTTGTAAAAGGATGGTTTAAATATTTGTCAGGAATTATAATAACCGGGGAATCTGAAAAAGGCAGGTTCAATATAGTTTGGGTAGAACCAAAGACTTTTTTAGGCAATTCATGTAAGGATGCTAGCGTGCACTAAATATAGGTGCATTAGTAAGTATAGTTTTTTAATTTGTTAGGAGAGTTGTACTGCATTTCTCGATTTCACTAAGCAGCACGTTCAGGGCTAGACTCATGATTATGGAGAAGCTCAGTGTTGGGGACACAAGTTTCACATCAGCTTTACAAGTGCAACTATATTTGGTTGTAGCACAACAATTATGTACAGGTGAATTTATGAACAGCTTGTTATTTGGAAAAATTAGAGTGAGTAGTGTGTAGGGGTAAAAGTAAGTATACGTAATGTCAATACAAAGCTGTGCTATTGGGTTACTGGATTCCTCTGGGTGCTGTTATCTTACCTTTGTGTAGGGGAAAACTCCTGCAGAATTTGTCTTCAATTTGTCATGGGAACATTACTGGGAAGTCCCACTGTTTGCTAATGATTAGACACGCTTTCAATAAAAGTCCTACTTATTTGGTACAGGTTGAACATAAGTTTACATCTCCCTTTCCTAGCATACACAATGTCAAAAAAGTATTTCAAGGTGCTGTTAAATGATTGCCACAACATTTGTCAATTTTTAACACTAATAGTTTAATGCTCTGAAAAGTTGCATGTGCACTTTTTTTCAATTAAAATCATTACTGTTTTTTCAGAAGGAAATACAGCAAAAGGTAATTGTTGTTAAAAGTTATGTGTGCAGGTATGTAAACAGTGACTAGATATCTTGAAGGCACCATTATAAACCCAGCCAAGGATCCGATTTTTAACCGACTGAAATAAATGTATGTAGAGAAAGAGAGAGAGAGATGCAATCTATGTTTTGTTTATGTGGACAATAAACAGATTTTACATTTCAAATGGTGTAAAATCCAGGTAAATTTCAAACCATGGAAATACATTATTGATATGTTGGTGGGACCACTATAAACAGTGTAAAATGAACGAAAACTTAAATCAGGGGATGTAAAATGGAGGTTCCCAGTGCATGTCTGTGGGTATATATATATATATATATATATAATATATAAACCTGGAGAAAAAAAAGCCATCCAATCTGGAGAATTTGGTGTTTGTTTCTGACTACACACTGGTGAGTCAAAAAGTTAATACAGTGATTAAAAAACATTGACCGACATTCCAGATGGACTGTAATTTACCGTTTACCAAAATGCCACCCCCTATATGTGCTTACCAGAAAGGGCGGTCTCTGAGAAACCTACTGATGGTCACTGATATACAAAGTGAAAATGATGGTACCTGGCTCACGAGGAATAAGCCAGGATGCTATAGGTGTGTGGGTTGTAAAATGTGGATGTCTACTGACTGGAGAGACTTTCTCCCATCTCCACAGTGGAAAAAGTTATCAGATCTGGTACAGACTGACATGCACCTCAGACAATGTTATTTACTGTATACTATGCCCATGTGGCCTTTATTTATTATTGCATAGATCAGTGATACAAGCAGCTTTTTGTAGGGGAAAAGCTGACACTCCCTTGGCTAGACATTTTCTATTATGCAAACAACCTCTACCGACCCTACGAGCAATCTTGATTGACCATTTCCCCCCCGCCTCGCATGTAGAGGGAGTGATCTAAACTTTTGTTACAATGTGAAGCAAGATGGATGCAAACTCTGGATACAATTGCCCCTAGAGGGCTTAATGTAATGTAGTCTCTTGCTAGCTATTTATAATTGAGTGGTACCGGTAATTTTTACCACAAAAGAAATGAATTGACCAAATATAACTGTAGTATTTAATGTTCAAGGTCACATACACTAATTTACCCTAATGAATTATTCTTTTCTGAAAGTTAGCTGCTATTATTCTGGTATACAAATTTCCTCACAGGACCGTCAGGATGATGAATAGGAAGTGACGCTGATGACCCCCTCGTACCCCAACCTCTTTATGGATGCTTTTGAATGTCGGTATATTTACACTAAATATGGGGGACATTTATTTTATGGAGTGGGGAGTGGGGACCAGGTTGGAGCCCTTGAGTTTGTTTCCGATCTGAATGCTCTGCCAATGCCAGGCAAATTTACAAGCACTTTTCAAAAAGATATAATAGATTTCCTTGATGTGAGAAATTTTCAAACAACTGAGGGGATTGGCACTACATTGTTCTGTAAAAACACTGACCGGAACACCCTATTGCATGCGCATAGTTTCCATCCTCCAGCTGTTTTTGAAATCTATACCTGATAGTGTTTAGAATCAATACTGACCATGTGGTAGCAAGACAGCAAGCAATGGATATGAGAGGTCGCTTTCTGGAAAGAGGTTATAAACTTGATTTTCTTAATGATGAAATGAATGTCTTGCAGATCATATGGGTAGAGAAGGAAACAATTAAACAAACACATAATAAACTTAAGCATGGTATTTATTACTAACAGTATGGCAGTGAGTCAGCAGGTCAATAAGACTATGAAAAAGCATTGGCCTATATTACAACTGGATTCCAGTCTGCCTTTTATAGAAACGCCTCCTATCTGCACCTACAGACGTGGGTGCTCGCTGAGGGATTGATGTTTACGGAACTGTGTTCTGGGAATGTTGACACATGGTTGCCAAGTGGTAAGCCAGGATGTTTTCAATGTGTTGATTGTAAGACCTGTGGCTGTTTACTTACAGGTGGAACATTTTCTCACCCACATAGTTCCGACACAATTGTCCTGTGCCACAGATCATGTGATATACTGCATATTATGCCCTTGTGGCTTATATTATGTCGGAAAATATGTCACCTTGTTTCGACTATGTGTGAATAATCACCGATCCACAATTCGATTGGCTTTATCATCTGGAATATCGGAAATTCCCCTGGCTAGACACTTCTTGACACATAAACACACTCTACCCTCCCTGCGGACTATCTTGATCATATCCCTCCTCTATCTAGGGGAGGCGATAGAGCAAATATTTTGCTATAACGGGAAGCCAAATGGATTTGAACACTTGATACAATATCTCCGAAGGGACTTAATGAAATGTACCCTTTAGCATGCTCTTTATTATGATTATTACTATTGTTATTTATTGCACTATTATTGTTACACATGATATGTTGCCATTTATTGAGAACACTATTGAATATATCACACACTGATAAATTTGTAAAATGTGGATCCAAATTGATATTAATAGGACCCACAGGTTGAAGTACAAGCAATAGCTGATATTGTATGAGACACTAGTTGATCTGGACTCATTTAGGGGTATGGGGAACTATTGAGAGTTATAGTTCCACAATGGTTGTAAAGGTAATAAGGGTTTATGCACGGATCCAGTGGTTGTTTTATAAGTTATAATGATGCTTTTTAGGAGCTGTTTAACTAGTTATGTCCTGTGGTATTAAATGTTATATATTTGCACTTTAATAGCAATAAGTATGCTAATAATATTGACATCAAATGTGCAATAATGCATATAAAGACTGGTTGATTGGGGTATTTAATGTGTGTTTCACTTCCTCTGTTTCACTTCCTGTTCATCATCCTGATGACGGTCCCGTGAGGACCGAAACGCTTCGATATGGAGATTGAATAAAAGTTGTTGAAAAATTTGCGCTATTAGTGCTTTCTTCTATTGGACTATATTATATTTTGCTATTGTGAGTGGAGAGTGCTGATTTTTGGTGAATATATATATATATATATATATATATATATATAAACTTTATTTATACTTAAATACCTGAGGTTCTTTAGACCTTTCTCTTGCTCCTTGATGTGATGCAGTAATATGATAACTATGGAAATCTGGGGAAATATAAAAGATTTGTCAAAGATCATAAAATGATCCCATATGTTTGGAACCAATGAATAAGGGCTTGTAATAGAAACTAATTGGAGTTAGTCATGTCATCATCACAAAATTTTCTGTTTTTGCCTTCTTTGGAGAAATAGGCACAGTATGTGGGGTTTCTGTCATTACGGGGAATTACAGCAAAACCAAAGGAAGCATCCTTTCTGCAATAATCACATTTCTTTATTTTCAATATTTAGTGCATGTCTCTATCTCAAAACCCTATTTTAGAAATCCTCACAGAGCGAGAGATGCCATTTTAAAAAAGAAAAATCATATTTAAAATCAAAAATATGTAATTGAAAATATATTGAATCACATCTGTCTTGCATAAAAAGGGCATAAACTTAAGGGATGAAAACATAATTATACCTCTTTATAGATCCCTAATAAGACCTCATCTGGAATATGCAGTGCAGTTTTGGACTCCAGTCCTTAGGAGGGATGTACTGGAGAGAGTGCAGAGACGTGCAACTAAACTGGTTAGAGGAATGGAAGACAAATTATGAGGGGAGACTGTCCAGGTTGGGGTTGTTTTCTCTGGAAAAAAGGCGCTTGTGAGGGGACATGATTACACTTTACAAATACATTAGAGGACATTATAGACAAATATCAGGGGACCCTTTTACCCATAAAGAGGATCACCAGAGGCCACCCCTTCAGACTAGAAGAAAATGACTTTCATTTGAAGCAGCGTAGGTGGTTCTTCACAGTCAGGACGGTGAGGTTGTGGAATGCACTGCCATGTGACGGCTGATTCTGTTGATGCTTTTAAGAGGGGTTTGGATGATTTTTCGGACAGACATAATATCAAAGGCTATGTGATACTAAACTCTACAGTTAGTATAGATATGGGCAAATACGATTTGTGTGAAAGAGTGGAGATGTGTGTGTATGCTGGGTTTTAATTTGGAGGGGTTGAACTTGATGGACTCTTTTTTCAATCCAATTTAACAATGTAACATTGTATCTTAATGGATTGCAGTACGTTACTAGCAATGGAAGGATCCACTTATAAAGTTGTAAGTGCAGATTTCAACATTCCCTGAATGATGAAGAACAGAAACTGCACTATTCACCCAGAAATCAGTAGGAAACAAGCACTGTGGTCAGTGTGTAAGTGTCTTAAAGCAACAGATGGCGCAACAGATGGACAAAAATCCCATGAGCATGACAGAAAACGGATAAACATCTGCAGATATATTTGTCAAGACTTAGTTTGTATGCCACAATAACATGAATGCAGTATTTAATTGTATACTCCCTTAGTAATTACATTGGCAAAGTAAAGGCTGATTAATAAAAAAAAGATATAAGGGGTAATTTACTATAAGAACAGTATATAAAGTGCAAAAACCAGGCACAGTGCTCCCTTTTATTTGCACTTTGCACACAGCCTTCTTTTAATCTCTCTATGCACTGTTTTAATGTTCAGCAGCACTGTATTTGGAAGGGGTGGAAGACGGTATAGTTGCCACCTCTCCCTATCCATCCCCTTGTAGTGGCCTTGTCTGGTACATAATGGGGTATATTTATCAAAGAGTGAAATTAAGAGTGAAGTTCCACCATTAGAATGATATTCTGCAGCTCTCAATTAATTTATATGGGATTTTTGATAGAGTATTTATCAAAGGGTGAAACTTCACTTCACCCGTTGATAAATTCGCCTTTCAAAATCCAATAGAAATGAATTGAGAGCTGCGGAATTTCACTCTAGTGGCGGAACTCTTTGATAAATTTACCCCATAACGTGTAGCATTCCTAGTCGGTTGTACATTCATGTATAAAAAAATGTCTTTTTTGACAGTAATTTCTGTAGTTGCATATAATGAATGATTGCAATCCATTCCACATTTTTTAAATCATTTATAATCATTTATTATCCCTGTGATAAACAAAGGACTAACCCCACACCCAGCTGGAAGGTTATGACACAATTTTTTTTTCTGACGTGATACTTTTTGTATTGGCAGTGACATGATTTCTTCGAGAGCCATTTCCTATAAATGCATATTCTGCAGCTCTCAATTAATTTATATGGGATTTTTGAAGGAGTATTTATCAAAGGGTGAAACTTCACTTCACCCGTTGATAAATACGCCTTTCAAAATCCAATAGAAATGAATTGAGAGCTGCAGAATTTCACTCTAGTGGCGGAACTCTTTGATAAATTTACCCCATAACGTGTAGCATTCCTAGTCGGTTGTACATTCATGTATAAAAAAATGTCTTCTTTGACAGTAATTTCTGTAGTTGCATATATTGAATGATTCCAATCCATTCCACATTTTTAAAATCATTTATAATCAGGGGTGGTTTTCCCTGTGATAAACAAAGGACTAACCCCACACCCAGCTGGAAGATTATGACACAATTGTTTTTTCTGACGTGATACTTTTTTGTATTGGCAGTGACATGATTTCTTCCAGAACCATTTCCTATAAATGCATGTACATGAAGCAAAGTTACAGAATATTAGCTTCCCTAATTTCATTCTCAGAAAACAAGAATCAGTAAAGTTAAAATAGAAATGCATCTGTTACATAATACATAAAGATGATTTAAAGAAATGGCATTTTTAAGACAACAATTCAGCATGTATTGGAGGTGGCCAACTATATTTGTTGAACAACAGCCCTAGCAGCCCACCAACAGCCCAAACCTGCAGTCAACATTCACCTGGCAATCGCTGGATATTCTATATGCATGTTATTACACCATTTGTTCAGGCATGGCTTTCAACTAATATACGTAGATACTGATCTATTACTTCCTTTGCTTATGCAGCACACACCCACTGATATTTAGCAACACAATGGTTAATAAGTACTGTGACTTTTATGAATGCAAGGAATGTGTTTTACCAGCACTATCAGCAAATAGAAGATTCTGATCTTTACCTCATATATCCATACTTTCCCTGGAATATGTTGAAATATTAGTTGCACAGATAGAACAGAAGGAGCTCCTCCTATTTTTTTTTTCAATTTCCCTTTCTGATTGACCTGTTTCACTTTATTTCAGTCACCATTTCTGCTCTCCTGTGTTTTTCCCTCTTATTCTGTTCTTGCTACTAGTGTACCATTTTTTTGTCTTTTCAATTTTCTCTACGGTTCTTCCTCCATTCCCTTCAATTTAACACATCTCATTCTTGTCCTACCCCCTTTCTCTCTGTTGTTCTCTCCTCACTGCCCCAGGCTATTCAGCCTGGTGTATTCCTTTAGGCTTGGGATCCCCAAACTTTTTTACCCATGAGTCACATTTAAAGCAAAGTTGGAGAAACTTTGTTCTGGTAGGTCACCTTTGTTAAGGTATAACTAAATGTGCAAATGTTCAGTAGTTCAAGCAAAATAATATATGAATATAACTTTAACATATGCTTCAAAGTTCACTGTAAGTTAAAATGCTCTTTGAACATGAAACTAAATGCAAATACTTTAGGGAGCCACGTCTTTGTGTTTAGAAATGGCTGCATTGATTAGTATGGACAATTATTTTGGAACTTTTTGGACTGCAACAAAAGAAAACTGAAAAAAAAACAATATTTGAACTGAAACAGAATATTTTGAACGAACATGGGGGCTACACTGATCAGTCAGCTCAGGAAAACTCAATCTGGAAAAATTCTGTAAGGGTAAGTAACATAAAAAAAGACTCTATAGTAGACTAACCTGCCATCATTTGGAACTTTCTGAACATTGTTTCCCGGATAAGGTATAAAAAAAAGACTCTATAGTAGACTAACCTGCCATCATTTGGAACTTTCTGAACATTGTTTCCCGGATAAGGTATAAAAAAAAGACTCTATAGTAGACTAACCTGCCATCATTTGGAACTTTCTGAACATTGTTTCCCGGATAAGGCAATCTATACCTATACTTTCACATTGGCTTTTACATTGCCAATTATCTATGATTCAGCCAACAAATGCAAAGTATGTTCTGTAAATAAAGATAATCCAGTGACTTCACTACATCCGAATCTGAATGTACCAATGAGGTCATGCTTTTCAAGAATTTAGGCTGCACAGTACTAACTTCAGCTAGAGCTCTCAGAGGCAAATTGATGCAATACTTTATCTAATATCAGCTGCTATGGTATGCATGGACATTCTTGTTCAACTGACTGGCCCTTGTGTGGTGCTGCAATGTTGGCTCAGTAGTATCATGACAGATCAGCTGAAATAAACACAGAGACTTTTAATAAATGTCTGTTGCTGGGCTGCACTGCTTGCAAACTGATTGCTAGCTCAGTAACACTGTAAGGGATTTGCGAGGAATTGGCTGTGTTGGCGCAAGTTCATGTTTTCCTGGCAAGTGACCCAAATGACACTATATAGTTGGCCACATGTGATCATTCTTTGCCCTGCTGACATTTAGCTACGTTGAGAGCATTAATAACATCACTATTTCAGGCATTACAATATGAGCAGGGCAGAGATTGAGATGATGGGTTTTAAAGGACAGTCCCAGGAAAATAATCTTCTTACCAGCATTAAAGTGTAGCACATTTACAGCAGCCAATGCTATGCATTCTATAACAGGGTTACCTTCAGACAGTATTAATAACACAAAGGAAGGAAAGGAATGCTGGAAACATTTACTGGACTGATAAATAATTACACTTGCTAGAGTACATTTGGAAGTAAGTAAAAGATTGTCTAGCTTAAGTGTATTCTGCAAGTCCTTCCCAGATAAATGACCATTTGGTGAATGAGGCTAATTGATATAATAGCACTCCACATAAATAGCTATATCTGTCCAAATGTAAGGTTCCCATTTCACATCGTTTGCCGATAGGGTGTCCTAAATTTACTTTTTATGCAATGAAATAAAAGGTTTTGTCCTAAGCAAATGCTATTTATTAAAAAGTTAGTTGTGGATCGCAGGGATGTATATACAAACCTCCAGTCAGACAGACAACTTAATAAATTGTATGTATAAAATTGACAAGGAGCCAGCTTTACTGAGAGATTCACTGTATGCTGTACATTTTAGTGCTAAAGACCAGAAATGTGCCAGATATTGCCATTGTTGTCATTGCTGAGTTTGTGTACTTTTTCATTCATTGTGCCCACATTTATTGGCTGAGCCTTCTGGTATTCTGAAGTTTCAAGAACAAGGGAACAAAGTCAAGGGCTTCTCCTTAAATGGAGACTTTTGTGGAACATTTGTAGATAAAAATGTCAGGGTCAGGCCTGGAGAAGTAGCATAGTCATTTAAACTGGAAAAACATCACAGAAAAGCTTTATTAATGCAAAAGAGATGGAGAAGTTTTCTAAACATGTGTTTACAGGAGTATGACTCACAGAAATCTTTTAATAGTAAGAGGGGGAAAAGAATGTAAAAATCTTTATTTTTTTATTCCAAAAAAGGAAATATAGGAAATAATAGCTGCCACACTATTGGAGAAATAATTGCTTAAATTAATAACATACAGCACTTGAACTTCCAATTGATTTACATGCTGTATCCCTGTTTGTAACAATAGCTGTGCTTGTTTGGTCATAATTTCCATCCAATTCCATTTTTGTTTTTTATTCATTCTTCAGTTTTATGTTCCATGAGCCCTAATTAATTTGTTCTCTGCTACTAAATGAGCAGCATTTTGTAACTTCCTTTCTTTTTCTAGATCATATCATTTTTTTGGCTGGTTGTATAATATTAGTTCAGTGTTAAGACTGACTTATACAAATGGATGTTCTCCAGATAAGTGAAAATGCATCCAAAATATCCTAGACAGTTTTCATTGGCTGGGTCTCATATTGGCAAGCTGCGCCAGTTAAATATAATGTGGTCAGATCTAAGCAAGGAAATCTTTTCCTGGTCATGGGAAAAGTCCAATGGAGTAATTATGATTTCTCAACACAGCTGCTAGGAGAAATTCCAGATTTGGTATTGAAACTAAACAGGTGGTTATTAGAGTTAGGGTGCATGCTATGTTAATTGAATATGATGGCTTTGGTGCTACCATAAAAGAAATTCTGAATAAATGAAAACAAATGGAGCATTTATGGGAGCAATATTAACTGTTGTGCCTTATAGAACATTGTGAAAAGTATTTATTATATTCAGATTATTAGGGACCAATGTTATCAGTGTAAAAATCCTTTTGCACTCCTTTTGTAATGGAATCATCATACAACCTTAGGAGAATATGGAACGGTTCCTTTCCAGCTCCTATGATTTGCCATTTGCTCATGGAAAGGTAGTCTTGCCAATGTAGTATATAATCCACAAGCACATATCCTGCATATACTGTATATGTAGTTCTGTTTAAATACTATATCATAACCTTTATTAATGGATTATTTGCTATACAGGCATTGGATCCCTTATCTGGAAACCCATTATCCTAAAAGCTCTGAATTATGGAATGGCCATCTCCCATAGGCCCAAATTTACTAAAGCGTGAAGTATTTTACGCTAGCGCTAATTCGCCAGCGTGACGTAATTTCGCAATTTTGCAAATTCACTAACACCAACTGGCGAATTTTCGCTAGTGAACTAGATAGACTTGCGCAACTTAGGGTGTATAATATTGCTGGGGATTATATAGTAATGGTCTCTTAAAATATCTATTAATAAAGACTAGTAATCTTGGGGTTGGAAATAAATAAATAAATTCACGCTTTTCCTGTGCGTGAATACATGGGCTGCTTTGATACTTTCACCAGGGCTGCTTGTGTATATGAGGACAATTAAATCTCAGATAAGCTGTGGAAGATCTGATAATAGAAGCAACTGTAGAAGGTATGAAGAAGAGGGATATTTGCAAAATGTACATGGTTCATACAAATCCCCATTGTTACTCATTTGCCTATCACATGGCACAGGGCTGTGACTGGAAGAGATGGGACAATATCTTGATAGCATTACCTGAGGAGAGATGTCCTTGTTTGGCTGAATTCCATTTATGGAGACGAGGGGAGGATGCATGCATATTTGATAATCAGATAATTGCAAACAAAGTGCTCAGTTCAGAGTTCAAGTGAATGAATGAATGAAAGTAAACACATACATAAGCATGTCAGGCTGTTAAACCCTTCTAAGACCTTTTCTACATTTCTAGCTCCAGTTTTTGTTCATGATCATCAATGGTTTAAGATCCCATTGATTTTGGATTGCAAAATTCTGGAGCAAAATCCAATTATTAGTGCAGTGCAATGAACCAGACAATGTTTACAAAACAGTTTTCAAACAATGATATACTTGGAATAGTTGTAGACCAGTGGCATAACTATAGAGTAAGCAGACCCCCCATGGTCATGGATGCCTGGACTGTGGGGGTCTGTGTCCCTTAAAGTTACATGTAAATCTCCCCTCTGCATTTAACTGAGAGCTGGCACAGAGCACAAAAAACAGCCGGCAGGATTATCCTCTGCACCTCTGTATTGGCACAGAGTTAAACTGTTATTACAGAACATCACTTTAGTGAATCTGGAGTACCAACTCTCTCTATATACTGTACAAATCTAGAGTATAATTTACTGTAGTTGTTTAATGATTTTATAGTGTAGATGAAAAATTTACCCAAATTTAACTCTGCATTTGTCTTAACTTTGTCTCTTTCCCAGCTCAGCCTGTGGCCCTGTGTGGTCAATTAACCTTTCAGGACCTTCTCTTATACTTGTGGAATTTAACCCTTGAATTCGACCATCGCATTTTGGTCGAAATTCGATCAAATTTTAACCCTTCAAATTCGAATATCGAATTTGAAGGGTTATAACGAAATTCGGTCGAACGAACAATCGAATATGAAAAATTTGATTGAATGATCAAATCGTTTGAGTTGAACGATTTGAACCAATTTTTTTTCATTCGATCTAAAAATGCTGAAATAACCCTATGGGAGCTTCCCATATGGTTATACAGCAATTCAGTAGGTTTAATCTGGCGAACTAGGATTTCAAATTTTTTTTAAAGGGTAAGTAATTCAACGATCGAATGGTCGAATGATTGAATAGATTTTTATTCGAATCATTCAAATCATTCGAAAAATCTATTCTAAAATTCGAATTAGAATCTTCGATCGAATTTCGAATCCTTCATGTGAATTTAGTAAATATGCCCCTTAATTATGCTAAAAATTCTGATAATTTGCAAACATGTTGTAATTCACCAACCATAATGCATAACATTCTGCATCACGCGTAGTTTTCAAAACTCTGTATCGGGTTCAGAGTATGAAAGTAAAACTCTGCTTGGAAATCTTGGTTTATGCTTCCTAACAATGTATAAATAATGGCTGATGGCTTCCTGCTTCAGGTCTCCTGCCAACACCTGCTATTACTCATTGGAACTAAAAAGTTCCCAATTTAAATCAAATTCAAGCGTTGCTTCAAGTTCACAAGCTCTGTCTTAAACAAATCAGCTTTCCAGGCAATGTAGAGACAATCAAAACAATTCCAAACTGAGAGTCAAAAATACAGCATATGAAAACCTCTGTGTAGTCATTTATTGTTACATTTGCACACAATAAAGAAATGTAATTCCTCCTTGAGCTACCTAACAGAGCTACTGCTTCTGCTTTCTTTCTATGCACAGGAGAATAATAAGTGTGTCATGTACAAGTATAAGTAACCATTTCCAAGCTATAGTTCTTTCTGTTTCTTTCTTTTAATAATGAGGCTTAATTGGTCTCCATTAGAAGAAGTGACATTGTTCCTAAGGCATGCACGAGATTAGCCTTTCATGAGATCATAGGGTTTTACTTTTTCAGGTTTGTTGCCACATCATTTTTATGTTGAAATGCAGTAATATTATACTTTTGTGCACTCTTAAATAATAACAAATACAATTCTCTGTGAACAAGTCCTCTATGTAACCAATGTGAGCCTGAGCAGTTATAGTTCTTGCAGGATTCTTTTTGATCTTTTTTATAATTTTTTCAAACATATGTATCGGGTTTACTTGTACTACATTAGCTAACCATATATCTTACATTGTCCCTTTCTGTGGAAGCCTCTTAAAGATAATTATTTGTGAGCTGCAAGCAGTGCAAATGATGGCATCCCTTTTAACATTACATTTTCATCATCCCACCCAAGGACTGCTACAGCAGTCAAATCACATGCAATTGAAAGGAGTGGAACCACACACACTTGTTTCATGGCCCTGGTTGCTTGTAGGTGCACATTGTGTGCAGGTTACTTGCCATGCGTTTTACTGGAAAAAAACTATTGATTTGTGAGACTGCAATTTTAATGTTATTGTGACCCTTTCCTATTCATCTTCCAGTTGGTCATTCAAATCACTGCCTGGTTTCTTTGGGCAAATTAGACTCTAGCCACCACTTCTGAATTTCCAAACTGGAGAGCTGCTAAACACTAAATAATTCAAAATCTCAAAAATAAATAAACAAAGACCAACTGCAAAGTGTTAGAGAGTATCTTCATTAGACAAATACATTTGTGTAAGTGCTACAGGAGATTGCAGCAGCACTGAAATTTATGGGTAACTGTATGTCCTGCTAGGAATAAACCCGCACCAAGTGTCTGCAAAATGAAAGTTTGCAGCAGTATCTAAGATGGGTTGCTGATATTACTGACTTTATAGGTCTCTATGAAAGTAGTGATTAAACCATTAGTTGGAACTAGACAATGACCACAAAACATATAAATGGCAGGATGTAAAACTCCTCCCTGCAATCTGTGAAAAGTATATCTTCATATACAGGAACTAAAGTACTTTTATGGCTGTTTATTGACGAAGCCACTCATTGTAAAATATGTGTCCTGAGCAATATCCCAGTTTGCTTTAATGTGTTGTACCTTCATGAGATTTGTACTTGTCTAATCATGCTCGTTATACTTTTCTTTTTACTTTCACAGTTTTTCTTATGCTTAGTACCTGAATATACACTGATTTGTTACAGACATAATTCTGAGGGAATAATTGAGGTTTATTCAGCTGAATCTTCCAAAACCACACCTAGGTATTAGCACAATGCCTTTGTTCCCTTTCATTTATCCCTGCCTGCCGACTCTTATTGTTCTGAAATTACTGTTCACTAGGCCTGTTAGCCTGCATTCCTGTTTTTTACCTCCTCAACTTGAGCCCCACTAATATGTTGTCACCATTTCTTCCAGTTCCAACTTCTGTACTGCCAATCGGGTGGCAGGAATTGCTCAGTAATGTGCACGTGTTCCCAAATCGGACATAGCTAATAACCCTCTTAGTCAACCCAGTTCCCAATCCAGTAAACAGTTGTTTGATTTCTGTGGTGCTACCAGAGAGGACCATGTTGACCACATCCATGTGACATGAGTATTAGAAGTTACTAATATATTTAAGACCATGACAATTAATTTTGTACAGGGCTTTCAAGCTGAAGGTCAAGATGTATTTGACCTTTCTGCATATCAGAGTTGGGTCAACAAGAGGGGTGCTCAAGGCAAGCCCCTGACCTAACTCACTATGCCCCTACTCTCAGCAACTCCTTTTGCCTCAAACCCTTGACACTCACTGCTGCTGATCCTGAGGCATATGTCTATGTTATAACACCCCACCCACTGTTGCACCCTTAGTTCCAGCCCTGCTGCTTATCATAAATATGGCCTCAACAATTTACAAAAGAACTCCATCACAGTTTCTGACTAATAGGGCATTTAATAAAAAATGTGCAAAGTCTCTGTTTATTCTAACTAAGGTTTTGGCAGGCACACACATCTATCTGTAAGGTACTTAAGGGCCCTTACACACGGGCGTTTTAACCTGCGCTACCATGCATTCTGTTATGCTCCATTCAGCTGCAGGGGAGCGCAGGAATAGATGCACTCAATTCTTTTCAATGGGCCTATACTCGCACAAATATGCAGCATGTTGCATTTGAACCTGCATTTGGTGCCTACATGCAGTTGTGTGAGTATAGGCCCATTGAAAATAATTGAATCTATTCCTGCTCTCTTCTGCGGCAGAACACAGCAAAACGGAACGCAGGGGAGCGCAAGTTAAAACGCCAGTGTTTAAGGGCCCTTACACATGAGCATTTTCGACCTGCGCTCCCCTGCGTTCCGTTTGGCTGGGGAGCGCAGGTCTAGACGCACTCCATTAGTTTCAATGGCTTCGTACCCACGAGACGGGTGTAAGCGCCGAACGCAGGTTCAGACACCTGTGTGTAAGGGCCCTAAGTATAACTTTGTGTTAATTTGGAGATTACTTGCTGCTGAGCCTGGGATGGTTTAATTTTGTCTTTGTGAATGTTTGATAAAAACAAAATTACTTCTCTGGTGGACTTTGAGTAGTGACTGGCTTTAAATCGTGAACAGTGGTGGGCTGAGCATTTGCCTTATTGCAATGACCTTTTACTGCAACATAATTCCAGTTAACCCATATATTTAATTGCATTTTGCACCAAGTGGTAAGGACAAAATGAAATTTCTGCCTGTATGTTAATTATCACTGTCTTAGTAGCAATGTTTCTTAGCAGAATGTTTTGCAGTTTACAGCTTCAAACCTGTGCCATTTCACAAAAATATTCTTCTTATTATGTATTATACAATCACTGGGGCTAAAGGGTAGAAACATACCCTTGTGATTGGTTCTTGCTGTTTAAAGAAACATGGTTCCCTTGTGCCAGGCTGTTAGCTTGCAATTTTAGCATGTCATTTATTTATTCTTAGTTTCTTCTGTAGTTTGGGACATTTCTCCCAAAAATGCCTATCCTTTACTCACAATGGGAACCCTGCATGTAAACCACTTTACCTGTGGCAATCCAGTGTTATCCCTGGAAAAGGCCTTCTGCCATTTTTAGCGGCTCACTGGATTGCCTGGTGTAAATTGTTTTACATGCTGTGATTCACATACTAGTAAACCCACAGTAGCACAGACTTCCTGAGATATGTCCTCATGTGCCTCTGCTCAAAAAGGAATATTACATACAAGGTGCCTGGGGCAGCTAAATCATATAACAAACCATGGGACAAAGATAGGAAAGCGTTTAAGGTCAGGGAGAAGACAGATGCCAAACTCATTGCCACAGATAAGCATTGTCAGCTTCTCAGTGCATGTTGTGCCTGTACTATCTATTGCAGTCTGTTTCTGTGTATCCATGACTTGCTCTGTTCTTTCACCAAACTTGTCCTGGAAAACGTAACATAACTCAACAAACAGAACACCCAGACAAACACAGCAGCTCACATACCATTAGTCCTGAATATGTTTTTGTGAAAGCTGCCATATATCTATGTATAAGCACTTCACTAAACTGCCATCCTCTAATCTAGTAGGCACTTTTTTTTTTAAAATACAGTGTCTATTTTATTAATAAATAATATATATTATACATAATGCATACATATTCCACAGCCTTTACAAAGATTCTACATCATTCCCTGCCCCAGGCGCTTACAATCTAATTCCCTATCACATTCACACTATGGTCAATTTCAGGAACACACGAACCTGCCTTTATGTATATTCTCCTCTATGCATACAAACCCTTTGCAGATAGCAGCCCGGCTGGATAACACCCTGGCTGAAATGAAACCTAGGAACCCCAACCCTTGCATCACTGCATCATAAAGTAAGCAATAAGATTTGAACAATGAATATCTCAGTCATATTAAGGCACTGTTTTTCACAAGAAGAATATATTTGGGGCTAATTCGTTTGCTATGAGGGTTTCTGGTGGGCTCTTTATATCTTAATCTGACTGCCTATGTATCCAAAGTCAATTCTCTTTATAATTAAAATAAAAAAAACATATATATATATATATATATGTGTGTACATGCTTCTTCCGTTTCCAGATTGTCTGGATTAAAGGAGTACACTAAACTCTTTGACTCAGTATAATGCCCCTTTAAATTCCATGTGTCTGCCTATAGAATATGCATTAGAAGCAGAATCTCCAAGAAATTATGCATTTTGGCAATAGCAGCATGGATTTGTGGAATGCAATGTGGGCTGCTTTGCATAATATTTCTTTACAAAGAATAGCCAGTCTTTCTGTCTAATACAGCTGGTAGTGATGACATCAAGCTATAAAACTTTTTCCTCGTCTTGAGTGGACAAACAGTCACTTTGATTGTTTCATTCCATACAGTCTAAGTCACAAAGAATTTACTAGGTTCCCTTTTGAAATATGAACCATCTTAGTATTTCATTTTCAAACTATACTTTCCATGCCTTTTAATTGTGGAGTCTGTTGCGTGACTACAGGTGTTCAGTAGGAACATCCCAGCCTTTGAAGTAACAAAAAGACTTGTTTAAAGCCCAGTTTGAGCTTATAATGTGGCCTTAGGCAAATCTACACACTTTATCCTCAAAGGTTCCAAGACATAAAATAGGTCTGAATTGTTCACTGCCTTTAATGTTCTGGGCACAATGCTGAATATTTGCCAGTGAGATAAGAGACAAAAACATGAGCATAATAGCCTTACACACCAGAGCTGCCAGAAGGTGGAAAGCACACGGTAGTTACACTTCTATAGAATTATATTCATTTCTGGCTCGTCTAACTTTATTTCTTGGCAGGAGTTAAAGGGCATCAGCTTCAATTCAATTTTACTAGGGATGATACAAATAATGAATCTTCATACAACGAATATGAATATTTGCAATGACAATATTTTGTGACAGCAGAGTTTTATATTAACTGAAAACAGTTTTAGATTAACAGGAGCAGGTTAATAAATCCTAATACCCTGGCTCAAAGAGAAGCATGCCTCTGCCAGAAGCTGACGGCTTAAGTTCTATTAAAGGAAAATAATAAACACTTTTTTTTATATAGATACAGATATAAAAAGCTCTTGTATCCTAAAAGGAATTGCAATAAACTAATAACGTATTCACTTGGTTTAAAATTAAATCATCCAGTGTTTCTCCTTGCTTATTTTTATTTTGCAAGCTAAATCATTTAAACTGATGTTTTTGGCCTCAGTAGCGAAATGGGACGGTAGACTTTGAAGCAAAATCATAATCATAACCAAATCATTGTCTCTGTGTATATATACATATATCATGCTGCTAACTATAATTAGTTGCATAACAGTGTACCTTTGGAACATGTTAGCAATAGTAACCTAATTATTATGTTTTGGTATCTGGTGTGTATCCACAGATTGAAACAAAAGCCTGGGTGTGACCAGGGAACCCACATTTGGTTGCAGTTTTGCAATAAAGTAGTCTATTGAGTTGTTGCAGAGACATTCTTTCTTACTTGCAAACTAACATATCAAAAACACAAGCACATCACCTGCCGTTTTATTGTTTATTTTCCTGCGGCTTTTGGCTGACAATAAAGCAAAACATTCATTTGCACTTAAGTTGTATATCTTAGTTTAATATCATAGGTTTATAAGTTAAGCTTAAGCATGTTAAAAAATAGCTATTGGGCTAATTTGCTGTGCTTCTATACTGGCATAGCACTGTACATTTCTTAGGTATCTTGTAGTACCTGAGAGTTGGCAACCCTCTTTAAAGGAGAACTAAATCCTAAAAAACTCAGTAAGTGACAGCAGCACAGAGCATTTGCAGTGAATCAGCAAAAAAGAAGACGGGGAGCTACTGAGGCATCTTTGGATCTATTGGGGCATCTTTGGAAACACAGAT
Organism: Xenopus borealis; assembly: GCA_024363595.1. Classification (NCBI taxonomy): domain Eukaryota; kingdom Metazoa; phylum Chordata; class Amphibia; order Anura; family Pipidae; genus Xenopus; species Xenopus borealis. The sequence goes on along the minus strand of CM044435.1, from coordinate 76,446,017 downwards.
CTTTACTGCTAAAGGCCTGTTGTTGCCTTGGGCTGGTACAGAAGCCCAAAACATAATGTACAACTTTTCTAGCTACCTCTTTAGTTAAGCTTCAGTTCTCCTTTAAACCAGGATCTAAGAGTAATAGGTAATACTGTGGCCTTATAAAGCTCCATGTACCCACAGTTTTGTTCTGTATCAAAATGCAAAATGAGAAGGAAAAGCAGATTCATTACATATGCAGTAATACTTTCATAAGTGTATAATTTGTGTAACAAGCATAAGACTTTGGGTACTGGAATCCTCAAAGTACATATATAGTTATAGATGAGTGTTAGGAGGGGTATAACTAGAACTTGGCATTTAGTGGAAGGCCACTACTTTATGTATGTCTCAGAGAAGAATACTTAGAAGAGTTCCTTTGAGTAAGTACTATACTCACTGTCATATTTACCACAACCCTTAAAACTGTTGTTGACTCTGGTACAAAATAAGTTCAGGGGAATTTTGGACAAAAAACAAATACCTTATACCACCATTCTGTAGCCCTCAAGCCCAAGAAGTTATGCATGATCATGCTAACACTACCAGGTTGATTTATCAAAAATAAAATTAATTTTTGTGAGGGTTTTTCCTACTTCGAAACTCACAAAAAAACTAGAATTTTTAATTGAATACAATTGTGGGGAAACAATACCTCCAACTTATTAGTTTACAAGCTCAAAAACCCTCCAAAAGTAGAACATTTTGAATTTCAAAATATGGTTATTGATTCTAGTGAGCAGCTGAGAAAAGGGAATCTGCCATTGGTTTACATATTTTAATGCTATGTAAAGGCTACATACCTTAACTTTAAGCTTTAAAAGGGGATCTCAACCCCAACAAAATGAATTGAAATTGATACAAACTCGATACAAAGGTTGCTTCACTTGGAACTTACATTCCTTTACTATTTTTAGTGGTTTCTAAAACTAGCTATGTCCAGATATGATTTAGACCACACTAGGCAGTACAACTTTGATAACAGATATGCCATGGGGATGCACATCATATGCCCGTGTCTACACAGACAACATTGTATGGCAGCACACTGTTTCATTGTCAGATACTGGTTTTCTGGTCAGAATCACATGGTTCTTGGATCCCTGTGACCTGCTCTTGTTGCACAACTAGAATACACATTACAATGGAGGTGATAAAAAAGTTTTTCATGTTCTTCCAAATACAGCCTGTCATGAGCTAGTCACGTGGGCCATTTAGTGATCTTAATCTAAGCAAGTCAAGGGCTGAATTGCATGTTACCAAAAAAAGACGTAGTGATGAAAATCTTGTGCTGCTGTTCATCATCTTTGTGCTAATATGTGCACTAATTAGAATATTAATTACCTGAATTACTGTGTATTTCTTTGTTCTTTCTTCCTGCTACTATGCTATTTAGTATTATATAATAAAAAGCTCTCTCATCTTTCAACCAACCTTTTTGCTCATGCAGAAGCAATTCAACAATTGTAATCTACACACACACTCTGTTTCTCAGTATTATTATTATTATGTGCAGGTGCTGCGAGCAGACAGTTACAAGGGGTGGCATATATTTTCCGAATAAGATCCGAATATATAAGAGCCGAATTTCAGGGATTTAACCTGGAAATTCGGCTCCACTAGTGCAGAGAGTGCAATTGAGATCGATGCTGCCCTCCTTTAACCCGCTTTGATGCTTATTTTTAAGCGTAGAGCGGGGGGAGGTATCTGGGCTGCTGCTTCAGGCAGCCCCATAATCGCCACTGCTTACATTCCAAAATTTAGAGGAATGCTTTAAACATAAACTATTGGAGACAAGTGGTCATTAACAACAAGGTCAGCGTGCATTGGACATTTGAGGCATTTCAGCATGTGGTTTTAAAGGGACTTTCAACCCAAAAAATATGTTGATAAAAAACATATTTCCAATCAGCGTTGCAATATACATTCATTACCAATTTTCCATGATCTTTAAGATATTTGTACACATATGCTATTGAAAGCATAACCCAGCTTTCGTTTTTTGGTGCTGCTGTGTTCAAAGTGAAAAGATGTATCACTGTTGACCATTACATTGTCTCCTAGTACATTTAATTGTATTGGTGTATGTTGGTGTAAGAAATGTAAAAAAATAGCATTGAAAGGTTCCACTTCTTATCAGGTACCCTGGATTAAAAAGAATTTCTGGTCACTTTTATGCTGATAAACACAACCATTAAACATAGGTTGAGACCTCACTGTATCCGTACAACTTGCTTCATAAAAACCAAGGGGAGCTTTGTGTCTTGATTCCTTTCCTCCTTCAAAGTATGCAGTGTGCAGATTTTTGATGTTTAATCTGTGAGCGGTGAGCCTGCTAACAATGAGTTCACTGTTGACCTCAGTAGAGTGGCACACCCAGAATAACACAAGGCTGGGAATTGCCAGCTCTTTGCAACAGAGCCAACACAAACTAAACCTATTAGTTAGGATGATATAAAAATGACTTTTACTCTCCTTATGGTTCTGAACTTGCTTTTTATTGTTCATTTGTGATTGCACACTTCACCTAGTAGAAATAATATTATTTTCTACTTGCAGTCTCATCCTTTTGTTAGCCTAGCTCTCAAGGTCTATTAAAAACAGCTTTTTACTTACGTAATAGAGTTATGAGAATATGGCAGTTATGCAACTGACATACAAAACAGGTTTTTTACATTATAATAAACTGACAGACAAATAGATCATTTACATTAACATTTATTACAGAGAAAGAAATGCTGTTTAGTTTTAGGATACAAATCTGCAAAATGAATAGTAGACATTTTATTCTTGCTGACACTCTATACTTCTATGATGGGGTACAGAAAAAATCAATAGACACCTTTGTGAAGGTGAAACTTTGCAAAGCAATGATTAGAGATTAAATATGAAGAGACTATTTACATCTGGTTGGCAATTTTGTGACCCTTTGCTATGGCAGTTTTAATAAGTGGGGTAATTTATTTAGACCCATGCGCTATTCTATCTTGCTGCTCCTTACCTCTGGAATTCCATCCCTGAATTCCTCTGTAAGGAATCCTCTATTGCTTCAAGAAAGACTAAGGGGCAGATTCACTAAGATCCGAAAATTCACCAGCGTAGGCTTCGCTAGCGTTCGCTGCACTTCGCCAGGCGCATTTTCGCCAGCGCTACGCAAATCCACCAAAGTGCAAATTTACACTCAGATCGGCAAATGGTAGCATAGTTTCGCTAGTGTTACTTCGCTAGGCAGAGCGCTGTTACGCTAGCGAAGCCTAATTTGCATAAGGCGGGAACTTATAATAGAAGTATATGTTACAGCCACTACATTCCACTACACAAGCCCAGGAAACCTTTAATAAATTATATTAAGTTGTCCTATTGCCCTACATGTGCCCCCTGTATAGTTGAGTTAGGAAATGTAGGGGAGAAGAAGGGTAACCCCCCCAAAAAATTATCGATCTTTTTCAGACCCAGATCACCCTCCTATGCTAAAATATGCATAGGGACTTAGAAAAAATTTGACATTTTTTTTTTCAATCTCCTATCTATTGTATTGAACTTCACCTGGTCTGACCAGGCCATGTAACGTCTAGCGTAAGTGCTAACGTTGAGGAAAATGTTCATCTTAGTGAATTTGCGAAGTTACGATACTTCGTCAGTGCGCAACTTCGCCTGGCATAAGGGTGCGAAGTTGCGCAAGTCTATCTACTTCACTAGCGAAAATTTGCCAGAGTCCATGTTAGTGAAGTTGTGAAGTTGCGAAATGACGTCACACTGGCGAATTTTGGAGCACTAGAATATTAGTCTAATCCTGGTACCTATTGAGCAATGCCTTTACCTTGTGCACTTTTTCCCCTCCAATTTGTGCCTATATGTTAGCCACCTGCCTACTTAGACTGAAAGCTCTATGGGGCAGTGCCCTCCTTCCTACTGTGGCTCTTACCACATGGCACTTACTGTAAGCTCTGTGGCTTTATATGAGCTCTGTGTATATTTATTGTATTTATTGTCTGACTTGTCCTCCAGTGTGTACTTTTATTTACTGTACTTTTATTTATATTGTACTTTTTGCATTGTATGGTGCTGCGGCTTAACAGCGCTTTAAAAATAAAGTTATACATACCTACAGTACAAACAAACCACAAGTTTTTACTCATTATTACGATTTCGTCCTGCTGCATGCTTTTCTTTTAAAGGAGAACTAAATTCTAAAATGAATATGGCTAAAACTGCCATGTTTTATATATTGAACTTATTGCACCAGCCTAAAGTTTCAGCTTCTCAATAGCAGCAATGAACCAGGACTTCAAACTTGTCACAGGGTCTGTGACACTCACATGCTCAGTGGGCTCTGAGCAGCTGTTGAGAAGCTAAGCTTAGGGGCTGTCACTAATTATCAAGCAGAAAATGAGGTTGGCCTGTAATATAAGCTGATGCCACAGGGCTGATTATTAAATTCTGATGCTAGTTGCACTGGTTTCTGTGCTGCCATGTATCAATTATCTATATTAATAACTAATCAGTCTTATATTGCGACATTTCTATTCTATGTGTACTGTATATTGTGAGTGGGTCCCTAAGCTCAGTAAGTGACAGCAGCACAGAGCATGTGAATCAGTGAATCAGCAGAAAAGAAGATGGGAGGCTACTGGGGCATCTTTGGAGACACAGATCTTTACAGCTAAAGGGCTGTGGTTGCCTTGGGCTGGTACAGAAGCACAAAACATAATGTACAACATTTCTACATTACTTCTTTAGTTTAACTTTCCTTGTCCTTTAAGGAAATTCAATGATGTTGTTGATCGCTAAATTGATGTATTGGTCCTAAACAGGTTTGTGGTTTCACCGAAAGTATTGCAGGAAAAAGGTATGTATTTTGTCATGTTGAAATTGGTATTTGAGAGGCATTATGAAAACCTTTGAAACAAATTATGTTTTGTTAAACATTTTAGGTCACAAACGTACATGGTACGTAAACACACTTTATTCTGCTTACTTATGTAACATAATTTAACAGATCAACGCCTATCCTGTATCATCTCATTTACCTTGTTTGCAATCAATACCCTTTCAAACAAAATTATTAAAATGAAAAAAAAAAAGCTATCTGACAACAATAGGCACAGTAGGTGTATTGTATTCAGCATCAAACAAGCCAATGGCTTTTGTATAAAAAATGGAGCAAAAGCTATTTTCTTTCCTTTAATATCGATGTACATCTACAGGAATCTTTTCCAGGGGAGAAGCGTGGCAATAATATCATAATAACGTTTTTTTCTCAATGTGCTAAAAGTGATTCTTCTTTTAAACCCTCCTGCGCGGGTCCATTTTTTGGGACCCGTACCCGGCCCGTACCCGCAACCCACAAACCGCAACCCGGACCCGTGACCCGCATTCTTACCCGCTAGGACCTGCGAACCGTAGCCCGCGATCCGCAACCCGGACACGCGACCCGCTGAGCATCACGAATCAGGAAGTGCTGTCATTGTAAACCAGAAGTGACATCATTGGAAGTAGCCGAGATCAGAAAAAAAAGGAGTAAAACAGGAAGTGCTGTCATTGTAAACCGGATGTGACATCATCAGTAGTAGAAATGCTCAGAAAAACGAGTAAAAATCGCTATAGCGAGGATCCGCGACCCGACCCTCAACCTGCCAACCTGCAGAACCACCGGCCCGCTTCTATACCCGCACCCAGAAATGATATGAGCAACCCCCAGGGTACCGCAGGATTTTGCGGGTAACCCGCGGGTACCAGACCCGCTGCAGGACTCTACCCTCAAGTCTACATCATGGTAATTCATTATATGAAACACATTCATAAACAGCCCATAGTAATTAAAATGTGAACTACATAATATTAATAAGCAGCTGAAAATGATAAATCATAGGAAAAATATAAAGAACAGGAGGAAGAACAAACCATTTATGGGACTGATTAGTCATTTCCACTTATTTGGGAGTCAAGCAACTTGTCTAATTTGACGTGAAGGTCTCACTATGGAAAAAGTATTTGTACAGGCTTGCACTAGGGCGTCATATCATGAGCAGTAAAAGACGTATTTGAATGCTGAAGAAAAGCAAACACTATAATGTTATTCAGGAGCAAGTTAGGTAGAGGAACCTGATCTCTATCTTTTAAATAAGGAACTTGTCTAATAACAGTTGCAATGGATATATACAGGCAATATTATATTTACAGACAATAATAATGAAGTGAACACTATAATGTTGTTAGCCTTGTACATTTCTGCTGGTCAGAAGTTGTTTGTTATTATTTAAACATATCACTTGGTTTAAACTGGGTTTGACGAAATAAAACATAATTATACATGTCGTACCATTGGTCCTTGGTAAAGTAGCAGACACCTCACTACTGTTTTAATAGTAAAAGAATATTGAGTTTGCTTCTTTTGGAACCTTTGAATGGGAATAGACAGAAGAACCAATGTTTGCTTATGTGTTCCTTGATGTTATGCCTCCACTGCAGGCCCGGACTGGCCATTTGTGGGTTAGGGCAAATGAAATGCCAGGGCCTATTTTAATTCTCAGTCCAGCCCTGCTCCACTGTATATGTCATTTTCTTCCAGGTCAATAGTGTAGGAGGGATTACAATAGCAAACCCCAAAATGACATAAGTAGTATATCTGATACAGGTATGGGACCTGTATTCAAATATTTGCACAAGTTTCATATCAATGACATAAAATTGCTGCAGGTTGGAAGAAACACTGTTTGCTTAAATGATGTCTGTCTGTCTCACACAGGCTCAGCTCATTAGTCTTTTGGGAAATAATTTTTGAGTTATCAAAGAAGGGAAGCCTATTGTTTAAGGCAGAAATGTCGAGACATTTTGGTGTTAATAATCTTGGTCAAATATAATTATGATCCAGAATCATTAACATGAGAGAAATGTACAGAGGGAGGTGTATTTCTCTTGAGTTTCCCTCCTTCTCCCAAATTTGCAGCAGTGCTGAAAGGGATAATTCTCTCTAGGGGTAATTCTGACAACTGAAGCATAAATAGCCAGAGAGTAGTCTGCTGGATCTCATAAGCCGATACTCATAGAAAACATATGTGAAGTGTAAAAGTGCTTATTGATTGGGTTTAGATTCCCTTTAATTCAGAAGGTAACCATTCTAAAAAAAAATCTCAACACTTTTGTGCCAAAGAACCATTGTTGTTCTACTAATGCTGCCAAGTGTCTTCCACTGCTTATAATTCTGCTACTGTCACAGTCCCAGTAGAGATTTGCAGGTATCAAGTAAGTTTATGAATGGAGATTTCTTCTTATTTTGCAGTGTTTAATGCTTCTTCAATGTCCTTTTTACTTTACCTTCTTCTATATATTGGTACTTTCCTAATTGAATAACCTTTGTGTGTGGCTTGTACTTGCTTGTAGATACAGTGTGTGAGTATGTGTATTGCTTGTACATATCACTAACCTGCATCAGCATGGCAAGAGTTGGGCACCAGGTTTTTCCTGTTCATCTGTTTTCTTATGACTTTTTCGAAATGTTTTGCAATTGTTCAAATTTTCCTGGCACTTTTGGCTGCTTGTGCAATTATAATTAGCAAAGCAAAGAAGGGTAAAAAAAACACCCTTGAGTAGGATGTGAAGTATATATTCCCTCCTCTCCAGACAGTTTGAACGATTGCCTAAGTTCTCAAGGTGATATACGCAAACTGGCAAACAGATCAGGTGGCGCCTGAGCAGAAACAAAACGCTCAGTGTTTCATGGCATTGTACCTGCCCCAGATCTGCAGTTAGCAAAAGGAATCCTACCATTACTTTTTAATAAAATTGTATCCACTAATAACTATAAATTGCTTTGCCTTTGTGTGATAGTGCTGTGCATAGTAATTGATGATAACACAAAAATCCTGTTATCAATAGCCTTTGATACTGTGAGGTTAAAGCCATTGTAGATCTTGATTTAACTATTTACGTTTCACTTTCATATATTCTGTAAGCGATACCAAAGAAGAAATGGAATGTACAACAATAACATTGGGTTATTAATAGCTTTTTAAATATACAGCATACCCTCAAGAATGTTTCTTTTTTCACATGTATACCATATATGAAATACCTACACAAACCTATATTAAGATTACCAAACAACACTCCTTCCATTCACTCAGAGAAGCCACCCCATTGGACAAAACTCACATCACAAGGTTCTCCTAATCTACCACAAGCTTTGAAAAGCCATATTGTATTTTGATTTTGCATTCCTCCCCTTCTTCATGAATAAAGTGGTATCCCTCTCCCATCACACAGAATATTTAACACAGTATAGTACGTAAGCAAAGTATGTCAGTGGAACTCCTTTACTAATACTGTATATAGGTAAATATACATATAGGTAATATATAGGTACAAACTACTAATGTAATCAGGAATTCTTTTTTATTGTATAATAACTGAACTGACAGTTGTCACTGGTTGTTGCACGTGTGCAGATTAGAATTTATGTTAGTAAAGAACCTTTGCGGATATAAATCATGCAGGCATCTCCAGGAATATACAGCATTTACTAGATATGTGCAGAGTAGATCTTTGGTAAATATTTTATTTGTATGTAGATATGTGGCTCTAAACAAGACTAGACCTTCTGGCAGTACAGGCTGCATTGGAAAGGCTTGCACTGCAGATCTATCAACAAAGACCACAGGTATGTGCCCAAGAATGAGTATCATGGACTTTTGGAATATTGATAGGGAAGGCTGTATGCTTGTTTGTTGATAGTGCACCTCTGGGGTGGTATAGTGTCACATGAGATTGCATGCTGTTTACATTTACCCCCATGTTGTTTAAAGCTGTCCTGCCTGCTGCGTGTACTTATTGGAATAGAAATTGACATGTTTCTGACATGCCTGGGAAATGTATTTTGCAATAACATGAATTTGTATTGGCAATAATAGTGAATGTCATAACACTTGGCAGCTCAACACACAGCATCCAACATTAACAAAGATAGCAGAATGCAGAATTATTGCAACATATCACCAGTATGTGCAAAGTGTGGCATGGATTGCACATCAATACAAGGTGTGAAATGTAGTAAAGGCAATTTTAGTCATTTGCTGTCTGAGCTTTGGAGGCTCAAAAGTGTGCAGGGACTGGCAGATGTGGTCTGTGGCTATTACTGAGTTTTGTTGGGGCCTGAAATGAGCTACAGGGGGCTTGACCTTCTGAATGGTGGCAAATTTGACATTTGTGATTTATAAAATGTTTGGATCAGGGCCTTAGTTTTCCTGCATTGCCAACACCCTCTTCCCTAACCTGGACTCTGAATACCTGTACAATTGCATTTACTATTTCTACTATAAAAAAGCCGCTTCCAGGAATGATCTCTTGTGTGTGATAGCATGACATTCAGGGAGTGCATTCCACAACTTTACTTTTATTGCAAAATCAAATTTGCAGCTGCAGTTGAAGCATCCTTTTTTCTAAGCTTATAGTATTGTGTCTTCTAGTAACATCTATAAGTAAATAACCCCCCAAAGAATTTATTGTGAAATAGATACCTTATTAGAAAGTGAAACTTATTCCACCGAGTCTGCATTTTATTTAAAACACGGATTCAAATGTTTTCATTGTTTAGTAACCCCAATGCACACACCCCCAATATAAGCACATGCGAGAATAGTTTCCCCATACCATGATTTATACTAATGAACCATAGAGCACATTGACTTACCGAGGTGCTGTAAGCAAATTGCCATTTTTTTACCCGCAATACATTGTTTTTCCTCAGAATTTCAGCATCATTCATTGGACAATTTGCTTGATGCATTTGTGCTGCACCTACCTCCAATCCACTGCAGCAAAATGGACGGAAACTGAACGTGTCTCACTGCAGCTCGGACAGTTGCATGGAAGTCCACCTGACATCAATTTCTTGTCATGTGAGTGACATCTGCATCCAATTCTTAAGGCCCAAGTGTGCTGCACCTATTGATGCTGGATGCAAATGGAACCCTGGTCAGGAGGAGGCATTAACTCAAGTGGAAACCCTGTGGGGTATATTCCTTAATCTCTTAACAAAACATCAAAAGTTGAAAGGAAAAGGAACTCCAGCAGATTGACTGCAAAACATTTATTCCAGGTAGTTGCAACACAACATGTTTCGGATCAGAACCCTTTATCAAGTGTACAAGGACCATAACCATGCATTTCATAAAGCAAATCTAACCCATTTAATTCAAAACAGTCCAAAATAATTCCTTAATCTCTATATGAGGAAAAAGCAGGGCTGTATTTCAGTCCATTGCCACCCTAAAAATAGATAAACATTCCATTTATACATATGAGAACTGGACAGATCTATACCTATTGTTTTTATTGTCTTTATTAGCTCTGAAATACACAGCCAGTCAAAAAAGACACCAGCTAGGGGGGCACAAGACCAGCTTCCCAACAATATAAATTGAGAAGTATAAAAGGAAAAAACACACTTCAGATCTGGGCCATGTCTATTGCCATTCATTTCTATGGTGTTGCACAAAGATTTGGTGAACACACAAGTTCCTAGCAAAGATTTGGTTAACACACTAGTTCCTAGCAACTAATCAGTGATTGGTTTTTTTCAGACAGCTGCAGGTAGAACAAAGAATGCAACAATTTAATTGGTTGTCATGGGTAAATTTTCCCAGTATTTATAAATCACCCCCAGTGTGTGTGGCACTACTATATGCTGACATTCTGTATATAGATGTTCCTGGTAAGCCTCACTTAGAAGTTGTAGTTGGCACTAAAAAAGTAACATCACCAGAACATTTGTTTTTTAAAGAGGCTCACCACTTAGATGAGAAGACACAAGTGCTCTGCTCCAAGCCTTCAGAGTAAGGGAGAGGACATCAATATATTGTTTGTAGGATAGGCACTCAAAGAGCAATCCTCCAGGCAGTTGTAGTAAAAAAATTTCTTTTTTTGTCGATTACAGACTAACACGTTTCGTGTTCTCCTAACACTTGGTCATTAGTCTAAAAAAAGTGAGTTTAGTTTTTCCACTGCTCACTATATACTTTTACTGTTAGGATGATGTGATTACAGTGTATTAAATGGGCAGTTTATTGCTGCAGATAAAAAAAGGATCAGTCCCCCAAACATATATTCTACATGATACTAAATGTGATAGGAATGCACTAACTATTTCAATAATCCTGGGATACGTAGTGCAACCACTTTCTGTAGGACAGGGCTTCATACGAAAGTATATAAATACGTCAAAGGAATAAAATGAAGACAAAAAGATAGCATTTCATTGTTAATACATTCTGTATTTCCCATCAGGAGATCTAGCAGTTAGGTACTATTCATCTTATGCAGTACTTAAATTTCAAAGAAGAGTAGTCAGTCTTCATATAAAGTGGGTAGAAGGGGAGTCAGTGGGGAATAGTGAACACACAGCTCTAGGAATCCACGTTAGGATCATTTTCCCCTAGTACTGATAGATCTGAGCTACATTTCACAGATGCTTGCTAACCTAGCACTCCAGACATGGATGATGAGAGCTCAGCAACAGTTGGAGAACAGTGAATTTTGTAGATGTTTTAATTAAGAACAAACTCCATATGGTTTTAGTTACATATCCCTTTAACACCAGACAAAGGCACATGGAACAGGGCTGATTAGTAATCAGTTCCATACTTCATGTTTTTTCACTAGATGACTTTGAAAAAAATTAACATATGAGGCAGCGCTGTTGCAGACTCACCCCTCTTTTGGAGGTTAGTAGCAGCAGGTATGGCAGATCAATAATTTCATAGCATTTTATTGTCATCTTTCTTTTTCAACTTTATTTCTTATCTCAACACCTTAACAATTAATGGTTTTAAAGGTTACAGTAATCCAAGATTAATAGACTTCACAATTAAAGCAACAGCTTAATCTTAAAGCAAAAGTGACATGGGAAATAAGAAATTCATAAGCCTCATAAAAAGTCAAAAGTGGTCCTTTTTAAAAAGAAAAAAATAGAAATTACCTTTTCTAGATATGATGACTATCTATATTTTCTATAATTTCTTCTGCAATTTTGTATATATAACTATAACAAAACAAAGGCACAATTAACTGTTATTGTTATTTGGCTACTGATGCATTCAGAAATCTCATTGCTGAGACATTCTATACATAAACATGACTACAAGATGCATGAATAGTTATTAATGCTGAACTACTCTAAACCATAACTAATGCATTAACTTCTAATATGTGTTATGCACCGCGTGTGAATAGGCGCAGGCGACTTTTCATTTTAGCTGGCGTGAGACAGGGGTAAGCAATTCAGGGAGATTAGTCGCCCCAAAGAAACGCCGATTAGTCGCCAGGCGACAAATCTCCCTGAATCTTCCCGTGTGGACTAGCCCTTATAGGCTCCTTTCCAGTCCAAACAGCGAATTAGCTTATATGGGTGGTACACCCAATGCAGTAACTCATGAAAATCAATTACATTTATGCTGTACCTACTTACTTGTAGTATATTATAAATGTACCTGTTCTTAGCAACATTTCAGTTGATCTTTATTTTTATTCCTTTTCTTTTGGTTTTGAAATTATTGTAAATGATTTTCCTTCCTGGAATGACATTTTTATTGATAATTTTATTTTAACTACTTATTTATCCAATGAAACCTTTACCTAGTAATATTTCCTTCTATCTCTTGTCATCTTCATGCCCTAGAAACTAAATACAACAACATGAAACAGGAAGGGCACGTAGATTCTTTCCTGTGGGTTTTATTAATAAGAAAATAATAATGATCCATTTAACTTAATTGTGCAGCTGTGTGAACTGTACTTAGGTTAATACATGTGATAAAATTATTTACACTATGTCATATTGGACATATGATTTGTCATGTATAAGGATGTGCTTGATGTTCAATCATTTTGGAATTGTACCTGACAATGTGGGTTACCCTGAAAGCTTGTCCATCATTTTTTGTTATAAATTAATGTAGGGCAATAACTCAGAGGGAAAAGTCAGTGTGCTGTTCCCATTCTCATGTTATTGTATTGAGATTAGTGTGCTCCAGCCTGAGATAATAGAGCACCAGCAAATATGTTAGTGCTGTGTTGAAGTATCTTCCTCTAACAAACTAAATAGTCATTTAAATTCCAAACTGGTGAGGCTCAGAACTAAAAGTTCAATAATTCAAAGCTCTGCTAGCCTTTAATTATTCTGCCTAGATGCCTTCTGTGGTCTTATTCACAACGTTTGAGGCATTTCTGTCCTGTCTTCAAAGTCTGCCAGAGTTGATTTGTTAATCCTCTAAAAATTCATTTTTCCCATTTTCTTTATCATATTTCAAACAATATCACAATGTGACAAATAAAACACAAAGACACCTTGACATTTGTTGTTGGTTATGTGATTTGCAAAGGTTCTCAGTGGTTTCCAGGTGTGCGTAAAGCTGCAAACCATATCTTAGGGGTTTTTGCTGAAATGAAACATGAAACCTTTTAATCAACAAACTATGAAGAGAATGTACAAGGAGAGCAGATACAGACAAAACCAGCTAGTTCAGGAAAAGAACCAGGTTAATCAGAAATGCTTACTTAGACTAGAGTGACAAATTACATCATTCTTCCCATGTATGCCAACAGACTGGTAGATCATTTTATCAAAGTTCTTACTACAGCAATGACGTCTTCAGCCCATTAAAATTCTGGATCTCGCAGTTGTGAATGTGAATTGCAAATGACTGTTGTACATTCTTGAACAGAACTTTAGATATTCACCTGTTATTATTGTTTACAATTATTAGTAATATGGTAACAGTAAGGGTACTGCAATAAGCTCCATGGTACGTCCAAGGCGGTAGCTCCAGGTGACTCATGTTACCTCCTCACGGCCATAATTATACTGGAATTATGGAAAGAATTTGTTCCCAAAATCAAAGTTGGACTGGGGGTACAGGGCCCATCAGGGCAGGCATCTCATGTACCCCTCTGCAACCCCTGCACATACATTTAACTTATGTCCTTAGCAGCAATGATCAGGGGAGGTCAAGGAAGCATGGCAAGCAATCACAGTCTTTGGCATGGTGCAGGTCTGGGTCGGTGTGGCCCACCAGGTTTTTTCCTGGTGTCCTGCCAGCCCAGTCCTACCCTGCCCAAAATTGTATTTTGCACAATGTGACTAAAGTCATAAAAGACCTCTTGAGTATTTAGAACAGAAGTAATCAAAAAGTCTCCAGGAAATCCTAAGGATAAAAGTCTACAAAGCCCAGATAATTTGAGAACAACATATTACTATTCTAGAGGAAAATAAAACAACCCAAAATAATTTGACATCTCTCTATGGAGGAAAAAAATCTGTTCACCTACAGAAATTTATGTTCCGCAGTTTATACACTTTTTGTCTACAAATAGGCAGAAATTTGTAGTTGTACTTGTAGTTACTGACAAAGTCTATCAACTACTTTGGTACTTCATGTAGATATTGTAACTGGCAGAACAGTTTTTGTGTATTTTTGTCATGGGCTGCAATACTGTACCTCCTTTTTGTAAACAGATATTCAAAACTGCATGGCATAGCTTTTCTCTTGTCCAAATAATCATTTGTTAAGAGGTACAGTCAATATTGGAAATGGGAGAGGTGCACAAATCCGCCTCAATTCAAAGATAACTTAGATTTCCATTTAACTGAATCCTACACTTCCTAAAATTATTATTCACTTATCTATTCTAGTATGTATCCTGCTACAAAATAAGTTGGCACTATAGAAATACATGTTAATAATACAAGCATGTCTCCTTATTATTATTATTATTATTAATAACATGTATTTCTATAGTGCCAACTTATTTTGTAGCACTGTATTTAGGAGAACAAAGGACTATTGCAAAGTAAAACAATACCATACTAATCCTACACTGAATTGAACATTGTTTTAAAGAGAATCAGCAAAGTAGCCTGTCAAGTAAGAGACTTTTCATTAAGCAGTACTCCCTTTGAAGTAGGATGAAGATAAAACTTGGCACTCAGACCAATATTCTCCCGTTGCTATTGTTGCACAACTATCTTTAGACTTTATACGTCTTTCTTTTATTTCCAATGTGTTTTTTTGTTTTTTCTTTATAATGCAGTTTGTGTTCAATGTCATTCTGTCTCTTTCCCTTAGTATTGCACTTGGTCTTGGTAGCAAAACAAGTCTTGCAATTTGAGCCATCACATAGAAGGTTAGTCTTTTCATACCATTTTGGGAAGATGTGTGCAGCTGGATTATCTCATGTAGCGTAAACATTGTGGGTAGCTAACATGAAAAGTAGACTCTGAGAAGCAATTTCATGACAAATTTACAATGGCTTTAACATGTGATTAAATGCAATGGCAGATCAGATATTATTTTAAAATATAGCTATATATGCTGGAGAGCACCCCATGGGCGGACATGTTTTATACATCATAATAAAATGATTTAGTCAAAGTCACAGAACCCCCCTTTCTGGAGCTGCTCTTCATGCTTTGGCTAGGGCCTCTGGTTTCAAGGAAGGGCTCAGTGTCTCTGACCTTTTTGCATCTTTGAAACAATATGAACGATAACAGAAGAATAAAACTATTAACATATTATGCAAAAAATTGTGGTAAAATATTGAGCCCACCGAATCTGACATATTCAGAAACAAAAGTAGACTTTATCAACCAATGTTGAAGCTTTGCAGAAACCTGCTATATTATGTAACCTTTCTTTATCAAGAGGGCAATGACTTGATTTAATCATTGTCTCCAGTTCAGTAATGTTCTGTTTTTTTATACACCATAAAATTACCATTTATATCTAAAATTTGAACAATGGTTTCTAATTAAAATCCCTCTTTTTGGATTTATGAAAGCACATGCAATATAAAAACACACATAACTTACTCCCCTTCCCAAGATGCATTTCTCTCCATGGAGTAAATCTTGAAAGATATAAGAGAAATGTATAGATCATAAGTCTTATTAAATTATTTTTTATCTTTTATTTAGATTGTGATGGGAAAAGTGCTGTTTCCTCAGGTTGTTGGTTGCTCTCAATTCTGGTAAGAAATCTCTCCTTCCTACACATAACTGTAATTGCTATGATTTCTTCATAAGCTAAAAGGGTGAGGCTGTTGAACTGTGGTGAACTCTGTTTTTATCTTTAGATGAATATGGGTCTCTACCATAAATTATTATCTCCCCTACTTCTGCTCTGGAAGAACTCCCAACACCCATGTTCATATTACAGTCAGGAGTCCTAATGATTGTGCTTTTATCCCCCTAAGATTAAAACATTGCATTCCAAAGACAACAAATCATTTTTGCAGAAAACAAAATGATAAAAAGGGCCTTGAATTAAAAAAAGTCTGCAAATAACTAGTTTTGAAAGTTTAATCCTCCACTGAATGTGCCTAAACATGACAGAAATGCAAAATTAAAAGTGCAAAACCAGCTCCCATGCTCACAAACTGACCATCCATCCCTTTGAAATTATTACCTTCTGATCATCTGCACAACAACCATGCAGAATTAGAATGGACTGTATGTGAGTCAGCTAAATCCATCAGTGTTTTGAGAAATACTCAATATATTAGCAGTCATTTGAATTGACCCCAGCTCCATCCCTTGCTTAATGTGGGAAGGTAAGTAATGCTGTGGTTCAATGCAACTTTAGCCAGGGTTGGAATGCCATGACCCAACCTTATTTCCCTTGAGGGTAAATGGAAATAAGTTACTAGAGTTTCTAGGAAGTCATTAGACATGTATGGAATTTGCTTCCTTAAAGGAAACATTTTGTTTTTGATTAAACAGCCATGAAAATCTGACTGCTACACCAAAATTACCAAGACAGCCTTTATAATGAACTATGGACTTTAGTTTCACTAATTATATAAAGTTGGCAGGATTAACTTGGACAGAAATTCATAAGTATATGAGATTAGTGTGAGATTAGTGCTGCACTAAACTCAATTCGAGTTATGGTTGAATATTTAATTCCCAGTACTTTGGACTTCTTCATGCTCACGCCGAGCAGGAGTGTTGTTTAATTTTACAATAAACATTTATATAATACAGACCCATATGAGCAAAGCTGTTTAGAAAATGTTTCCTTGCAAATGTAACTTATAATTACCTCACTCTGCAGAAGTCTGGCACAACACATGACTGTGCCCTTTGTTACTCTGCAAATCCTTTCCAAGAGCTAACAAGCATTCGTTCCTAACAACTGGTATGAGAAATGGGGTCTCAGAAAGTGTTGCAATGAACGCCTGGCAGAATAAAAATTCTAAATATAGCATTCCAGATAATAACATATTACTATATCGGTTATCAAGTTTGCCTATAATTATTTACCCCATGAAAAGTAAGATTGGTCAATCCAACACCATCTTTGAGTTAAGAATTAACCAGAAACAAGTGAGATGTTCTTAAAATACAAAAAACATTATGATTAGTTGTCGTCTCCGATGGGCTAAATAAACATATTCTGTTTTTTTCCAAATCATAAGTATTTCAGCGTCTTTTTCTAATAATCTTTTCAACATATTTGAATATATATGCCAATGTTCACTTCTTGTAAATTAAACAAACTCCCAAATACTTCCAATGAATTAATCAGCCAAAGGAGATAGCATCTCATAACACTCCTGTGACTGGATTGCTGGCTGGGAATGTTGACACTTACATAGAACTGGCATTTTTAGCACCCAGGTTATAAACTGTGACTTATGACAGAATACTTAAACACAAGCTGGTCAAGACATTAGTACAGGCATTATATAGCACCTATATAAATGTTGATTGTTCTAAAATACCAAGCAGACGGTCATGATGAGGCAACAATTTGCATGAATAAAAAAAAAAAAAATAAAAAAAACATTGTCACACAACTCAACATTTATTAATGGGAAATATGCACACTTAGCAAACAAATGCTTTTTTGCTTCCACAGTAAAAAAGTGACCTTTGATAAATGTGTCCCTTAAAGAACAAGTAAACGTTTTTTTTTTCTATCTCTAAATTTGCTCTAAACAGCCCCTCAAATTAATGTACCTTAGTCCCTGCTGCAAGTCTGCTCTGGTTTCTGTGTTATCAGCAGCTTCTTTCCCCTTCTTCCTGGTGCAGAGTGAAGCCCAGCCCCTTAGCTTACTGAGCTGACCTTATATTTTGGACTAGTCCAGGATATCATTTGCATACTATGACATAGCAGAGAGCAGTGTGTGCAGCAGCTTTTGCTTGGGGAAACTAGCTTACTAATGCACACACTGGCTCCCTCTTCCTCTCTATTGTGGAACAGCAGCAAATGGACTGCTCAGTAAACTAAGGGGCTGGGCTTCACTCTGCACCAGGAAGAAGGTGAAAGAAGCTGCTGATAACACAGAAACCAGAGCAGACTTGCAGCAGGGACTAAGGTACATTAATCTGGGGGGCTGTTTAGAGCAAATTTACAGAGAGATAAAGAAAAACATTTACTTTTCCTTTAACCGCTGATACTAGGAGGGAACCATTTCTGAAACCCACGTAGAAGCAAAATGGATTCACAGTGAGTTAAGAATTTGGGAGAAATAAATCATATGGGAAAAACAGCTGTTATGTCTCCCTCTGTCCTAATGCGGTTGAAAGACCTTTTAAGCATTATGTCATAAATGAGTGTTGAAAGTCCAAATAATTTCCAGATTTTACTCTAAACTGATAAAAGGCCTGGAGACTGTACATATTCAACAGAATGGTAGTACCATTATTGTGTGCTAGAATTATAATGCACACCAGGTTGGATAAACCTGTGTGGTCCAGTCGTTTTGTCTACAGAATGGTTAGAAAAAGTCTGTACTTACAGATTAACTCTGGTGGCACAAATTCTCACTATTTCACACCAGACCAAGTATATCATTTTTTGACAACACTTTAATGTCTGTGTAAAATTAATGCTCCCCACTTCTCCAAAGGGAGAATTAGTCAGGGGTTGCAATGCTGAGCTCTAATCAAAATAATACATCAAAGAAATAATTCACACTCCTTCAGAATCCTCTGCACAGACACTGTCTAATATTCCATTATTCAGATGTCTAGAACAGGGGTGTCTGAGCAGCAAGCCACATCTATCAGTTTCAAATGCTTGAGAGCACTTTCTACTGTTAAAGAAAGTTTCATCATGTTAATTAATAGCAATATAAACTATGGCTTGATGTGACCATTCCAGACATTTTTATCACCTCTGGGGTTGCCAAGAGCTCTACATATAATTCATATTACATCACTATTTTCATTCAATCTGGCGTAAAATGCTGTGTTTGAAATATTTTCCTACATGTAAAACGTTGGACAGTTTATAAAATAAACCTGTTGGTGGTTTATAATGATATTCACAATGCTGCAAACCTGTTGTAGGTCTGTGGGGCTAATAAAGGTGAACAAAGGTGCTAAATTGCAGCCATGCTGTAATCTAGAACAACCAATCGGATATTTTCTTTAATATTCTAACTTGTAGGAGACTGTTTAAAGTTAATTGCTTATTAATTGCTATTGGCAACTGCACTTGTTCAATGTAGCACCTACATTAGTCATTTAGCATTCATATGCTTCGTTTGTGTAAAAAAAGACTACAAATGGCAGGCCTCTTCTGTTAAATGTAATATAGGTATGGGATTCCTTACCTGGCGACCAGATCCAAAATTTTAAAAATGATTTCCTTTGTCTCTGTAGTAATAAAACAACACCTTGTACTTGATCCAAACTAAGATATAATGAATCATTTTTGGAAGCAAAAGCAGCTTTATATGATTTCCTAGAAGACAAGGTATAATGATTCAAAATACATCAGTTATCTGAAAAAAATGCAGGTTTTCCTGGATAACAGGTTCCATACCGATATTTATAACTTTCCAACAAAGCTAAACTGTAATAATCTCTCACAAAAGATGCCCTCATTCTCAGCTGGAATGGCTTCCTCCCACCTGATTTACAACCAAACCATACAAATCTCAAAACAATAACTTGCAAAAATAATAAATCATATTGCTCAACACATAGACAATACATTTCTTAATCACACTGCCGTGGGTGCAGGGTATAATATAGATGCATTAAATATGATTTGATTATTTTCAATAGTTGCAATACCATAGAATATGCTTTTTAGGCAGGATTTTAGCCATATTTTGTTTCAGTGCATATAATATAAAAGTCTTTATCCAACATTTTGCATGAGGCCAAGTAAAACAATCTCAGCTGAGCTGTGGGAGTTCTCTGGAGACTCATTTAGTTCAATAGACTATACACGGTAATCTCCTGCAAGACTGCCTCCAGTAATAAGAGCACTTTTTGCTGTGTATATCACAGTAACTACTTGAATAGTTTCTTTTCCAATAAACACTTCTATTTTTCGTCTTACAACACACTCTTTTGTCCACCGGTTACTCTCAACTCATCGCCTTTCCAATTTTTGCAAATAGTTTTACAGTAAATCTTTGTTAGGGTAACTTGACCTCAAAAAATAACTGTACGAATGAGTTACCAGATACAGTTTATCAATGTAGGCACAACATGCAAAAGGACAATGGTGTGATTGTTCATATGAAAGCAGACCTTTCTGTGGCAGAAACAGGGCATGCAATTTACAGGTGACCACTGAAGTGTTGATGTGTTATTGGAGGCTGACTGTTTAAACTCAAAGTGTGCCAGGAGATCCGGTAACTTAATCTGAAGCTGGTGAGTCAATAAAGGGTGTGCTCCAGAAAAGCTGCACTTTTATCATTTTAATATTCGTACAAAACATATTAACCCATTTTGCCACTATAGAATCTTGTATAATATTTCTAGGTCCAGTTCGGTATATCAAAAGATGGAGTTAAAAAACAGTGACAAAAATTATTCAGTGTTTTATTGTAATAAACTGTGTGTGTGTCGGGGGAATGATGTTAGTCCTGGAAGATAATTCTATAAGCCCCCCCAAACAAACTACTCTCCTGTCCAGTGCAGTGTGGCAGCAAAAGTACATTTTGGTCCCATAAATTTTTATCTAGGTGAAATAAATGTTAACAACATTATCTTAGGAGACCTTTTCCTTACAGCAGGGCCCTGGCTAAAGAACAGTGGGATACTATTTGGGAAGTGCCTATTTGCTCTGCTAGATACTGTACTTCTGGCTCTGCTTGTAGGTCAGTTACAGTAAGATTTGGGATGAGCACATATTTGCTGTCCTAGATATTCCATGATTAAACTCATTTTCTCTAAAACTACGAATGCCATTAAAGTTATTAAAAGATCTGAATATAAAAAGTATGAATGGAAAAAAACCTCACGACAACGCACAAAAAGATCTACAAACTGTTTTGGACAATTACTAGCAAAAAAAAATTCAAACAGCTCTAAAATTCTGAATGGCTAAAAAGGTCCAATAGGATCAGTGCAGCTCCCATTGACTTCTATAGGACATGGACTACTTTTACATGCCAAAATTTTGTATTAGTGTTTTAGAGAAATAAAAAAGAAGACAGTTTTAGAGAACAATTTGTGGAAAAAATAGGAATCAGGATACAGGTATAGGACATGTTATCCAGAATGCTCAGGACCTGGTTTTTTTTTTTCCAGATAACAGATCTTTTCATAATTTGTATCTCCATACATTAAGGGCCTGTTTATCAAAAGTATTATTTTCATAGTTTATGAAACCACAAACTGTAAAACTATGAAAGTCATGACATTTATTGAAAGTATCAATGGAAAATTTAACAATGCGCTAAAAAAACGAATAACGTGAAAAATCTTTGTTGTCTTGACAATTCCTAGTGAAAATCAATAAAAGTCCAAATTGATTTAAAGAAGTCCAATATGATCAGAGCAGCTCCCATTGACTTGGCAAAGTTTTGTATTAGAGGTTTGCATGGTTTTTACAGTTCACACATCTTGATTTTTTAGAGTTTTATTTAAAAAAAAAATAGAAAAGCACAATTTTTTTGTGATTTGTGGAAAAAATAAAACTGTGATTCCTAGTAAATGGGCCCCTAAGTCTACTAGATAATCATTTAAACATTAAGTAACCCCAATAGGCTGATTTTGCCTCCAATAAGGATGAATTATATGTTAGTTTGGCTCAAGTACAAGGTACTATTTTATTATTACAGATAAATTATTTCATCAATGTGACACATAATGACAATTCTGACTGGTACAACTGGCCAGAAATCCCAGACTTTACTGCTTTTGAAAACCCCTCACTAACTATCCTCATACACTGAGCTACAGAAAAAAGTATATCACTGGCAATACTCTTACCCCACTAAAGGCTACTTATCAGCTTTTTGGTGACTTTCTTAATTAATAAAGAATGTGAAACATAAGCAAAACGACATTTACCCAGCTAAGCTTTCAGACTGGGCGCATAATGCAACACAATGAAGGGATAAATCATTTGTCCTGTAAATAAGCTTTGAAGCTCTTGGAAGTGTTTGAAGATTTATAGAGAACATGGTGCAAACATTTTTTTTCTGCTTCACTTGGGCCAGAAGTTCTGTGAAGTCTATTGAAACCCAACCAATAAGTGAAGTAAACTGTTTTAGCTGTTATGTGCAATTGCTTAATAAGGAAAATCATATCCCTGGGCACTAGACAGAAAACAGAATGTGCTGACATCTCCTATCATATGAAAGTCATATTTCAGCGGAGGGACGTGAGCAGAAGGCATTGATTGTATTTGGAACCAGCTTGTTTTATGACATCACAGAGCACATAGTTAAGATATATTATTTTCTCTGTCAAGTGTTGTTATTTCAAACTGCTCCTATATGACAATAAATATAGCATTTGCTAACCTAATGCATAGTTTCCATCCATGGACATGACTGAAAATATAAAAAATATGGTTTATCCAACCAGCTTATAAACTGTAGAGATGTATTAAACGGGAGACACAGACAAAAATCATGAAAATATGAACTTCTTTACCAGACAGATGATACACAAAAGTGCTGCACTGAAACCATAACTTTTGTTCAGATAAAGAGGGAACAGGGATATTAAAGCGACTCCATGTTCCTTGTGCATATCATATCATATAGGATGGGTATGGGGCCTATTACTGCTTTTGACCTGGGTTTTCCAGAAAAAATATCTGACTTAGATCTCCACACATTGTCTACTAAAAAATATTTAAAGGACCAGTAACATAAAAAAAAAAAAATCTGTTAGTATACCATGAAAAAAAGACACTAAAACATATTAAACTTTAAAGGCTACAGGGCGGTGATCCAATGCATGGCTTTCAATTTCTCCTCCCTGTCTATCTCCTATAAGGAAGGCAGGGAGGATAAATCGAGGCGCCGCATGATCACCTTTTCTGAAGAGGAGGGCAAGCAGAGTTTTGGTTAAAGTTAAATTTGTCTTTGTGTTTTTTTCATGGTTTACTAACGATTTTTTTGAAAACAGTTTTTGCTGTTACTGGTTCAATCTGTGGGGAAAAAAACCCATACCTCCAGCCCCAGGTAGACCCCCCTCCCTTCTCCCCCCAGGCTAGTATGGGAGATGCCTCAATAAAGCCACATAATTAATAACGAAGAAAGTGTGACTACTCTCCTTCGATTAGCGCCGAGGATGTGCTAAACTGAACCGTCGTGAAGCAGCCGGCACTACGTATCGGCAGCAAAGGAGGAGACGCGCAGCAGTTGGGTGAGCTCGGCCATGGACCGCTTCTATATATATATATATATAGTATGGGAGATGCCCCATACTCCATATTTACCCCTCGCCGCAGATTCTTCCAGCGGAGTTGCATGCAGCCATCTTCCACAATCTCTGTAAGCTGACTGGGAGATCCGCATTTCTGCACATGCGCAGATGGAGCAGTTTGAAATTACACAGAAATTGCCAGTCAGCTTAAGTATGGAGTTTGAGGCATCTCCCTGGGGGGTAGTTAGCCTGGAGGAAGGAGGGAGTTCGGTCTACCTGGGGTGGGGTGTATGGCTTTTTTCCTCCACAGGTTGAATTCTTCTTTAAACATTAAATAAACCTAATTAAATGCAACGAATATGGATTTTTGCAGTTTAGTTAGATAAAACACATGGTACCGTCTAAAAAAAGAAATAGCCTTCCTGGAATTCAGAGCTTTCTGGATAACGTTTTTTTTGGATAAGAGCTCTCGTCTCGTACCTGTATCTCTGATAATAACCAGTGTACAACCCCCTTCACCTTTTGCTCTGAATATTTTGTTAGCATGAGTTCATTATGCAGAGGCAATATCTGTGCACTGGGAATCTCTACCTCACAAGGACCAAACATATAATAGTTCAGTGTTTACCCTGGTTTGCTCAAGAAACTTTCACGAAAAAAACAATTGGCAAAAAGTGCATATCACTGAAGACATTTATATATACATCAATCCCTGCAGAACCCAAAAGAAATCATAAAAAATGCTGTTACTTCTACTCCTCTTCCACTTTACCTAAAGGAATGGGGTGGCGGGTATTAACCTTGGGAATGTTTGCAATTTTTGCACAGTATGCAATTTGGAATGCACTGGAATGGCAATTGGAGCACATGTCTTGGTTGTTGTCTGCTATCACTTAAATTCTTGGTGAAGCACTTAAAGGGTCAGTACAAACAAATTTTATTGATTTCTGTCTAAGTTGCTATTGTCAGACAGCCTTGGATTTTTATATAATCCACTAACAAAACAGAAGAGGGCATGCCTTAGTATTGTCCAAAGTACATGGCATGCAATTCCTGATGCTTAACTAGCTGAATACAACTGGAACTGAGTTATACAATTTACCATTGCATAATGTGTGCTTCATCTTAACCCAGATGCAGTTTTGTTGAAAATCTTTGGTGTTGGCATGTTGCCATTCCCAGCACTCAGAATCAAAATTACATATGCACAAGACTCATTAGACACAATAATGCTGTGCCTACTGATACAGGCTGTGGGAACCCTGGAGTCGGTGGTAGCTCCAGGTTTCCCCTGCGGTTTTAGGCACATACTGCATGATTCATCAGAACAGACTTTCAGGCTCATTGGTGCTTTGCTCCAAAATACACAAGTGCAAGGAGCTGCATGAGACACAACTACCTTAACACAATTGCTACGGTTATCTTTGCTCAACCACATCTGCAGTTGCACTTTGTAAATGAGCCCTTATTAACTACTGAAAATATTCTTGTGTATATAAGCATAAACCTGTAGTAGGTACAACCCTACTGTGATCCCCAAAGTTCACTTTCTTAAGTAGTATTACATATTAATAATAGGAGAGATATACCACCACTACAGTCTATCTTTCTAGTAGAAAGGTCTGTTACCTAAACATTTTCATGGACATTATTTATTTTCATCTAACTTAATAGAAGCCACAGAACTTTGTTAGTACTAACAGTTGTAAGCACATTATGGCTGCATAAATCAAATAAAATCTGTTGATGCCCTTTGTGTTACCTGTGAGTGTAGGCTGTTTCTCCTGACAGATTTGTGAAGTATATTTTGGCTCATTTATATTTTGTAAAGCATTTTAATTTTGGTAATTTATACATAGGGCTACAAAAATATTGGTTAAATATTGCAAGTGCTAGAATGGATGTAATTAAGACCATTCCTCTGGACACTGCTAAGAACAGGAAATCTTTGAAAGCCTGCAAAGCCATGCAGCGATACTCACCATGAAAATCATATGTTCACTTTTAATAATATAATTACTTCCTAATGCAGACATGAATGAATCAGATCCTGTTTTAGAGGAATGAATGGAAGTCACTGTGTTCTGCATTGCAAATTACTGTCCTTAACTCCTGCAGGCAGTCATTTTTTGAGTTGGAAAGCATATGTCACTTGTTTCCAGTAAAAAGTATGCTTGTGGCAATCTCTTTCTATAAATATGGGAAAAGCTGGTGAGACTAGGTAAGTCATAAAACTAAAGTCTCTAGGGTTTTTTTTAATATGAACAAATTAAGAGCTAAAATACATGAACATTTCTATTCTTTTACCCACAATGCATATTGCCATAATTTCAGTTGCCTTGTAAGTAGTTCCGAATATCAAATTTCACAATGTGCCATTTTGCAGTTTCATCATCATCATCATCGAAAAACTTTGTCTTTGAGAAAGGTTCATATGCAGAACTGAAACGTCGGCTTAATAAACCTTGTGTTTTATTCACAATTTTGACCCTTTTTTGTCTCTTTATGGAAATCCTGTGAGTGCCAGTACCACGGACATATACATACATACATATATATATATATATATATATATATATATAGACATCCAGCGAGGAGCCGGCACTCTCGACACATGAGTATAGTGTGTCTGGGTGCAGTGTCCAAAAAAGGCAATTTTATCCAAGAGAAGAGGTCCGCACTCTCAGGTCTTATGTAATATAAAAATGTATTTACTGTAAGTGACTAACGTTTCGGCCTACTCCAAGGCCTTTCTCAAAGTACTGAATAGTATACAGACAATGCATTAAATACTAAAAGATGGTGGGAAAGTGAGTCACCTGACATGGCAGTTACATCATCAGTGTGCAACCAAAGCAATATTATAATAGATAAATGAACACATGTTTACTAACAACAAACATATATAGAGGTGTAGAGATACTGTAGTATATCACCCCCAAAGTAGCAATTTAAAAGCACGTTAAAACCAAATACTGTGTAACGAGTGTAATCATTCCATTATAATTTATCCATTGATACACACTATCACTGCATAAACATACACTGTTACTAGAACTACACTTGAGTAAAGATGGAAGGTCTGGTCAGGGGTACATATCCGTTAAATGCATTGTCTGTATACTATTCAGTACTTTGAGAAAGGCCTTGGAGTAGGCCGAAACGTTAGTCACTTACAATAAATACATTTTTATATTACATAAGACCTGAGAGTGCGGACCTCTTCTCTTGGATATATATATATATATATATGTATATGTATATCATCAGCAAGTTATGCAGCTCTTACTACATTAATTTATAATGAACAGGGATATTGCAATAATTGGTATAATTGGTATCACTGGGGGGCAAATTTACTATTATTCCCCATAATTTGCTTGACCAAATTCGCAATTCGATAAGAAATCGACTATCGAATGCTTATCGAATTGTTTTAGGCTATCATTTTGCTCGATATCCGATTTCTCGATGAATTCGTACGATCGGATACCGATCGTTCGATTTCACGAAAAAATCTTGAAATTTCCTTTGAGAGTCCGAAAAATTTGTACGATTCGAGCGATCGAACGCTCCGATCGTACGAATGGTATTCGAGCAGGTCTCAGAAGCCTATGGGGAGCTTCCCATAAGCTTCTATTACAATTTGGTAGGTTCAATCTGGCGAAGTAGGCAGTCGAATAACTTTAAAGTTTTTATTCCTTCGATCATTTCACGTGAAATTTATAAATCGGCTCCTAAGTGTAAGCTCACATGCTCTAGTCTGGTCAATGAATTCATGCACATGTTGCTCAGAGTAATCAGAGTAATTAAATTTTTTACTGTTGTGGCCCCTCAATCAGCAATTTATCCCCAAAATGCTATTCCTGACTGTAATGCCATGTTCCCGTGCTGCCTCAGTAGCTGGAAGAAAGTGTGCCAGGAAAATGGCATGTACCACAGCTTTGTCCCAAAAGGGTTGCTAATTTGCATTGTGCACAGGTTACAATGGACACAACTTCAATAACTCTGGAATTCTGCGAGAAGAAAAATCTGCATTATGGAGAAAAACATGCTGATTTGCATGGAAAATTTGCACTTTGTATCTTGCAATGTTTTTTGCTAATAAGACCTTGAAGTTCATAAAACTCTGCCAGATATGGTGTAACTGTACTAACATATATTGAGAAACAGTATTAAATATACAGGTTATAGGCTCTGTCAAATGTGTATTAGGGAACATTGTCATACAAAACCATAAAGGGCACTGACAGCCCTAAATTCACTGGAACTTTTTCAGTTATGGCTATTTAAATTGGTGTAATTTACTTTGCAGAAGAGGAACTTAAAGAGTCATGTAATGACAAATATATAATGCAAACAGAAACATCTTCAAAAATGGGTTTGCTGTCTCTGGATTTTCTAGATGCTAAATGGCAATCATTTAAATGACATGTTTAACTTCAAGGACATGTCCATGCAGGGCCGCCATTAGAAATCACGGGGCCCCGCCCAACAAAATTGTCGGGGCCCCCTGGGCTCCGCCCACCCAGGCACCCAAGCTCCGCCCTAATCCCCGCCGAATCCACATCAAAGTTAAAAAGACCACACAGACATCAGCGCTAAAAAAGTAACCCCCCCAAGGGCTCCCTTATAAGTTAAAAAAAAATTGGTGCCAGGCCTCCCCCCCATAAAAGTTTTTTTTTAAAAAAAGAATTGGTGCCAGAAAAAAATTGGGGCCCCAAAAAAATTTTTTTTTTAAAAAAATAAACATTGGCGCCAGGGCCCCCCTTACAAGTTAAAAAAATTGGGGCCCCAAAAATATTTTTTTTAAAAAACATTGGTGGCAGGGCCCTCCTTAACAAGTTAAAAAAAAAATTGGAGCCCCATAAAATATTTTTTTTAAATTGGTGGCAGGGGCCTATAGAGTATTAAAAGAAAACATTTGAGGCCAGGGGATTAAAAAAAAACAAAACAAAACACATTGGTGTCAGTAGAATTGAACTCGTGGCTTCAGGACTTCAGCATCAGCCCGGCTCTTGGGAAAATGCAGCACTGCCGGGCCCCCCTTCAGTCCCGGGCCCGGGACACTTGTCCCCCCTGTCCCCCCCTGATGGCGGCCCTGTGTCCATGTGTCACAGTGTTCCTAGATGATTAGGAAAAGTCAGATAAGTGGGGCGTGTAATGTCAGAATGTGGAATCAATATATACTCTATAAAGGCTCCTTGTAAAAAAAATTTGTGGTTTGGGAACAGATTCCTTTATTTTTCTTGGCATACATCCAGTAGCCGTTGAAGAGGCAAAGGGCAGCACTACTGCATTCACTACTGTTGTGTGGGCATGCTCACCTGTAATGTGACACGTACGTGCATGTGTATGTCAGCAATGTTAGCATTTCCTACACAGTGGAAAATGAAATTGTTTAATCATTGACAAACTGGGCTTTTATATTGGTGTTAGTCAGAAGAGAAGGATTTGTACAAGGAACACTGTACAACGTCACAATAGCACATTGCTCAGCAATGACTACAGCATTATAGGTATTCATAAAAAGGTATTCCTTTTTCAACTGTACCTAATAGCGATTGATAAATGAATTGCTTTGGCAACAGCTCCATGAGATGTTCATATCCTAATAACAACTCCAAAGATGAACTCAAAGCCAGTTATTTTTGGCAGTGGCATAACTAAAGTTTTAATTAATGCAGTTTCTAACAACTACAATCCAAATGCCTGGAAACACTGGGAATTCTTTTTGAGACTATATAAAAGTGATACCCAACCAGTGGCTCATGCGTAACATGCTGCTCCCAGTGGCCGACAGGTGGAAGCAAGTCTTGAATAAAACCATGTATTCTGCCAAACAGAACTTCCGGTAGGATGCCAGTCCATATAGGATTTTTTATTAAAAAAGTGCCAGTCCATATAGGGGCTACCAAATAGCCAATCCTTATTTGGTATCCCCAGGAACCTTTTTCATGCTTGTGTTGCTCCCCAGCTCTTTTTATATTTGTATATGGATCATGGTTTAAAAAGGTTGGTTTTATATGAACATCACACAGTAATGGCACAAGGGAGCAAGCATCATAAGAGGACACATATTTTTCTACACTCCAATTTATATATGCACATGTTATGCAATATAATGGGGAGTTGATGTCAGTAATTGTAGTCATTTCCAAATTTGGTCATCTGATCATCAGGATGAAAATATTTATAGTGCCTGTGCGTTACCTTTATCAGCCGTATACTTCCTTAGTTACAATGTTATTTAATCTGTTTGGTATTCTTCAAATACCAAAGTTGAAAAGGCAGGGCAAAATTCAGTTCTTTGATACTTTGCAGATTAATAAGACACATGGTATAAGTAGGTGCTACTTTCAGATGTGTACAATTTTTACAGTTTACAGTGTGCCAAGCCACACAGATTGGCATTGTTTTCCCCATGGGAGGCAATGAAGCCTCTTGTTGGCAGCTACCAATCACCATGTCTGATTGAAATCTAAATCTATCTTTCTAACTATCTATCTAACATCGTGTTATTTCTCATTTCCAAGTGCTGTCCCTGCATTCTCTCTTCATGTAATAAAACATTATTGTGACTCTATTATTTCAAAACAAGTTCCAAAAAGCACTAGAAATTTCAATTAAATTGGAATATTTTTGATATATCCTTGTTGTAAACTAACTTTTTTACAGTAGTTGTTAGTTGTGTAATATACATAACACTCCTGCTTTGCCACTGACCATCAGCAAATCTTTGGGAGGCAAGTTATGCAGATAGCATGCACCTTGGAGTGAGTTCACAAAAATGCCATGATTGAAGTTGCAAATCTGTAATGAAAAGTTTCTTATACAAGCAACATTATTGATCCTGTAACTCTTGTCTTTCCCTATACTTTGCTTTTCTAAACTCTTCAGCAACATTATAAATGCGTCTATGGTATGAGATGGCAAACATGTGTAGCCTTTTTCGCACTGGAAACCTATTGCTCAAATCATTAACCGAAACTATGAAAGTTTTGAAACTCTGTCCTTGAAGGGTCGAATCTTAAACAGCTGACTTGCCCCACCCCAAGTAGAGGCTAGTTTCATACAAAGACTTCATTGTTCTACTTTATTCATTTACCATTCTGAAGAAAAGAAAGCCATAAGTAGGCATGGAGGGAATTTCAATAATTTCAGAGCATACTAAAGCAAATACACGTGTTTGAGATTATATTCACTCCACACAACCCTAAAGGGTACTTAGTAATGTTTGTTGCATGTGGCAGCTGCCTTCGTTTTCATTTTCATGTAAATGAAAAAATGGTCATTTTGTTTTATATATAAACTGTATATATAAAAAAAAAGCTCTTCACGGATGATCTCCCTTAGCAAGCATGGCTCTGCCCAATTTGGCCACCCATCAAAGTCCTATAGAGAATTCCAGTGGCCACGTGGGCCCCCCTGTTCACCAGGCCCCCTGTGGGGTATGCTTCCTTACGCCATGGAACCCCCTATAGGACTTTGTTGGGTTGCCAAATTGCGGTAGCTTCCTCTATAGTATTAACAGAGCAACCAGCAAAGAAGGAGAGGTAATGCGCATTGGGCTCCTCCAAATTTTTTTCTGTGGGGGGGCCTGGCATGGTCTGGTTTTGCAACAGGAGGATCCATTTAGTAACTTAATCAAGTCATGGACCAAATTAATCTGATCCTGTCATTTGGCAGCCAGTCCAATAATCAAATCACACAGGGATGAATGCAGACCCATCAGTAGTGAACTAGAAGCACAGCCCATTGCACCCTTTGCTCACTTTTCAACCTTAATTATCAACCTCCAATCAGATATCCATCAGGTGAGCTGTAATTATGGCCACATATGCAGGTTGATAAACTGCCAGTTTGTTGCCTAGCAGATGCCAGCTTCAGAGTAAAAGGGGAATTTTAGGAGATGAGGAATTGAGAGAAAAACAAAACAATGGCTTCTGCTAGTCTACAATTCTGTTCTTTGCATTAGAATTTCTACCTAATCAACATTTTTTCCAAGTGCCACTGAAACGTAAATGTTTGCATTAAAAAAAGTGATTCAATTGCAATTGTTTAGCTTGTTTAATTGCAAGTGAGCATTTATCATGCTTGCCCATGAAATGTAAGTATCCCTTAGAATAGATATATGGACCCCGAGCAGCATCAGAAATCAGCTTTCTGATTCAAGCCTGAAAGCTTGAATGAAAACATGAAGCTATTTTTGTACCATAATATATGACCTACGTGTCTAAGTCTAGTACTGTATGTATACATACTGTACTTTACAACTGTGTTTTAATAAAGTTTAAAGAAACTATTTAGAACTATTTTGTTGTGGTTTTTTTTTTGTGTTTGTGTGTGGCTAATGTATGTTTAGCATGGAAAGGGAAACCGGGTTCCACAACTGCTGTTCCAGACAAAACACATCAATTTGTAAAAGGAGACAGTAGATTATTGTACATTGTCTCTGTGGACTAATGAAAGAAACATAACAGACTGCACTGTGTAACAGATTTCTTTTGTGGCTTCCTGAACCAAACCTGTTACTTCCATTTCCTGTATGGGCAGCAGAGAAATGTTGTGCAGACTAAGAGAAAGCAAGCATTCAGACATTATTGTGATATATGAAAAAACAGAGCTAGTCATATTCCATTTATAAAGGCAAATATATGCTTTAAACAATTCTGTTTCATAGAGTAGGGAACACAGCTTTTTGTTGAGGAATAATCACTTGTAACAGATTAGTGAGACCTTGTGCATCCCACACTGAATATGCTTTTTATCACATGCAGTCAGGAGTTAGTACTGTATATTACTTAAAAAGATAAGAAATATACAAATATAAGAAATATCTATAAAAGGGAAAATAACTATTTTGAAAATATTTTCTGTTCACAGATCTTTAAATTCCTAAATTCCAGGTATGGGACATGTTATGCACGGGAGCTCAGGTTTTCCGGATAATGGGTCTTTCCGTAATTAGGATCTTCATACCTTACGCCTACTAGAAAATCATGTAAACATTAAATAAAGCCAACAGGCTTATTTTGCTTTCAATAAGGATTATTATATCTGAGTTTGGACCAAGTACAAGCTACTGTTTTATTATTACAGAGAAAAAGGAAATGTTTTTTTTTTTTAAATCCAGATTTCCAGATATGGGATCCCATACTTGTATATTATTAATGACGCACTCTATTGAAGGATAGAGGAATGCTTCGCTGTGCATGTTCTGCAAGTGGTAAATAACAGAAATACAGTCATCTGGTCTAAAACAGATGTTTAATAAAGAACAGCACATGAGCAAATACAGAGTAACTGGTGAATCATTTAAGTCACACAATGCACTATGGACAGGTCACTTCCATTCCATCAGGAACCAGTGGGAAATACCATAAGTAGACTAGTCCCAGCTTTGTGATTAAAGTATCCAATACCACTAGTCAGCAGCAGTGACTACACTTATTGCATATATCCCTGTTATGGGTGTTGCCAAAATGAAGGCCCCTGCTACACAGGGCTAAATCTCAGACGCATAAACTCAGTCCAAGTATTTGCCCCTTCACTGACTGCACCTAGAACTACTGCATCTGTGGTGCATGCACATGGAGCAGATTTCTGAACCTAAATCCACCCCAGTGTCTGAACCTGGGCCACAGAAGTGGAGAAGGCTGAGGTTAGGGCCAAACCATGCATAAAAATGTGGACTCTCCACAGGCCGAGATCTGCAGTTGTCTGGCCCTAGCCTGATGCCAGCAGCAGGGCTGATTCTTATCCTGTGTTTATCCACAAGCCAAGATGCATCCAGTGCTTAATGAGTAACCAGTTGTTTAGCTTTTTAAGATCCTTGATTTCAGACAAATTACTTTGTGCACCACATAGACTGAGACAGCTCATGGGAGACCTCCTCCCCCTTTACTTTGCAGCCTGTAAGATAACAAAGCAGGAGATTCATAGCTTAGTTATGTTCTTTGTAAAAGTCATCATCATTTCTGTGTGCTTCTGAGGGTCTGATTCTACTGATATTCTACTGAGTGCTAAAGTGTCCCTTAAAAAGTAAATAATGTAGTTAATTATATAATATGAGACAAAAGGGCCATTTATTCTGAATCATGTTGTGTGCAAAGTGCAAAAAAAAGGTCTCAAGCAATGTACAGTGTGGTTCATTACGAGTCCAGTGCTGGGAGCAGAATGCACTTACCCCAGAGCACAAGTGCTTCTAAAATGAGCACTAATGGGTGTACACTAATACCCCTAGAGCTCTAGCACCTTGCCCGCAAGGTACAGTAAATGATCCCTAAGGCCTTGGCAGCATTCAACTGGGCAAATAACACAAATTTTAGCTGTATTCAGTATTATTCTACTTACTGGTTAGATTCTGCTGTTACAGTAAGTGTTTAGTCTAAAAGCAGGAAGATCCCCCCCCCCCCACCCCACAAGAACTTCCTACACTTGATCTTAGCCAAAAGATTGAGACATTTGGTAATAGTTTATAAGATGGGCAAGTCTTACCCTTATGCGCTTAGGCAACACGGCTCATTCAGGGTTGAACTGGGCTGGCGGAATACTGGGAAAAACCCAGTGGGCCCCAAGCCCTTGTGGGATGGCCGTTGCATCCCTGGGCTACAAGAATACAGCCTTTTCCTCTGTAAAGTGTCTTTTACAAACTGTGTGAACAAGCACAAATTGTGTAGGTGAGTCTGTGGGGTAGTGTTTACTTCACATCTACTAATCTAAAGTAATGTTTGCCCTCAAATGCAGATCAGTAAATATTTGCTTCAGATTGGTTGCTATGGGTTACTAGAACACTTTGCACCTGTTATTACATTACCCTCCTTCAATAACTACGATATTGTATGGCCATGTGCGATTACTCATCTTCCTGTTGTCTTATATTTTCTGACACTGACTGAAATTTGTTTCGATAAGAAAATCACTATTTTCAAAAACTTGTGGAACTTGTTTAAAACAATATGTAGGCTGTACTAGCAGATCGCTCAAGGAGAGGATTAGGGAACACACCAATTCTATTAAATCAGAAAAGGAAGTCACAGTTGTGTCAAGGCATTTCAAGGAATGCAACAGTAGCAAAGTACAGGGGATCGAGCATGTAACTATAGGCTTCAGAGGTGGCGACTTACGAGCAAAATTGTTGCGA
Organism: Xenopus borealis; assembly: GCA_024363595.1. NCBI lineage: Eukaryota > Metazoa > Chordata > Amphibia > Anura > Pipidae > Xenopus > Xenopus borealis. The sequence continues at coordinate 76,411,227 of CM044435.1, read as the reverse complement.
GCGGAAGTAAAATGGATACATAGGCTGAATACTAGACAACCACAGGGAATTAATTCCATATTTGAAAACCTACAGGGGCTTGAATTCCCCTTTAAGAGAGGGGCTTGGGGCATATGCACTTGGGCCACTTAAGTTTACCAATGAGCAAAAGCTGAGAAATCATTGAACTTAGTACTAACAGAGAGATTAAAATGTGATTAAACATTACTTGTTTACAGACTTAAGAATTATAGTAAAGTGAGGGGGTTTATTAATAATAATAATAATAATAATCACAAGTTTCTTATGATTATTATTCAGTTCTAAATTTCTTTGACTGTACACGTATGACTATGAAGATTCTCATTCATCCAGGTCATGGTATATCTAACACATGTAACTCAAAAACAACTGAACTTGCTGAGAAATATTGAAGACGTTTCACTGCTCATCCGAGCAGCTTCTTCAGTTCAATTGACTGGTGTAGGGGAGTTCGGGGCATATGGACTCTTCTAAATATCCAACCACAACAGCACGTGGTTAGTCTTCTGAAATTCACAGAGGTGTTGATTCTGTGTAGTTACTCTGATAGGATTACCAGTGTGTCATACAGCTCCTAGAAACAGCTGTTACTTGTAAGAGTTGCATAAATGGATGTGTGAAGAGTTCTGAAATGGTGGGGGTACAGATGTTAGAACAGCATTGTATGTAGCAGACAGGTGGTGTACACGTTTATAATTTTGCTTGAAAGAAATTTAGCCAAATGAGTTTGCGACTTTTATAGCCTATTCATTATGACTGGGAAATCTTTATATTTGTTGGTTATAGGCAGCACCGTTATTTTTTCTGATAATCAAGCATTCCATGAGAAAACACAAATGCTCTCCATTTTCAGGAAATGCTTTTACCTCTTGCATTTAAAGCTAATTTCCTTACTTATTTGAAGTTTAGGCTTAAATCATAGAGACTGATCCACCTGAAACATTATTTGAGGGAGTAGAAGTTGTTCCCAGTTCATTACACTGGTTGGGCAGGTCATTGTTTTGGACCCATTCATGAGCCCAGAAGTTGCTGGCTTGCAACATAGGTTATTAACCCACACACACTTCCAGTAGAAAGCAAATCCCAGTTAATTTAATCAGTTTAGCACACTATGGGGAACCATCTGTCATACCAGTGTCACTGGGGATTAAATGCCAAAGGGTGACAACTCACTATCCCATTCCCTATGCTTTAGAATCCTGCAGAAAATTATAACCTATAAATGGAGTAAATTTAGAGTCTGGGATTGATAATTACAGTGTGCTGTGATTTAGCGTGACCTACAAGCAGGCATTAGACTATACAGGAGTGGAATTAGAAATAATTTACTTTGCTCTATGTTAATTATAAACTTAAGAAGAAAAATGTAAAATTAAAAATAAGGAGAGGTGGAGTAGTATCAGGTATGAGACCTGTTATCCAGAATGCTTGGGACCTGGGGTTTTATGGATAAAGGATTACAGATTACGGATAATTTGGCTCTCCATAATTTAAGTTTATTAGAAAATCCTTTAAACATTAAATAAACCCAAATAGGCTGGTTTTGCTTCCAATTATATCATATATGATTAATTATATCTTAGCTGGGATAAAGTACAAGGTACTGTTTTATTATTACAGAGAAAAAGTAAATCATTTTAAAAACATTTGAATTAATTGGATAAAATGCAGTCTATGGGAGACAGCCTTTCCGTAATTTGGAACTTTCTGGATAATGGGTTTCTGGATAATGGATCCTATACCTGTACGGCTGTATATTTTAGAAGCAGAAAGGCATTCTATAATGACTCCAGATCATGTTTTATATTTATTCATTGATCATGACTCTGTACATACTGTAGATGAGGTTTATATACTCACATGGGGTGCGGACATTTTTTTAAAGCTTTAAAAAAGGGCTAATATATGAATGCAAGCTTAAAGGATTAGAATAGATGCAAAACTGAGCATGCAGTGGTGCTATTCACAAAGGCCCTTGTGCCCATACATACTCCTAGCAGTTTGCCTACTGTGAGTACATGAACACTAGGGGTCTCTGGTTTTACCATCAGCCTGGACCTGCAGGCAATTCCAGGATTTCCCTTCCAGGTTCCAGCCAATCTCATGAGTGCAACTGACTTGCATCAAGCAAACTGCACATTATTGCCATTAGTAAAGCTGGATGTAATGATACTCCAAAAGTGACACCATTACAACTCAGAAACCATGCACTGCTACATATGTATGAATCACAATAAGTGTGTGCTACTCTTACCATGTATCACATCTTCCAACACTGCACAGTATAGACTGGTTCATGTCTTTTTGAGTAAATATACATGTTTTAAAATATCTACATTTGATTAGCCACTGAGTTTATAGTTTACTGTATCGAAAATATACAAAATACAAAACCCAGAAACAGAGCACACACTGAGAATATACTGTAGAAAATGGTAACAATAAATCCACAGAGCTGCATTTACTATACCAAATCAGCAAATCTACCTTAGTGTTTGCAAGATTTTTAGATTCTTACGCCTTTAGAATGGCACACAATGGGAAACAGTCACAGTTTTTATCCTGGCTGGTCAGGTCATGTCTTTTGGGTGTGGTAATTCATGAGATAGGCACGTGGAACAGAAGTTCTGGAAATTGGCCAGAAATTAATTCTAATGTAGACAGGAGGATTCCAAGCATGAAGTTTACAGGAACACAGAGCATGCAATTTCAGTACTGGGATTTGGGCCAGGGCCCTCCTGCCATGAGGCAAGGTGAGAACTTTGCCTCAGGCAACAATGAGCAGCAAGTTACCAGGGATGGCAAAAAGCCACCTCTGAAATGTTAAGAGGCGATTTTTCATTTTTAAAATTGTAATTTGGCTCCGCTAATGCAGAGAACACAAAAAAGCGCTTGCTGCACTAGCAATGTGGCCACCCCTTGACCCTGAATTTCTAAGCATGGAGCAGGAGATGGTGGTGAATTTGGGGCTGCTGCCTCAAGCAGCACTGATCTGAGCATATGAACCAGATTTTAGTGGTACATGTTCATTTGCAGTTGTAGAATTTTGATAAAATATAAAGGGGGCAAATAAATATTTTATTGTAAATTAAGGTATTTGTTTCAAGACGGAAGAGAAAACAGATTCATTTACATTCAATACATCCAAATACACCCACACAATACTATTCATTTGCAATATTCAAGCGCATTCATGCTTCAAAAGATTTATTGGTGTGGAAACCATTTTTAACCCCTTTATCCTGCCTCCTACAGCATATAAATTCAGATGAAAGCACTGTATTCAGCACATTTACAATGCATGAACAACGGTTGTTTTCCAATGGTGATGAGAAACATGAAGTGATGCATAACTGCAATTAGTTAAGCATGGAACAAAAACAATCTAAGGCTTACTTAAATCATAATGCCCCCAACCCTCCTTCAGAAAGAAGCTACCCATACATTGACTGACTATTTTAAAATACGTATCCAAGTTCACATGAGCATAGCCTCCCACCTGCACAACTTCAGTTAGAAGGAACAATACATAACTGCTGTGTTAGTAGTTTTGTGCTTCACTGAATTGGGCTATATTTCAGAAACAAGAAGCCTAGCCCTGTGCTAATATAACGTGTTAATGTACCTTCTGACTATTTATATATGCCTTATTTCAAAATGTTGTCCAAATAAACAAAAATGTGTTATTGGCTTCTTGTCTGGCTTAAGCTGGTCATGCATGCAGAGAATTTACAGTTGAGAAAAACTGACTGAACTACAATAATCTCTGAAGCCCAGACTGACAGTTAGTTTGGGGAACCTAGCTGGAGGAAGCAGATAATAATTTGCAGGATATGTCAACAAGGGGGTACATGCACACAGTACGAATAGGAGAGCAGCCATCAAGTGAGGAGGAAGTGGGGGGGGGGGATGGCCCTAAATTACTGCCACTGCTCACCCTGGCTAAAGTTTCTTCTGACTTGGAGTTGTCAAAGTGGCATGCAATATACTTGGGTTATACTTGCATTTTTGTGTGCATTCAGAGTCTGTGCATGCCAAAGATGTCAACTCAACATGTTAAGATGATGTTCAGCTTGCATGTCACTGCAATTTTTACTTGTGCATGTTCGTCACCACAGTTTTAATAAATATTAGGTTATTTATCCATCATCTCACTTAAAACTGCACATTCCTGCACTCAGAGTCCTATCAATATCCATCAAAACTCTGGACCCATAAATGTATATTTACCACCATTTGAGGTTTAAAATAGGGACAGTTTAGGCCAGGCCCAGGTGAAGCCAAGTTCTAGCTAGATAGTCTGCCTAAAACGTCATCTTTTTCCCAGTAAGCAATACAAGGCAAATGCATTAATGCTGAATGTTCATGTGGTCTATGGTAACTATGAGCTGACTGTTATCTAACAAATGAATCAAGTGTAGATAATTCAGGTATAAGAGGGAAGGGTGTTTGCAGATGTGATTCTTGGCCTTGACCTTGTCCCATATTGCAAAAGTGTTATTCAGGGTAGGATATTCTCTCCAGTGGATGCAGCAATGCAGTATGATTACCCAGGGCAAGTAGATAAGTATTTCTTCCATCTCTTTGCATCTATTCATTGAAAAAAGAATCTGACATTATGTTTTTCCTGCTATGTTTCCTCAATAGAATGTATAATGCAGCAACAGAGGGCATAGAATATTAAAGGAATTGTTCAGTATAAAAATAAAAACTGGGTAAATAGATAGGCTGTGCAAAATTAAAAATGTTTCTAATATAGTTAGTTAGCCAAAAATGTAATGTATAAAGGCTGGAGTGATTGTTAAGTATGACCTAAAAGAACAGGACACTACTACTTGCTTTTCAGCTCTCTTTTGTTTACACTGACTGGTTACCCTGGTTACCAGGCAGTAACCAATCAGTGAATTGAGGGAGGGCCACATGGGTCATAACTGTTGCTTTTGAATCTGAGCTGAATGCTGAGGATCAATTGCAAACTCACTGAACAGTTATGTCCCATGTGGCCCCCCTTCAAGTCGCTGACTTACTCAGATTTAGGGAGCTGAAAAAGCAGGATGTTGGATTCTGGCTATTATATTTGACATCCAGTCACTCCAACTTTTATAGTTTGCATTTTTCCCTGACTAACTATATTAGAAACATTTTTTATTTTGCACAGCCTATCTATTTACCCAGTTTTTAATTTTACCCTGAACTGTTCCTTTAAACCAGTAATAACTGGACTTTTTCTAACCATTTCTCATCCAAGAAAGCGAAATGTTTCTTAATTCAAGTTTATTTCTGCAATTTCTCCATGTATCATTAGACGATTAAAACAAACTCCTATGGGAAAAATGTAACATTGGTAGCTGAATACATGATAGCAGTATGGGAAACAGATGAGATAGTGAAATGCTAAGAGATACTTTCCTGAGAATTAAAGGAGAATATAGCTCTTTTATGACATAGATGAGATTTAGTGGGAATTAAGTTTTGCTAATTAAGTTAAGCAGAAGACCTTTTAATTGCCAGAGCAATATTGGCCTCTCTTGTGTCCCTTCCTTTTGAATAACAAATAATTTGTCTTATAACTGGAAGTTAGAAAAGTCAGTTATTTCTAACATTTGGACTTCCTGTAGACACAGACTCTTCTTCATAGCTGTTTAGATCATTTCTTTGCGTTGGTCCCACAGGACACAGTGGAAGTAAGCTGGAAGGTTGGGAACTAAGTTTAATAAAGAAATGTTGATGGGAGATAGGGGACAATATAAATTATGCTTTAGGTTGAAGGCACATGGGGTGCTTTTCTATTGGTGTTTTGTAGCAATCAGATAAAGGGAAAACAACACACTTGCAGGTTATAAGAAATTACTCACATTATAGTTGGGCTAATAATTACACTCTCTGGAATATATAGTTCCTAAATTATATTTAATGGGGGTGTAAACTTAGCCATTTAAAGGAAGGAAAAGTCTCCATTACTTTAAAAAAAAAACATTCCCCTATAGGCTTTACTCTCTAAAGATGTTTTGTATAACATACCAACTCTGAATTTCATATAGGGAATCTTATTTATCTCTATATTTTAACATATTTTTATAAAAAGGAGGAGCCGTGATTGCTCTAAATAGGTAACCTCATGCACAAACTCTAAAGTAAGTGACTTCTATTGACCATATTTTCCCAAATGGTGGAATGATGTATATTGTGAATTAAAAACATCTGAACAAAACATGAACATATACAGTTTTTAAATAGCTCCATAGCTGGTCAATACAATGTAGGCATTGCATTTTCTATGTGATAATCTCTATCTTGAAATTATATTTCATACTCAGGAAGCTTTGCAGACTAAAAGAGCAGGAGTTTTATTTAAAGCAATGTACTGGTCAGTAACATTTGGATTGGCAGCCAGCACCTGTTGAATGTCCCAGCTGGACTTCCTTTAGAACTGTCAATCAAAGCTCAGCTTTATTTATTAGATCATGAATTTACTTACAGTAAATATTCTGTGCAATAGGGCCAAAAAATATTAATATGACTGCAGGCAGCTATATGAGAAGATCTTTATAAATAGCTAGTCTACAGGTTCCAGCACTGTTTGTATCAGACCTCTAACTAGATACAATAACAAATTAGCAGCAGTTTGGTTCTGCTATATGATATATGATAAAAAATCATCAGCAAACTGCTCTTATCCAGCTTTTGTTGGACTACAACTCTTATCATCCATGGGGGGGGGAGTAAAGCTCCCCATAGACGCAACGATCTTTCATTGCCGAACGACCGATCTTAGGGAAGTCAAATCTGTCAAATTATCGTGCGGTTAGTGGGATACAAACGATCGTTCATTTTACGATTTTTCGTCCGACATCGGTCTGATGATTGATCGGCCAGGTTAGAAAATCTTTATCGGTCCCCACGCAATCTACCTATGTTTGCAGGGCAAAGCAGGCTGCGATCCTTCAGTTTTGCTGGTAATATCGCCTGAAATGGTCTTTTTAGTTGATGGACACATCAGGCATTTAAACAATCGTTTTGAGACAATCGTGGTCTCACGATAACAATTGGATCTTTCAAAAATCTTTACGTCTATGGCCAGCTTAAGTCTGACTTGCTTGTCAACAGAGACAGGGCTCTCTTTCATGCTGGGATCCAGTAAAATGCAATGTTCCAAATAATATTTGTTTATAGTCCCCTGAAAATGCTGGGCACCCTACAAATGGATCACCTATGTTTCTCCAAAAGCTATGTTTTAGAGAGAAGTTTAAGAGAAGGTTTGAAAAAATCATGGAACAAATTTCACTACACAATGGAGAATCTATCAAGAAAACAATAGGATAGGTTTTGATTTATGTAAAAAAATAGATAAATGTTCCTCTTAATATGATATACTGTATTTGACTGGAGGCATGGACACAGACAGTGGCGTAACTACCAGGGGAGCAGGGGGTGCAATTGGGCTGGAGTCTGCTGCAGCGGCATACAAAGGGGGGGGGGCGGCTGCACGGCTTGCACCAGGGCCTGCCCCCACCTAGTTCCGTTACTGGACACAGACTTTACAGTGATATTTTACAGACATTGAAAAAAAGAGAGTATTTTATTGCATGCGAGATATGCTAAAGTTTTATCTAACCAAGTAGCAATTTAAATATTTCTATCTGATCGTATAGGGTTTTATTGTAGTAAGTATGTGGATGATTTCAGTGAATAAAGGCTAATTTTCCCAATAACTGAAAATGTTTGGTTAAGATTTGTAGACTAAAAGGCCTGCAGGTTCTGTGTACATTGTTTATGAAGAAAATGACTGATAAGACTAAATTTGGATCCCCACATTTTCCATTCTCAGAGCGAGACACATCAACCACACTTTATAAATAAAGGGCTGCCACCACTTCAGCGTTTACATATAAAACATTACTTACAAAGTTCCTAAAATATACAAATGTTTGATTTACTAACAATAATATAGCCCAACATGGTTGTTTAAACTTACCAATACATGAGAATATTGTCTTCTGTACACATTCCATTTCATAACCACAGAAAGGAACAGTGTTGCCCTACTTTATACAGGCCATTAAAGGGGGTTTTCTCCTTTAAATGAACTTTAAGTATGCTGTAGATGTGAAATTCTGAGCCATGGTTTTTGAGTTATTCAGCTTTTTATTCAGTAGCTCTCTAGTTTGCAATTTCAATATCCGGAAGCTAGGGTCCAAATTACCCTAGCAACCATGCATTAATATGAATGAAAGCCTGGAATATGAACATGAGATCCTTAATAGAAAGAGGCTTAATATAAAGTAGCAATAACTATAAAATTGTAGCCTTACAGAGCATTTTTTTTGATGGGGTCAGTGACCCCCCCATTTGAAAGCTGGAAAGAGTCAAAAGAAGGCAAATAATTTTAAAAAAAAAAAAGTATAAAAAAGAGAAAAATATGAAGGTCATTACAAAAGTTGCTTATAATTAGCCATTCTATAACATACCAAAAGTTAACTTAAATGTGAACTAACCCTTTAACCTTTTCACCTTATCATTTTTTATTTCCAGCATTGGAAACCCAATAAGGGCAATAATAGGTGCAAACTTTGATTCGGCTCTTGTTACTCATGCCACCATCGGCTGTTTACTTTCAAACAGTAAATACTACTTGCAAATGGGTTGTTATGTCTTACAATTTAAAATAGAAATGCCATAGTCGGATAAAAAATACTTTTTGCATTAAAACCCCAGTAGAAGTAGATAAAATTGTTGATAATTGAGCAGGCACATTAAAATATTTTAAACTATTTTCACAAAGGCATGACTAGAGCACCTCGGGCCCAGGTGCTAAATATGCATGATCCCCTTTGTCACTTCTTGTACAGGTGTAAGAGTTCCACAAACGTTGTTGTAATTACTCATTCAAATTCCTTCATTACAAATTCAAAAAAATGTGTTCAATCTAAAATAATATATAAAATAGCATACTTACAACCCATATATTATATAATTTTCTTTTTATCGTATGTTAAACATGCTGATTCAGATTAAGTTCCATGAGATGTTATGGATTATCTCTTGAAAATGCAGTTAGTCTGACATATGGGGAAATAAATGGAAACTTTTTTTAAAAAAAGAATAAAGAAATAATTTTATAATGATACCTAAACAAAAACCATAAGATGCAAAATTAGTCATTGGAAGCTCTAAAAGGTTTTTAACTAAAGAGGAACTAAAAAGTCCTTAGGTAAGGAACATAAAGCAGGCAATGGCGTCACTACAGCTAATCTAAAGAAAGTGTATGAAAGAGAAAGCTGAAGTCTGCTGTGTCACAGGCATCAGAAAACACAAGAAATGAAACAATAGACAGAGGCATAAAGGTTTAGCAATGTAAGGCTCATTGGTTACCGTAGTTTGTGTAGTTTCTAGGGCATAACCAGCACAAAAACCTGAGAGAATAGTGAAATTATAAAATAGATTGTGAGAAAATTCTTGAGATTCCAAGTGTTTTATTTATCTCACCACTTGAAGGATTTTGTTTTCTGCTCAACAACCATCTTTTTGGAAGGTCTGTTAACAGTCATGGGAAAGTAAAGTAAAAAAAACGATAATTGTTTCTTCTGGATTAGTGACTGTATGTGTAGGTAGATTAAAGTACAGTTGCAGTGTAATTATGTTCTACAGCAGGCATTTCTTAAACAAATAAATTAGAAAAGGGACAGGAAATGCAACCTGCAGCACATTAGAGGGAATGGAATAGCCAAATTAAATGCTGTCCCATCTGACTACACACATGCACAGCGACAGCATTACACAGTTGAGTTTTTTGTCATCAGTAAAAATACTGTATATCCACTTTCCTTAATCTTAATACCTTACTTAAACAATTCTTCATGCTTTGTGGTACAGTGGTTAGCACTACTTCCTTCTAGTCTTCGGTCCAATCCTGCAAAGAGTTTTTATGTTTTTTCCATATCAGCATGGGCTTAATCTAAGTATCTCCCCCACACACAAGGCCCTCTTTACCCCTTAGAATGGTTATTGGTTGTTATGTATGTTGCCTTATGTTTAATGCATATAACCATATATGATGTTGTTTTATAAATACATTTTGTGTTTGTATGTGTGTTGTGTGAATGTAATGACAGTGTCCATATTCTCAATGCAAAAATTACTTCTCTGCAAGTTTTTTCTTCATGTGCTGAGAAGGTATTGAAGGACCTCATCCACCAGTTGAAGGAAGATCACAATTTTAAGAGATCTGTACACAGCATACAGTAGAACCCTAATTTTACATCATGGAAATGCATTACAGATTGGTAGGACCACAAAATTTAAAGTTAGGGTATGTACAATGAAGGCTTCACTGTATAAAAAAACAACTTACTAAAAAAGCTATTTTGCATTTAGAGAACATGATGCTTTTAAGTAGGCCTTAAAATGTGCTATGCTTTAAAACATGTTTTAAAAACATATCAGGTTTTGAATGTACTATCACATAGGGTCCCCCTTTTCCTGGGGTTTGATCTGACCATTCTTGCTGGTTTTTAAAACATGGAAACCATGTGAGTGTATGTAAAACTTATTTTATAAAGGAATAAAAACATTTTTACACTATTGCTGCTGTACATTGCTCCACAGTTGATACAAGAGGGAAAGCTGTGTCTGCAATCTGAAAAATCAAACGTTTGTAAGTACCCACCTGTATAAAAATAGGATTGCTAAGCAAAGTCATTCCCATGTAATCAATCCCCTGCTGGTGTTGGTTAAAACTGGAAAGGGTTAATCACATAGAGTGGTGCATATTTTATTCTATAAATAGCACTATACGGGGTGTGTGTTTTATCAAACAATACTGCCCTATATTTATTTTTTTTTGTCTGTTCCTGTGCCCTTGGTGCTGGCTTTTTTTTTTTAGATTTACTTTTGACTTGGAGGGATACAAGTACTAGCCAGATAAGGAGTGGAAACTTACCTGAACCGTGGGACTTTGTGATTTAAACCATTGGGCAACCTAGTGTCAAAGGTAAAGATCCCAAAAAATTCTCGTTTAAGTATTTTTTTGTAGGATGTCCCCACCTCTCCTCTGTAACTCGCTCAATTCCTTGTATTTCAAAGTGGTTAATGTTACCCTCTGTGCAGGACAACAAATGTTTAGAAACATTCATGGGTCTCTCGTTCCGAATGTCAGAGATATGTTCTCTGATTCTTTCTCTCAGACAACAGGATGTTACAGTTTCTAAATGTGATAAGATATATGAGGTTCCTGGTGCCACAATTGATATATTGTGCTATTTGTGGTGTTGGAGAAAAAGTTTCACCACACAACATATATGGACATAAATTACACCGTGTAAAGCCACATTTAAATGTGCCCTGATATGAAAGCCAAGTGGGAATTCTGTTGCTTTTTATCACAGACTACATTAGGTGATAAACTCTGGTAACAATTTAGCATTTTGGACCTAATATGGTTCTCAATTTATCATCTACCTGTAATATTGGAAGATGCTTATTAATGATATTTTTAATACTGGAAAGTTGAGTATACAGAGTGGTGTATCTGAATGTTTTGATTGAGATCTATTCAGAGTCTTTCTGTAACAGGGTTTCTCTTTGGGGTTTTAAAGCATTTTCAAAGACTTTGGTAAGTATGGACAGGGGATAGCCCCTCAAAATGAGTCTGTCCCACAGACTGCAAGATTGTTTCACAAATTCCTGAAAGTCGGCACATAACAGTCTCAAATGTAGGAATTGTCCTGTTGGAATACTCTTAATTAAATGTTTGGGGTAAAGAGGCCTGTAATATAGTGTTAGCCGCAAAGTCCTTTTGAAAAAGGGTAGTCATAAATCCATCATCCTGGTTTTTAACAAGATATTTAAAAAATGCATCTCTTTAGGATGGGATTCAGAAGTGAAGCAAAGATTGAGGGAGTTATGATTGAGGTATGATACAAAATTATCGAAATCCTGTTTATCTCCTGTCCAAATAAATATAAAATCTTCTATATAGCATGCGTAATAATAAATGTATTTCTTATATGGATTAATTTCACTATGTATATGTCTATATCACCACCAAGTCATGTATAAATTTCCATATGACGGAGTGAATTTCGCTCCCGTAGCAGTGCCCTGTTTCTGGAGGTAATACTTCTCATTAAAAAAAAAGAAATTGTGTGTTAACAGAAAGTCAATAGCCTTGAGTTGAAAAGTTTCAAAGGAATGTCATAAGTACTGTAATTATCAAGATGATAAGTAATAGCATCGAAGTCCAAATGATGAGGAATGCAAGAGTGCAGGGCTGTCACATCAACAGTGGCCCATTTAAAATGTGATTTCCAATTGATATGTCTCATGGCATTGACTATCTGTCCTCTATCTTTAATATAAGATGGAGAATGTAGTACTAATGGTTATAAATAAAAGTCTACTAGTTATGATTGTGGTTCACCAAGAGAGCCGATGCCAGCTACTGTAATATGGCTCTTCCCAAAGGAGGTCTGGTTGGTTTATGGACTTTCAGTAGATGATGGAAGTTTGCTACCGTAGGATGGATAATTTTAAGAAATTCACTGACTTGTCTGGTGATTACACCTATGTCAATATGTTTATCATTCAAAGTAAATAATAGATTTTGATAGGTTGATAAAGGATTACTTTTAAAGGAAAACTTTACCCCCAAAATGAATACTTGAGCAACAGATACTTTATATCATATTAAGTGGCATATCAAAGAATCTTACCAAACTGGAATATATAATTAAGTAAATATTGCATTTTACGTCTCTTGCCTAGAACCACCATTTCGTGATGGTCTGTGTGCTGCCTCAGAGATCACCTGACCAGAAATATTTCAACTCTAACTGTGACAGGAAGACATGTTGAAGCAAAAGACAAAACTCTGTCTGTTAATTGGCTCATGTGACCTAACTTTATAATTTGATTGTTAAGTTTGCGTGCACTGTTGGATCCTAGGATCCCAGGAGGCTGTCCTTATTTTTTAAAATGGCAATTTTCTATTTATGATTACCCAATGGCACATGCTACTTAAAAAGTGTATTATTATGAAAATGCTTTATTTACATGAAGCAGGGTTTTACATATGAGTTGTTTTATGCAATATTTGTTTATAGAGACCTACAGTACATTGTCTGGGGGGTATAGTTTTCCTTTAAGAAGTTAATAGGTGTTGAAGTCGCTCAATTGTCTTTCAGCTTCTGACATATACATAGTTTTGTCCATTACCACAACCAGACCTACCTTGTCTGTGGATTTAATGACAATATTCTTGTCCATTTTAGGGGGGGTTCCTGATAGGTATTTCAGTTCAAAAACGGTATGCTAAACTCAGAGCACATTTTCCATAGACGTTTTGCCTAATGTTTAACCAGTCCCGTGACTTCATAAATACACGAAGAAGTCTCCAGGGCACAGTTTGTTTTTGGGAAATGGGCATTTTGCTGTCTCTAACCTTTAGTAATAAATATTATTTGGAAGAAAATATTCTTTGGGAAAACACATTCTTTGGAATAAATCCTGGGTGCCCTGGGGAATTGTTCCATTTCCAAATGAAAACATCATCTATGAGAATGTGCTATATAAGGAGCATTGATGCCTTAGGTGGCATATCCAGGGCATGTGTATTCACTGTTTCTCTGTATTCTGTATCATGCTTGGTAGCACAAAATATTTTCAACCCAGGTACACATGGCAATTAAAAACTCAACTGTTTGATTCTTCATCATATCTTCATCATTTCCTTCACTCTCATACAATGCAGTGTAATTTTAACAGTGGCTTGGACCTTCTGCTGAGCTTTTCCATGATGGGCTGTGGTCCTAAATGTGTTACAGTAAACTGACTTTATGAAACTAGAAAATCCCCCAATAACATATAGGTTACATTTAACAAACCCAAACTACTTTAATTGAGAAATACAGGCTAGCAAATGCACATCGTACTTCATACAGAGGTGGCACCACAGACCTACCAACAAAACCTAACATGAACGGTCTTGCTAATACTGTCTTGACAGTTCAACAACAAAATCCATTTGTTGGGCTTACCATCAGATCATTCTAAAGGACCATGGGAAACATTGGACAAGAAATGAATTAGTGCAATAATGTGCTCCTAATCTGAGAAGATTTCTAAACTTGCCCTACAGGTGTCTGTCTGATTTTCAGTCTGGCGTGCAATCCTGAGTTACCATACATGGGCCAATAAATTCTTGATTAGGTAGGGTCCAAGTTGCCTGCATTTATTGCCCCATCTATTTCATATAATTGGATTTACTGCAAAATTAGTTTCTCCCACACACAAATTTTATTATGTTAACTATTTATTAATTTGTTATACTAACATTCTATATTTTCTGAAAAGGAACAAATATCAGGAGTTGTTTTTGCAGTATATAACCTTTATGCTTTTTGTTTTATTTGTTTATTAGTTACCTAGTACTCATGCAGACTATCCTACACTCTGACTCACTAGGTGTGTGGGTTGGTATTTGAAGCAAAACACAGTATGTGATTTTTATACTATGATTAATACACTACACTTTGTGTAAAGACAGCAGTTTATTTGGTCCAATATATGTAATGTTTTCAGCACATGGTTAGTATGTGGTATTCAGCATTACATTGCACTTTTTTGTGTGTATATTTTTTATTTATATAGCCAGAAATGTAACTACGCTGATGCCCCCACAAAAAATCTTCAGAGAGACCTGACACAGACACCTTCCTACCTGCTGCCCCCTCCCCTCTCGCTCACATATACGCACATGCAGCAAACATGTACATTTTTATGGGGCAAAAGCATCTAGAGGGGAAGCAGACCCTGCAGTCTGGACTCCCATGACCATGGGGTCTGCTTCCTCCATAGCAGTGATCCCCCAGCCAGTGGCTCATGAGCAACATGTTGCTTTCCACTACCACTGATATTGCTTCTAGTGGCTTCATAGTAAGCTCCCATTTTGAAATGCAGCACTGCGCAATAAAAAAAACCCACAAATGTAGGAACAAGGGCAAAATCCACAGGCAACAATAGGGTTGCATGTTTTATTTCTGCACTCTGTGAAAGGCTGGTGATCCACCAGAAATGTTTTTAATTGTCTTATGACTTCAGATTCTGTTGTTGTTTATATATTTACAACTGAACAGTTCTGGTCAGCTGCTCTATGCTCATTGTATGGGCACTGCCAATCTCCATGACAACTCTTCCAGTTAACAGGATTCTTTTTTCTCCTTTGGTAAAAGCAACAGAGGGAATTTGGTATCATCACTAATCTCCACATAAATCTTTAGATTTAAACACTACTGGAATCCCAAAGTTCTGTCAACAGTAATTACACCTGCATAGTTACACTGGGAAAACTGGCTAAATGCTTCTATTGTGTGATATGTATCTTCATACTTGTATATTGACTTTATCCTTTAGATCTGCCAAAGTCATTTGCACTTCTAACTGCAGCTGGGTGTAGTCAAGCAACTTTGTGGCAGTATATTTACAGATCTAACTGTCAATCTTGCACATTGTGGGGCATCTTCACTGGCTTGTGAAGTCAACAGCTGTCAAACCATTTTGTTTTCTTGGCAGAATTCTTTCGGAATCTTTTCTTCCAGCATGCTTCCATCTCTTTTAATGGCACATAGACTGCCCTTGCTTGTAAGAAGAATGTTCACATACCCTTGCATACTTGCCCTTATTTGAAAGCATTGCTACAATTTTACTTCTGGTGTTTGTACCTTTTAGCCTATCTTATAAGGTACCTTTGTGGCTATTCTCAAGCATTTAGAAGACATTGGTTGGTTTAGATATCTCAGTGGGTAAGAGAGAGGACATCCTACTTGCCTTAGAGATTGACACTGAAACATGTACCCTTCCTAGTTTGCTGGAGTTATGATTCAATATTTTGTTTATATTTATATCTAATCACAAAATATTCTTTGCTGTTCTACTGTCTAAAAATTATAGCAAATTGGCTTACTCATTTCAGAAAGAAACAATTTTGAGAGCTTTTTTCAAGTATGGAGCTACAGCCTTTTTTGAGGACCTCCTGGGGGCAGAGTCAGCACCCAATGACAATGTGATGCAACATACCTCATATTACATAGTTACATAATTAAATTGGGTTGAATAAAGACAAAGTCCATTAAGTTCAACCCCTCTAAATTAAAACCCAGCATACACACACACACACACACACACATCTCCACTCTTTCACACAAACCATATATGCCCATAGCTATACTAACCCTAGAGTTTAGTATCAAAATAGCCTTTGATATTATGTCTGTCCAAAAAAAACCCCAACCTGGACAGTCTACCCTCATAATTTAAGTCTTCCATCCCTCTAACCAGTTTAGTTGCACATCTCTCCTAAGGACTGGAGTCCAAAGCTGCACTGCATATTCCAGATGAGGATCTATAAAGAGGCATAATTATGTTTTCATCCCTTGAGTTTATGCCATTTTTTATGCAAGACAGAACATTATTTGCTTTAGTAGCCACAGAATGGCACTGCCCAGAATTAGACAACTTGTTATCTATAAAAAACCCAAGATCCTTCTCACTTAAGGAAACTCCCAACACACTGCCATTTAGTGTATAACTTGCATTTATATTATTTTTGCCAAAGTGCATAACCTTGCATTTATCAACATTGAACCTCATTTTCAAGATTGCTGCTCAGTTTCCCAACTTAGACAAATCACTCTGCAAAGTGGCAGCCTCCTGCATGGAACCTATAGTTCTGCACAATTTAGTATCATCTGCAAAAATAGAAACCGTACTTTCAATGCCCACATCCAGGTCATTAAAGTGGACCCGTCACCCCCAAAAAAACCCTCAAAATCCTATTTTATCAAATTAGTCGAGCAAAATGAACATTAATTACACTATATAAATTATTTTAATCTTGTTTCCTTCAGTCTGGGAATTCATAATTCTAGCAAGCAGGCAGGAGCCATTTTGTGGACACTGTTATTAAGGCAAGCATTATATCATATATATATATATATATATTGTTTGTGCACCAGAATGGGGGACCCGATGTCTATCCCCATGTCCTGGCTACACAATTAAATGGTTAAGAGAACTGGAGGAATGTGGGGAGCAGTGACATCTAGGAAGTGCTGAATGGAAAGTGAAAGTAATTATCTGCCCCACCTCTATGCCTAAGGCATAAAGGAGTGGCAGACAATATTTGATTGACAGCTGAGATTTTTAAATGAGCTTAAAAAAGCTATGAATGCTTTAATAAAAATTTGAAATTGGATTTCATGTTTAATTTGAAAAGGACTTTTATTATACAAATTTTTGTGTCTGGGTGACGGGTACACTTTAATAAACAAGTTGAAAAGCAAGGGACCCAGTACAGAGCCCTGCGGTACACCACTAACAACACTGGTCCAATTAGAAAATGTTCCATTTACCATCACTCTTTGTAGTCTATCTTTTAGCCAGTTCTCTATCCAGGTACAAATACTATGTTCCATGCCAACATTCCGTAATTTAACCAGTAACCTTCTGTGTGGCACTGTATTGAATGTTTTAGCAAAGTCTAAGTAATCACATCCACAGCCATCCCAGAATCGAGGTCCCTGCTTACCTTCTCATAAAAAGAAATTAAGTTAGTCTGGCAAGATCTATTATGCATAAAACCATGCTGGCACAAACTCATAGAATGGGATTCCTTTTTGAATAGTAACATTAGCCATTCACCAGTCTCTCTGCACCATGCCAGACCTCAATGAATCCTGAAAAATTAAGTATAGAGGTTGGGCAATCACAGAGCTAAGCTCGCTAAGTACCCTGGGGTGAATCCCATCTGGCCCTGGACCATTGTTTATCTTAACATGTTCTAGTCTCTTTTGAATTTCCTCATGTGTGACCCATGCATCATTGGATGTATTATTAGAATTGGGACTATTAACAAGGTAACTTGCATTAATATTAGTTAATAAGGTAATAGAATAAATATTTTTGAAATATTATATGGAATGTTGCCCAATGTAAACAATAATAGTTTAAAATTTAATGATCTTACAAATCATTATACATAGGGACCACTAAATTTTAAACTACTATTTTTTACATTGGGTAACGTTCCATATAATATTTCTAAAATATTTATTCTATCACCTTATTTAACTAATATTTATTCTATCACCTTATTTAACTAAGATGTTAAGAAACGTGTTCACTACAAAGTGTAAAGTGTTTATAAGCTTTAATCACATAGTATCTCATAGTGTATATACAGTTTCTCCATGGATTTATATTTTTTAACATTTTGTACCTTTGAATATATGCATCTGTTTTCATGGATAAACTAATCATTGTTGTACTAGCCCTTGTGATAGGATGTTTAAAATGTCCTTTTGATTGGTGTATACTTTCCCATTGGTGTTTATTCACTTATGTAAAAAGCTTTGTGATTTGTTGTCCCAAACACCTTTTGATTGGTGTTTTTTGATTGGTGTATAATGATTTAAATACTTCCTGTGGTGGAGCACATCTCTAGCCTATGATTAACTGCCCAAAAGGCACAAAACGCACAAGGCTACTTTTTTGAGATGCCTTCTTTTGCGGAAGAAAAACTACTTTCTTTATTTGCAAAGCTTTTTGGAGTGAAGTCCAGTTTTTGTGCCATTCCTACTTGAATTGTGATTGTATGACACAATAAACAGTACAGGTATGGGATCAGTTATCCGGAAACCAGTTATCCAGAAAGCTCCAAATTATAGAAAGGCTGTTTCCCATAGACTACATTTTATCCAACAATCTACATTGTTGAAAATGATTTCCCTTTTCTCTGTAATAATCAAACATTACCCTGTACTTAATGCAAACTAAGATATAATTAAACCTTACTTGAAGTAAAACCAGCCTGTTGGATTTATTTAATGTTTACATGATATTCTACTAGACTTAAGGTATGAAGATTCAATTTACAGAAAGATCCCTTATCAGGTAAACCTCAGGTCCTGAACATTCTGGATAACATGTTCCATACCTGCATATAGAAATGTAGGTGTTTTCTGCTGTGTGAGTGAAACTCACGTCATTTGATATTTTTAGATGATTAAATATTACATACCTAATG
Organism: Xenopus borealis; assembly: GCA_024363595.1. Classification (NCBI taxonomy): domain Eukaryota; kingdom Metazoa; phylum Chordata; class Amphibia; order Anura; family Pipidae; genus Xenopus; species Xenopus borealis. The sequence continues at coordinate 76,392,128 of CM044435.1, read as the reverse complement.
TACATACAAATGAAGCCAAGTACATTTAAACTAACAGCAATATGTATTTATGATAATGATATGAGAATGATTATCACGATATAATCCCATTGTGTCAACAGTTCTTACTAAAGAACTGCAAGCAAGCTTGTGATCACTTTGTATCAAAATGTCCTTCTAACTGTTATTTGAAAATGGAGGAAAATACCTTCTAAAATAATGTTAATAGATCCATGTATTCATACAATATTTAGAGAGTGTAGAGGTAATTTGACCTTCAGTTGCCTATTGTAAAACACATGTATGTTTAGAGAAGCTTCAGGAAATCACTGGTAATTTAGAAAGATAGAATTCTTGCATTTAGATACATAACAAAGAACAGACTTGTTAGAACAAAAGCTCTAGCTCATAAAACATATGTGCTGATGGAGTGTGATACAACTACTGATGCAGAATTCAATGAGATAACTAAGCCGAGAGAGACAGACTAACAACTAGAACAGTTCTCCACTGGGTTTATAGTTAGTATGTTTCACTGCCAAGTCCACTGATTTCTGTCTGAGGCTGAGCTTACTTAAATACAATAATAAAATATTCTTTAAGGTTCAATCCACCCCAGGTTAATGTTGTATGTATCCTATGCTGCAAAGGATACAATAAGGGTTGCCACCTTTTGGTGTGGTTCTTTGTTTGGATATATATATATATATATATATGTATTCCAAGGAATGACGCACTCCAGGACTTCATAATGAGAAAAAATTAAGTTTATTTGTGTATGTTTCGGGCCAGTCTGGAGTAATTCAGAAAGAACTCACGTGCACACTCAGGCCCTTCTGTTCCAATACCGCTTGGTGCTAAAAATGCTTTTAGGGAGACGGCCCTCCCCAGAGACCGTAGATACAGCAAGTAAAGCCAGCACACAAGTCAAATGCAAACCGGGGTCAGTCCCCTGGTGTGTTTATTGCGTCACAACGTTTCGGGGGCGGTCCCCCTTCCTCAGGTGATACAAAACATACGTGCTCACAAAGAATATATAGGCAATATACCCTCCCCCACTTCTCCGAGTGTCCAAATTAACCTAAATCTTCAAAAGAAACAAGTGTCCATAACAGAAAAGTGTCCATAACAGGAAAGTCCATATCAATTGAAAAGCAACAGTTGCAAAATCAAATGAGTTAGTACAGGGCAAACAAAGTATCAGACAGAATGTTATAATCAATCACTTTCCCTAATAGCAAAAAGATTTTTACCTCACCCTGGATGTACACCGATTTCTCACAAATATCTGTAAAAGTAAGAAAGGTAATTTAATAATTAATATTTGTACAAATACTTTAAAAGGCATATTTTTACAACAATATTTTTATAAAAAACATGATTTTTAATTTTTGCAAAGTCCAGATCCAATAGCTTTCCCTTTGTAGAAGTTTTTGTTTATAGTCCTGTCCCTGTTTTTCAAAAACTTTCTCCAGGATCTGCCAACGCAGTTGGGACACCCTATGTTTGTTCTCATAAAAGTGTTTAGCTAGTATGGTTTCTTGTTTTTTCTTACTAATTTTGTCCTCTCTGGCTGATAATTCCTGATGACAGATTTATGTTCATTTAAACGGACCTCAATTGTTCTCTGTGTTTGACCCACATAGGCTAGGCCACAAGGGCATTTCAGGCAATAAAT